>CAWUFW010015460.1:0-307452 GCA_963921515.1 Calotriton arnoldi
AGAACGTGCGATAAACATCGCCAAAATTGCTTACCGCAACTTCTCACATCGCAGTCCATCGCGGGAAAATAACGCTGTGTCAACGTGGCATTCACAACACGGTGATACCGTGCGATATCCGCACGCGAACGCGGCAAATGTCCGCGAAACAACTAGCGCGACGGCGATAAAAATCCAAACCCTAACGCGAAAAAAGTCGCGATGGGCCCAATCGCAAAGAGACAATCCGCGATAAGGCGCGCAAGGACTGCAATACACACACGTCATGCGTGAAAAATCACTACAAAACCAGAAAAAGAACACCAACAGCGAAGCATGATGGAGTCAGGCGGAGCAGGCACTGGGGACGATCGGAACCCCACAAGCCCTCCGGAGCCCCAGCCAGGGCCCTCGGGGACAGGGAAGGACAAGAAGAAGCGGAAGCCGCAGTTCAGTCAGCAGGAGAATCAGATCCTGGTCACGGAGGTGATAGGACACCATCAACAACTGTTCATCACCTCCACCGTGTCATTGGGCACAAGAAATGGAATATGGCAGTCCATCTTGGACAAGGTGAATGCTGTCGGAGTGCAGAGGAGGTCAATGGACGAGGTCAAGAGGCGATGGACTGATATCATGCGCAAAACCAAGATCAAACTCGCCAACAACCTCAAAGCAGCAATGCAGACTGGAGGTGGTAGTCCTGCGCCGCAGGAGGAGCTGGATGAGATGGAGGAGATGGTGTCGACAGTCATCAGTGTGGATACGGTGGCAGGAGTTGGGGGCCCGGACACTGCTCTACAGGACCGGACACAACAGCAACAGGGTGAGTAGCAACCATGGCCTGGGGGGACGGGTGGAGATGGTCACAATGGCACACATGCACAAATAAGCGGGCCACACTGCACACCCACATTGACTTCGGATCATGGCCCTGATCCCCTTGCCATACTGCAGCACACATAGGAACACCAAGTACGTCACCCTCGACTATCTGCCCAGAGTGGGCCCACCCCACACATCACACTTCTCACATACAACCCATGCACATGTGCTGAACCCAGCCAAGCTGCTGGCCCGTGAGCCACACTGACAACGTAAGTGACACTGCAAGACGAATCCCATGCCTGCAGTCCGATTACCATGGCATGGTACACACAACGACACTGAGGTGGCTGAGTGTGGACCACATCCGTAAAGGAGCAGCTCACACTCTGACACATCCACGTGCACAATCAACCCCTGACGTCAACAACACATCTGCGGACAAACAATGCCCCAGAGTCCCCACTCCCACCAAGACACACATCCACCCAAGTCTGGTAACGTCTCAACACTGCATGGACACAGAAGTCAAAGGCACACCGCCTGCAAGGGTCAAGAGGCAGCAGAATCAGAGCTGCAGGTGCGACTCTCACAACACTGCAGCACACACATATGACAGTCAGAGCACAGCAGCATAGACAACAATGTGGTACAAACTGCAACACGTGAACAACAGGACAGAAGGCAAAACTGCTGCCGCTTCTGTGAAGATACTGGCCAATAACATTTGGCATAGCAGGGGGATTTGAGATGAAACTGCACAAGTACAACCTCACATCCCTGATGGTGTAGAAATATCAACTATCCCGCATCTAACAGGCATCACCCCCTACACAGTCACAATGTACCTCGCCATGCAGTCTGTATGTGAAGTTGTACAATGCCTGGACAAACATGTCCACACAATGTAATGCAGCATCTCCCCTTAACATTGCAGAGGGACCATCAACACCACCTGCAGAGCAGACCCAACAACTCTACACTGATGACGAGGATGACAACCCCAGCATCGACACAGACGCCCTCAGAGACCTCATCGCCCGCATCGGCTCCCCACCATCAGGATCAGGGCAGCCCAGCTGCATTGAGGAGACCCCACTCCCTGCACAGACCACACAGCTGGCAGCACCTGCCACACCGTGTCTCCCAGGACCCCCACGGAACACACCTGGCCTTTCAAACCTGTGTGTTAGAGGCCCAGGAGAAGCTGGCTGATCAGGTGCGGGTGGGTTTTGACCTCCTGGCAGCCAAACTTGATGCCATCCATGGGTGTCTACGTCCCTTCGGGGACCACTTACAGTGCCTGACGGACACCCACAGTCCGCTCCATGGTCTCCAATGAGCCCTGGCCGACATCGCTGGAGTCCTGACTCGGAGACAAGAACACCTGCCAAGTCAGAGTGGCTCCAGCGATCTCAGCAGTGATTTGGCACAAATGCGGAGGCTCATGGAGGACATGGTGTGGATGGAGGCAGAAAGGTTGGCTGTCACTGCTGCACATCAGCAAAATGTAGCTGGGATATACCAGGCCCTGCAGATCCTCGTCATGGCATTGCTGCCACAAGGCCTGGCGCAGATGGATGCTGCTGCTCCTACACCATCCACATCTGCGCCCCCTGGTGTGTCAGTGCCTCACAGTGCGGCAGACATATCTACTCCTGCACCTGATGTGTCACTGCCACACGGTGCGGCTGAAAATCCACCTCCGGTCCCTGATGTATCAGTGGCACACAGTGCTGCAGCCGGAACTGCAGCACCCACAGGTGAGGCAGAGCACACATCAGAGGACGAGGATGTGGATGATCCAGACTTCTTGATCATGAGGCGGCAGTAGCATTCCTCCCACCCATTTGGCCTGTTTCATCTTGGTTCTGCCCTTGGCATCAGGACCTTCCACTGCCCCCTGATGCACTCTTTGACTCTCACCTTGGACCACGACATGGACTGCCATATTCTGTTAGATGACCGATGACACATCGATCAGACTGCAGTCTGGACTCTTCCTCTTCCGATGTACTTGTCATGCCCTGGAGGACTCTGGCTGGCCCGCCACGTGCCTATGATGTGAACTGGGGTCTGCATGGCCCTGTACTGCTCCAGGTGCAACACTCCACTGGATGACAATAAATCATTCACTATTGCACAGTTGTGTCATGTCTTCGTTCATTCAAGTATGTAAGTGTGGATGTGTGTTGGGTCAGTGAGTCCCCCTGACGTCCATGTTGCACACGCCGTGGGACATGAGTTACAGGGTGCTACATTGCCGATTGCGTTACGGGCGGCGTAGCCACTACAGCAGGGACACACGCATTCGTCACTTCCTTGTCCAGACAGGACTGAACCAGCGCCCAGAGCCCCGGGATCATTCTTGCACGCCCGACGCTGGTCCGGCGTATGCCAGGCCAGACCACTACGCTTACGCTCCGAGGGGGGACGACATAGCTACATGTCCCAGGATTCCACGCTTGGGATCTGCTGGTCACTGGTCTAGTTGCCAGCATGTGATGGCCACTCCCTGAGGGCAGGTTTGCACACACACCACACCCATCCAGCAGATGCGTCACGGGCCATGTGACACCGCCAATGAAAGGGGTCTGCAACATCACATTCCCCACTGCCGGAGGTGACCTGTCAACGTACGCGCAACGGGACTCAATCATAGAGGGTTCATGACTTGTGGCGCACAGGGTTAGTCGCCCCCGACGTCCGGCGGCCGTCACGGGCCTACCACCGCGTGGCACTGGCTTGAGTTGCACAGGGTTAGTCGCACCTATGAAGCTGAGCGGGTGTGCAGCCTGCGATGATGACGTGTGCACTGATATGGTCTCTGCCATTGCTGACTCAAGACCCAGTATCAAGTGTGGGACCTGCTGGACCGTGGGGGTGTGCCGCATGATGTGGAGACTGCCAAGGCTGCGGGCCCCGGCCTTGGAGTTAGCACCGGCACGTGGTGTGCCCTCTTGGGGACACACCGGTGGCAGCAAGTGAGCAGTGGGGCCTGGGTGCGCAGGGGCTGACATTCACCGCTGGGCAGTGGGAGGGGCTGGGGTGCAGCAGCATGTGTGCACAGGGGCAGACAGGCGATGATGCCGTGTGCAATGAATTGGACTCTGCAATTATTTGTTGTGTACTCGATTTCAGAGAGGGGACCTGGTGGACTGCAGTGTAGGCCGGAGTCTGCGTGCGACGCAGGCCTACCGCCACGTGGCGTTGCCTCAAAGTTCACAGAGTTAGTGGCACCTATGGGGCTGAGTGGGTGTGCAGCCTGTGATGGTGACGTGTGCACTGTAATGGACTCTCCCATTCCGAACTCAAGGCCCAGATTCAGGTGTGTGACCTAGTGGGCCGCAGGGCGGGTCCACGTGATGTGGAGGCTGCCAAGGTCGCATGTCCCGGGCTCGGAGCGTGCACCGGCACGTGGTTGGAGACACACCAGTGGCGGAAGGTGAGCAGTGGGGCCGGGGTGCGCATGGGCAGCAGTCTCCCTCCCTCTCCCTCTCTTCCTTTCACTGTCTCTCTCTCCCTCTCTCTCTCTCCCTTTCTTTATCGCTCTCTCTCTCCCTCTCTCTCTCTCTCTCTCCCTTTCTTTCTCGCTCTCCCTCTCCCTCTCTTTCTCTCTCTCACTTTCTTTCTCGCTCTCTCTCTCCCTCTCTCTCTCTCTCTCTCTCCCTTTCTTTCTCGCTCTCTCTCTCCCTCTCTTTCTCTCTCTCCCTTTCTTTCTCTCTCTCTCTTTCCCTGTCTCTCTCCCTTTCTTTCTCGCTCTCTCTCTCCCTCTCTTTCTCTCTCTCCCTTTCTTTCTTTCTCGCTCTCTCTCTCCCTCTCTCTCTCTCTCTCTCCCTTCATTTCACTGTCTCTCTCTCCCTCTCTCTCTCCCTTTCTTTCTTTCTCTCTCTCACTGTCCTTTGATGAGCGCATGACACACGTTCTTATCTCGGTTTTTTCTTGCAGGCTGTGACTTCCAGATTGTCCGGAGTGGATCCGCATGGATTCTTCAGTATTGTTGTTTTGTGTTGTGTATTAATAAAGTTATGTTGTGGGAATTTCAAAGTTGAATGTTTGTTTCTCCTTATTCTGACCACACATGTATGTTTGTTGTTGTATTTGTGCGACATCAGGCTCTTTTTTTTTACTCGTGATTTCGTAAAGTTGCTGTGGCACATCTTTGTCTGGGGTGGGTGGGCTGGGAGAGGGCACAGGGGGGTGGGAGGGCCTGTGGGTGGTGGCGGTTGGTGTTGTGGGCCTCTAGGGTATCCGAGCTGCATGAGCAGTGGCTCCATGGCATCTGTTGTTCTTCGGGTGTGGCTGTGGGCTGGGCTCCCTTTTGTGGTGCAGGTAGTCGTCCTGCTTAGCACCATCAAAAGGCAGGTGTTAAATCCCTGCTGCTACCGCGGGTTATCGCCTGTTTTTGACTCGCATCGCAGATCTGGCGTGTCCGTTGTGAATCGCTCGGTGTTGTCTTTTCGTGTGTTTTTGCACGGACACGCCTATTTTGCATCTCATTAGCGTTAGTTGGCGGGGTCAACCGTGGCGATGTTTTTTGCGGCAGCTATCGCGGGTTATGTGGCGATGTAGGCAGTTAGCACCAGCTTGCGAATGGGGCGGTAATTCTATTGCCACTTTTGCTGCGCTAAAGTGCCGATAACTCGGCGATAAGTCCTTGTGAATATGCCCCTCAGTGAGTTAAGTGTTTGTTCGCTGACCTCCAAGTCATACGTTCAAATCACTGCATGGCCAATCATGTCTTTCATCCTTACGATGTGAATAAAGTTGGGAATACTAAATTGGGTGGAAGTTGGCAACAGCTGTTTAAATGCTTAGAAACCGCAAGCACTGCATTGTGAAACACTGCACAAAAATAAAATGTGGTATTTATCATTGGTCAGGCAACAAATATGTGCCACACCTTTCCAATGCCTCTTGCCTCGCCACCCCTCCAGCGTTCTTTATTACCATTATCACAAAAAAGTGGATGCAGCCAAAATTTGGAAAGGCACCCCTTAATTCCAAATTACATGTTTAGGTAATCCACCTTTTCTGCTTGGTGACCCCGAATTTTTCACCTTTTGTTGGACCCTAATTTGCGCCAGCTTTAGAATTCTATGCACTTTACCCCTACTGACCAGTAGTAAAGTACCAATGCTCCCCCTTTTAACATGGTAGAATTGGCATAACCCTATTTGGCATATTTAACTTACTTATAATGCTCTAGTATATGGTATAAGGTGTACATAGTGCCTATAAGTTAAATGTCACTAGTAGACTGCAGCACCTATTTTGCTATCCGCTACAGTGGCCATGCAAACATAGCTTCAGGCCTACCCTTGTGGCCTGACTGTAGCAGTGTAAAAACTGCAATTCAACCTGTCAAAATACACCCTTTTGACAGGCCAAAACCTCATTTAAAAATTTTAATAAGGCACTCCTATATAAGCCTTATTGCCCACAAGGCAGGGCGCATGGTATTTAAAAGTGGGACATGTAGAAATTTAAAGTTAACATGTCCATCCAGTGACTAGCATCCAAACGCTACTTTCACTGTGGTAAGGTGGGCCGACCCGTACGGAAATGCTATAAAGCGATATTAAATACTAATACTGTATCTTGGGAATGTAATCACCTAGAAAAATAATTAAACAACTATTTTTAATAGTTAGGGCGGAGCTAGCCGGGACCCAAGATGGCAGCGGAGTAATTCAGCTCCGACGACCGCCTAATTAATACTGTAAGAATCGGATGCATTACAGTTATTAAAACGACCAAATTTCCAGCAGCGAGTGATCACCTGGTAATCTGTCGCCGGAATACGTGCTTATGCCCAAAATTGAGCCAGCGCCAAGGCTGTCAGAGGCCGGAGAACATACGCCGCCTGGAGTAGGGTGGTGGCGCAGCCTGCGTGATAGCTGATTGATCGGAGACAGGCCGAGGCTGCTGTGCAGGCGAGCGGCGAAAGGAACTGCTGTGGTACATGCCCGCTCCGGGTAAGGGAGGCCCCTGGTTCCCAGGGGGGCTGCAAAGTGCTACATAAGCGGTCTGTGTCAGCGCACGGTGGAGGGCCTGCTTGCCGGTGGAAGTGCTTGCGGTGAGACGGGTGTCTAAACAAATTGAGCCCGGAGCGAGGAACTGTACGGAGGTGCCGGCCGGTTGAAATATCGTCGGCTTTGGGCTGGGCGAGGCGCTGCGCCTGAAAGGACTGTGCCAGTTGAGTGCGTAGCACCGGATCGTACAATAGCGGCCGCACCTCCTAAATGAACCGACGAGCTCTGCCCCAATACAGCTAGCAGGCGGCGGGGTACTGCTAATTACACGGAGGGCCCCAGTGGCCACAGCAAGGAGTGTGCGGAGTAGCAGAGCGCTCATAGACAAGCAGTACTACACAAGAGAGGGATATCGAGCTCCCAGGGAGGGCCGCAGATGGGCCCATGTATTTTACAGCAAAAGGCACAACATCAAACATTGGAGAGACGTCCAGCATGTTACGATATAACGAAGGTGTGTTGCACATTTCATTGAGTTGCACCCCTCGGAGGTTACGCATTTAGGCTCTATCAGTCCGGTGGGGTTGTGGTGCAGTGTGTTGCTCGTTGGGCCAGTATAAACAGTAAGCAGCCTAACATAACTAGGGGAGACGAGGCTGAACTGTGTGTTTGCATTGTTGGAGCAGCACCTGACAAAGGTCTGGGCACGGCCCCCTCCTTCTCAAGCAAACCAAGCATTCTACTGCTTAAACAAGCGCTTGGGGGCACCGACGGCGCTCTACTGTGTGCGTGCCATACGACAAGGACTGCACGTAAGGGAGCGCCGCCTTAGAGGCCTATTACTGTGCTTGACAGTGTGCGATCAAGGTGTGCTTGATTAGGTGCAGTAAACACCTAATTTCACAACCTGGGGAAAACAGAAAAGGCGCAACCCAAACTTAATTTTGAAAAGCGCAAAACAGCGGGCACGCGAGAGGACGACACGAACTCCACTGTGACTGAACAAGATAATACAGATAGTGTCCCCAGTGATGATTTAAAGAAAATACTGGCCTCCATGCAACAGACCTTGACCACCATAGACGGAAAAGTTGACTCGTTGGCATACGGAATGGATCGCATGTCTGAGAGGGATGATAAACATGCTGAGCGATTAGACATGGTGGAATGTAGAGTGTCAGAGGCAGAGGACCTGCAGGCGGAGGCTGGTTCAGCGCAGAAACAGATGGATAAGGCAATTACAATGCTGCGTGACAAAGTAGAAGATTTTGAAGCGCGCTCAAGGCGCAATAACGTGAGAATTTTGGGCCTGCCTGAATCCACAGAGACAGGGAACATGGAACTGTTCATAGAAAAATTGCTAGTCACTTTACTGGGCAGTGAGACATTCTCTAAAGTATTTGTCGTGGAGCGGTCTCACCGCTCTTTGACCCCCAAACCGCCACCTGGAGCCCCGCCCAGACCAGTGGTGGCAAGATTGCTGAACTACCGCGACAGGGACGCAGCCCTCCGGAAGACAGGGACGCAGCCCTCCGGAAGGCTAGGGAGCTACGAGTCCTGAAGTACGAAGGTTCTGAGCTTGCACTATTCCCTGATTTTACGCCAGTGGTTCAAGAGGCGCGGAGGAAATTCACGCCTATGAAACGGAAGCTTCGCGAACTGCACTTTGAATACTCAATGTGTACCCTGCTAGAATGCGTGTCACAATGGAAAGTAAAACTAAAATATATCACGATCCGCAGACGCTCCAACAGGAGCTCAACAGGTGTAGTAAGGAGCAACGAGGGGAAAAAACGACTCAGAAGACGACAGTAGCAGAAGGCGATGCAGAAGTGAACTCGGACTGAGTAAGGTGGTAAGAGAGCAAGGCCTCTAGAACAAACTACAATAACATAAAAAGGAAATTGAGAGACTATGGGGGGCGGGTAATAATAATGCACCTAATTTGTTGTCATGGAAACGTGCATAACTAGTGGTAATGTGGCATTGCAAGCTAGCAGAACTCACCTGATGCAGAAGGGGATGCATGTTAGTGCCGATCAGAGGTGACAGAAATAAAGTTCAATAAAACTGGATTGCGTTTACAGGCGGGCGGAATAGGTCATAGGGAGAAGTCTGGGAGACGGCTTCCACTGCCCTCGAGTGTAATCCACACTGGGTGTTATGTTTGGTAAAGGGGGGTAACTTTTTGAAGTACTGCCAAGTCAAAGGGTATCAGCTATGGCGTGGGTGGGGGGAGGGTTGCTGCGGGGGAAAAGTTGTCAGGAAGCAAAATCTGTAATCTTTATGAGGGTTCATGCAGTTCGGAAGGAAATTCACAAACAGTGTATGTGTACTATCGGGACAGAGTAGTAGATGATAGCTGACTCTAACAGAACCAATCCCACAACACAACTAAGTTCTTGACCTGGAACGCAAGAGGTCTTAACGACCACAGGAAAATCGGTAAAGTTGTTGCATATTTGGAGAGGCATAGCATAGATGTGGCCATCCTTCAGGAAACACATCTCCCGCAGGGTACAAATGTGCTATCTTCCAGAAGTCTGAGAGGGACATATATAGCCTCAGGGTTTACATCCAACGCCAGGGAGCTAATGGTCTGTGTGAGAAGAAAGACTGGATTGAGATTGCAAGAAATAGAAACTGATAGCAATGGCCGGTTCGTCATAACTAGATGCTATAAAGAGAACTTTGAAATCTTATTGGTTGTTGTATATGGTCCAAACCACGACGATCCCCAATTCTATCAGGTATTGCACGCTAAAATAGCGCCATTCTCACACATGCACCAATTCTGGGGCAGGGACTTTAATTGCACGCAGGACCCAGAACTGGACAGGTCCAAAGGGCCTCTTAAAAAGCAATCTAAGGCAGTCAGAACAATAGCTGCAATAGCAGAAGTGGAAGATCTAGTGGCTGTCTGGAGAACTAAAGCGCCCCAAGGTAGAGGCTACACGCAGTACTCCACAGCACACGACACCCACACCAGAATAGATTACTGGTTTGCCTCCCGGGCGATCATGCCCAGTGTAAGTGACTGCTCCCACATGGCACGCACTTTTTCAGATCACTCCCCAGTGTTGCTTAACATAGACATATATGACATACAGCGGGGGAATGTACAAGGCGATTCCCTCAATATTCACTGCTGGACCCAGTGTTTCGTAAGGAACTGGGGGACGCAATAGATGAATTCTTTGTCACAAATCTTGGCAGTGTGCTCAAGATGTGCACTATATGGAGACATTCAAAGTCTATATTAGGGGTATGACTATAGCGAAGCATGCTGGGGTTCTCAGGGCAATTCGGACACAACTACAGAGGACAGAAAAGACCTTGGATGCATTGGAGAAGGAGTTGCGAGAGGGGGGCCTAATGTACTAGCATAAATACGCCAGCAGATAAACGAATACAATGAGCTTGCCGCTGCAGAAGTAACACACCTCGGTAAATACGCAACTACGCGTATATACGCTGAAGGGGAAAGACCTAGTGCGACTCTTGCCAAGCTAACACGACCTCCCAGAGGAGAAAATGCGATTATACAGATACATACAGCTGAAGGCGAACTAGTTGGGGGGACACCTCAAATAGTCGAAGTGTTCAGAGACTATTATAGAACATTATATGCCACACGCGATCCGGAGATAGAAGAACCGGACGAGGAATATCTCGCTCATATTACAATGCGATGGCTGGATAGGGAAAGGCTAATGGAGGCACTTCGTCCGACAGAAATCACGGCAGCATTGAAGGATATGCCTAACGATAAGGCGCCTGGGTCTGACGGCCTGACTGTGGTTTTCTATAAAGGGTATCAAGATAAACTTGTCCCTCATTTGATGAATCTCTTTGAAGAAATGGCAAAAGAAGGCTGCATGCCTCCAACTATGAGAGAGGCTATATTGATCACACTTCTTAAGCCCGGGAAGCAGCCAGACCACTGTGCCTCTTATAGGCCTCTGTCATTGCTCAATAAAGACGCTAAGCTGTATGCAAAGATCTTAGCGAATAGACTGGCTCCACTGTTACAAAAACTGATCGGACCCGAGCAGACTGGGTTTGTCCCGGGCTGCTCCCTCACATGTAATGTGCATCATTTTTTTGATTCCATAGCTCGTATAGACAAAAAGACAAAAGCGGCTGCATTATTTATAGATATAGAGAAGGCGTTTGACTCTGTAGAGTGGCGCTTTCTCTATGCAGTCCTTAACAGAGTGGGAGTGGGAGAGGTCTTACTTAAACTCATACAGGTACTATACTCTAATCCTGTTGCTCGGGTCAGAGTAAATGGAGTTCTTTCCTCAAGAGTTGATATTACCAGAGGAACTAGACAGGGCTGCCCGCTCTCGCTGTTACTTTACGCCTTAGTAGCAGAGCCGTTGATATGTGTGGTGCGGGAATACCACTCCCACAGAGGAATTAGATCCCCACAGTATAATTTAGTAATAGCTGCCTATGCAGATGATACACTGTTATATATACGCAACCCAGAACAAAATTTGCATTCCCTGTTAAAGGAAGTAACATCATTTGGGCAACACTCTGGATTAAAGATTAATTGGCATAAATCAATAATGTTTCCTCTTACCCCGTTGACCACGCAAGTTAGCACAGAGTATTCCATAGAATGGACCACTGAAACGGTGCGCTATTTGGGGATACAGGTACACACAGACTCCGACATAATAATTCGGGAAAACTATGGCCGCGCCGCTCAAAAGCTAAAAGAATCCATAGATAAATGGATACTGCTCCCGTTGTACCTTCTGGGTCGTATTGCCATAATGAAAATGATTGTATTGCCCCGTTTTTTGTTTTTGTCTTCAAACATACCCATGGTATTGACCAAATCATTTTTCCAAAATATTAGAACCCAAATGATAAGATTGGCCTGGGCCGGGAAAAGCCCGAGAGTCAAATGGGAAACCCTTATCAAACCATATGCCGAGGGTGGACTAAACGCTCCTGATTTGGAAAGATATTACAGGGCGGCCCAGGTGTGGCATGCCCACTACTGGATACATGGACCCAGAGACCTGCCTCACTTATATATTGAAAGAAACGCGGTAGCCCCTAGGCCGCTTCCGAGAATGCTTATGGAGGGAGCAAAGGGCACCCCGTATGTGATAAATCAGATAGCCTGCACTATGACCCAAATACAAAAGATGGCCCGGTCGCAACACATACAACTCATGTACATGCCTAAATGGCCTATAGAATGGTGTGGTTGGATGCCGATGGGAGAGGAGAAGGTTGTTCAGCAAACACTACATAAACTAAAAATTGAGCGCATAGGGGATCTGTTTCATGAGGTAGTGTTGAAGAAATGGGAGCATGTACTGGAGCAAGCTCCCCAAGTCAGTGCTCTTGATGCATTTAATTATCATAGGCTGCGACAGGCCATGCGCAAGTTGCTTGGAGATGGGCTGGCAGAACCCCCGGAGTGGAAGACAATAACTTACCTACTGCAGGCCACTGCTCCGCAAAGGGAGTCACTGTATTATATGCACTAAGCAGAGTGTCTCAGGTAGCCCCCTATCAAAAACATAGATGGACTGGCATGTGGAACTAGGGGTGGAAATCACTGAAGCACAATGGGCCAGATGCTATGCTAACACAAAGACAATATCACAAAATGGGAGACATAGACTTACAAACTACAAATACCTACAGAGAGAATATTATACACCCGCCAAATTATATAAATATTGCCTGCTAGATACAGACAGATGCCAGAGATGTAAGATGGCAAATGCAGGATTTATACATTTAGCATGGGAATGCCCAGGGATACGGGAATTTTGGAGAGCTGTTTATAACACACTAACGCAGATGCTAGCACTCCCCATCCCAGAGACGCCACTAGTGGCAATACTGGAGTATGATAAAGACATACCGAAAGGGGAACGTAGATTGGCGGCTTTATGCCTTCTATTGGCGAAACGGAGAATCACTATGAGTTGGATGCGTGGCCCTTTGCCGAAGGTCACGGACTGGCTTGCGGACTTAGCACACTGTTCGACGCACACAGATAATTACAATGCCCTCATGCCAGAAAAGAGCAGGCCTAAGGAAATATGAGGCCCATATAGGGAATACATGATAAAAAAAAGCAGCGAAGGAGGAGGGTGCAGCAATTCCGGAACCAGTGGGAAGTATCGATGCGGAAGGTAACACTCCTGAAGTAAATGTAAATGATTAGAACTCAAATGTAACGTTATAAGGTCAATATGCAATAGTATAAACTGTAAAGAGCAGGTGAGGAACGGTACGTGGTTGGTGAATAACGGGGATTGCTGGGTTTAATGTTGTCCTTACTGTATGTGATATCGTGGATGAACTTCTGTAGCTGTTATGATACATTGCATCGACATTGAAATGTTTGCCTGACTGTTATTTGAAAAAGCTCTAAATAAAGTTTTAAAAAAACTATTTTTAATAGTTATTAAAAATCCAATTCAATGATGGAGTCAGATTTTAATAAATATTAAGTCAAAGTAACTTTTACAAAGTTACCTTTTCTCTGCCTGAAGTTGCTGGTGGCTACTTTGTATTGGCTCCCTAGCTTCTCCCACCCAGTAATTAGCCTTGAGTAGGTGTGAATAGGTATGAAATGCCTTCCAGGACAAAACAATAGGCTGACATGAATGGGCATAGATGACTCCTCTTAACTCCACTGATAATTTAGTATGGGGCCTGTGTGCATCCTTTTTGACACTACAGTGTCAAATCCTGCTTGACAAGTCTGCTGGATTCACATATAACTGTGGTGCACACTTGGAAGGGGTACAAATAGGATGCCAAGACAATTCTTCTGGATCCACTGTTTAGTTGTTGAAGGATTCTGCTTTTGTCCCATTAGACTTCTGTCTCTGGGTTTGTTGTGGGTAGAGCAGTCGCTTGAAATTGGATTTTAGTGTTAGATGTGAAGGATGCTAGGATTACTATAGGAAAAAATTCCACATTTGTAAAGCACAAACTTATCACCCCTAAGGGTATCCAGGCGCTGGGTGTCATCGGGGAGATTAAGTGAGCTATTGCCCAGAGCCACATGATGCTGAGCTGCCACCGGCGCCGTGTATCGAACCGCGAGCACTGCCTTCTGGAGTCAGCCGCTCTGGCCGCTGAGCCACACCAATCCCTCATCGGTACACTTCCCAAACACACACCCAACCCTCAGAGCCCATGTTTAGTGTGGCTGAACACATTCATCATCTTAAAAATGCCCAAAGTGGGTAGGGGTGGCCCTGGAAACTTTTACCACATTGGTTAGGGTGTGCCCAGCAGTCATTCCCACTCGCTAGCTAGTGTCAGGAATAAATGTTGCACCTTTAGGCACCCACTTAAGAACACTTCTTGGATCTGTGGAAAATGAGAAGAGGTATGGACTTGCTGCCTTTGACCTGAGAGGAGTCCTGAAGGACTGAACCTAAACCCTTTTGTACCCAGGACAAAGACATGGACTGCAAGGATGATAAGGCTGACCTACTGTTCAAACTACAGGGATACAACAAGCTACAAGAGGCCTTTTCCTGGAAGTACCTAGCTAACCATTAGAAACTGGACCTGGACTGAACCCTGCTGCTGCATTCTGCCTGACACCCAGTGAGAATTTAAATGCATCATCTGAGATCCTTGGGGCTTTAGACGTGTACTCGTGTTGTGGATTGGGCCTTAAAGGACTAAGTCAGAAGGTAAAATCTGTGACCAGGACAACTCTGGTTGGTATATCCGACCTGCGCTCCGTCACAGTTAGCCTCAAATTGCACCCAGGTCCCAGTCTACCACAACCATTGATATCATTGTCACTTTGTGCTCTTTGGTGTTATTGCTACTTAAAAAAATTAATATCTTCGGTTCCCATTATTGGATTTTTGTCATTTTGTTTATTACATTTTACCTCATTATTCTAATTTGGTTTGAGGTTTTTATGGTTTTCAATTTTGACTTTGTTACTGTTATGGTACTTCATAAATACTTTAAACATTGCCCTAAGTTAAGCCTGTCTGGTCTGTGCCATAGCTGCCAGGGAGTTGATCTCAGGTTAATTTAATGACTTTAAGAGTTCACCCTGGTAAGGGTTGTGATTATTTCTTGAGGTGGGTAATCACCCCCCCCAAATAATAATCCAGTTTCTTACAGTATGCAGATGTGGGCAGTTTTAAATACTGTATGGACATGCCTCTAAACGACAGGGTTTAACTCCTCATCCCAAAATTGTCCAAAACTGAAGTTCATGCAGAAGCCACACAAAATGGTTGATTGCAGAGTAAACGTTACAAGACTGGACTGTTACTGGCCGATATCACTGATGTGGGCCAGGCACCTCGGTCAGATGATTGTATCATTTACCAGCCACAAAAAATTGGGATTTCGGATCTCTGCTGAGAAAGTCAACTGAAAATGCTGAGGTTTCATTTTTAGGTCTGGCTACAGACAACTTACTGCGTGACAGACCTCAGGTCACCACAACACACAACATATAAAATACACCAACAAAAATAAAGGGTTTTTCAGACAAACCTGTTCAGCAATTGACTTGTTTAGATGAGTCCTCTTTGGGCCTTAGCTCTTACTTTGGTATCAGCTCACAGCATTTTGCAGATGCTTACAATTTTTGCCATTCATTTCGTTTTGGTGACTAGGACAAAAGTGGTTCCTCCTAGGCATTGCATGTTTCTAAGAGGGCCACTGTGTCAAAATCAAAATCATGAAGTAACAGAATTCTCTTGCCAGGCCCCTCTAACCACGTTTATTGCACTTGGTGTTGCCTCTCCTGCTCCTTCCACTGGGCTGCTCATGCTGTATTTAGAGTGCCCAGAGGCGCCCCTGCTGCTCCTTAGATGCTTACTCCTTGGCACACAGCGGCTGCACTGCTCTACCCACGGGCTGCTCATGCTATGTTTAGAGCCTCCTTCCAGTTCCCTGCTGTTCCTCCACCTGGCTGCTCTCACCAAATTGAGCGCATCTAGTGGCTCTTCTTCTACTTATTCGGCCGTCTTTTGCCATGATTAGAGTATCACGCGATGCAACTGATGACCACCCGCAGCCATTCCATCAGTCCTGCACCCAATCTCTGGTACAGCCAGCTCCTGATACACCCAGTCTTTGGCCCTACAAAACAGGCAGTACCCTCAAGACCCAGCCTCCAGTCTAGCATATGCCCAGCTTCCACTTTGGCCAACCCACACTGTGTATGATCTTTGGCAAGGCACAGTAGGGTTTGACCTATGTACAGATTTTGTGCTAAACCTTTAAAGCACCTAATCCTCACTGCACATAGTCTATGGCCATGCACAGTTGGGGATGGTTATGCAACACCATTTGTCATCCCTTTTCCCATTCCTATTTTAATCAGCCTGGACATGCATAAGGAGCTATAGGCCCAGGATCTGGCTGTAGATGGTGCACAGTAGCATCTGGCTGCAGAGGGTTCAAGGATCTGGATCCCTGAATAATCAGAGAAAAAACTGTCAAGTTTTACAATAGCCACTGGCTGCTTACCTGTTAGAAGCCAGCAAAATGAATTTTTGTACCACAAATATCTCAAAAACTAATGAACGGACTTATACCAAACAGCCCAAAAAAAACAGTAAAGTTCTAGTTGCATGCCAAGTTCAGTGTAAGTTCAGCAGTTTTTTCTCTAGCTGTGAACAACATTTCCTATGTGAGCTACAATGGCAAATTCACCCTTTCTCCTTCAACCTACATGTTCCTCCCTGCATGGATCTGCACGTAACGTGACATACCGAAATACATCTACATAGACCAAGTGAGTGCCACTGATAGATAAATATTACCGACGTACAATCAAAATACACTGTTTACAGTTGCAACCACAGTACATAGGAAAACCCATTCCCAGGATTATTGATTTTGACCCCACCCCCACCGTACCCACCCTGGATATAGTTTGCCTGCCTTTTATCAAACCAGAAACACTATTCAACATTCAGAAGTTCAGTTTGCCAAATATGGTGCAGCTTTGTCAAAAAAGATCTTAAGTTGTAAGGAGGTTCTGAACATAAATCACGAGTTTGCCATTGGGAAGTTTCTCTGCACATAAAGATTGGAAACCATAAAACGGAAGTGCACTAAATGTTAATGACTCCTCGGCCTTTCCGGCACTCGGTGGCGAAGAATTTTAGAACAATCATTTAGAAGACACAAGCCAAAAGCCACTAGCCATTGTTTCCGGTACCAGGGCTAGTAACTCTGTCTTAGAAAGACAGGCTTCATTATCTTCAGTAAAGGATGAAGAATTATGTTGTTTTCCATTTTTGCATACTTGGTTTTGAACCTAAATGTGTTTTCGCTCCTAAATGTTATATTACAGTGCTACTTACATTATACATGTATATTTTATCCATAGCAAACAACATTGCATATTAATGATTATTATGGTGAATTAAAGCACTAAATAATGAATTAATGTCTGCAGTTGGGACAAGTTTAACGTATGGTTTCGAAGCATGTCATTGATATTTTTTGATTAGGCCACATTTTAGTGAAAACTGCCATTTTGGTTAAATGGATGCTGTTTCTCTTTCTGTGTCTTCACTCCTGCATTCACCCCTCCCATCAGTTATTTCTGAGTGTCTTCTCTCCTCACAAGCCTCGCAGAACAGGAAACAGAATGATATAGTCTAGTGTTTTTCCAAAATGTGCTTGTATTGTGAATGAACTTTCTGGTGTTCTGAATGTTACAACAGTCCAAGGACTTTTCCGCTGTAATTCCGCTGTTGGGCTTGCACTCTTGTACTGGTGTATATCCCCTTGTTTTAGAAATGTTGCATTTCAGCTGAACTACCTATGATGATGCGTTGTTGCTGAGGCTGCTCGAAGTTTACTTAGAAATGGGTTAGTGCTAGCATTATTTATGTGACAATGAAACATCTGATTTGTTAAATTTTAGTCATGCCATGCTGAATCTAGGCCTTTAGCCAATTTGCTGTAAGAAAGTGTTTAAAAACCCCTTGTTTTGGGGGTGAGCAAGAGACTTTTCCTTTTCTACTAACGATGCTGTCTGTTTTCCTTGTGAATCTGACAGTCATATTTTGAGCTTTCCTTGATGCTAGTGGGGGTGCTGCCCGACTTTTCTTCATTATGCTGCTCATTTGAGGCTCAAAATGATTTATACATTTTTGACTATTATGTATAAGTGTGCAATTTTGAGCCTTCATGGCGTTTATTCTGTGCTGCTTGATTGTTTTTGAGATTTTTTCATAAAACTCTTTGGGGGATATTCACAAGAACGGTGCGCTAAACACCTCCAAAAAATGTTAACGCAACTTTACACATCGCAGTCTATCGCGGGAAAATAACCCCGTGGTACCATGCGATAGTCTCCCGAAAACGCGGACAATGTCCGCGATACAACAACCGCGACGGTGATAAAAACCCAAACCCCAACGCAAAAAAACATGCGATGGGCCAAACCGCGATGAGGAAATCAGCGATAAGCAGCATCAGGCCTGCCATACACACACGGCGGGCCGGAAAATCACTACAAAAGTAGAAAAAACACACAAACACAAAATGACCAACACCGAAGCACCATGGAGGCAGCTGGAGCAGGCGCAGAGGACGAGCGGAACCCCACAAGCACCCCGGTCGACCAGCCTGGGACCTCGGGGACAGGGAAGGACAAGGACAAGAAGAAGAGGAAGACGAAGTTCAGTCCACAGGAGAATAGGATCCTGGTCACCGAGGTGATAGAACACCATCAACAACTGTTCGTCACCTCCAATGTGTCATTGGGCACCAAAAATGGAATATGGCGGTCCATCGTGGACAAGGTGAATGCCGTCGGAGAGCACAAGAGGTCAATGGACGAGGTCAAGAGGCGATGGATTGACATCAAGCGCAAAACCAAGGAGAAACTCGCAGGCAACCAGAAGGCAGCAATGCAGACTGGAGGTGGGAGCCCAGCGCCACAGCTGGAGCTGGATGACATGGAGGAGCTGGTGTCGACAGTCATCAGTGTGGAGACCGTAGCAGGAGTCGGGGCACCGGACACTGCTCGACATGACACAACACAACAGCAACAGGGTGAGTAACCACCAGGTACTGAGGGGACGGGGGAAGATGGCCACAATGGCACACATGCACAATCAAGCAGAGCACAGTGCACCCCCACAATGACTCTGGATCATGGCCCTGATCTACAGACTGTCACAATGTACATTGCCATGCTGTCTGAATGCGAACATGTACCATGCGGCTACATACATGTGGACACATTGTAACACAGCATCTCCCCTTCACATTGCAGGGGCACCGTCAACACCTCCTGCAGAGCAGTCCCATTCACTCTTCACTGATGACGAGGAGGACACCACCGCGATACAAAAGGGGATGATGGACGGAACGTTTGAGCCAATCAAACACTCACCCCCAGTCAACTGATCTGGGTTAAATCCATCATCATTCTTTAGCTCACTCCACCACCCCAGTTCAGACATGGCCATATGCAAATCAGTCTGACCCTGTGCCTCATGGGAACAGTCCAGCCCGAACTGCCAAGCCATGTCTTCCCTGGACCGGAAACAAGCATCATCAGCCAGGCTTGCTTGAATCCAGTGGCAAAGTGAGCAAGGGACCCACGTCTGGGCATACCCCCGCCAACTTAGATGATGATGAATAAACCCAGATCAGTTGACTGGGGGTGAGTGTTTGATTGGCTCAAACGTTCCGTCCATCATCCCCTTTTGTATCGCTTTGGTCGCCCTAAGTTGGCGGGGGTATGCCCAGACGTGGGTCCCTTGCTCACTTTGCCACTGGATTCAAGCAGGCCTGGCTGATGACGGCTGAAATGCCAGAAACCGGTCCTAGGATGCTTGTTTCCGGTCCAGGGAAGACATGGCTTGGCAGTTCGGGCTGGACTGTTCCCATGAGGCACAGGGTCAGACTGATTTGCATATGGCCATGTCTGAACTGGGGTGGTGGAGTGAGCTAAAGAATGATGATGGATTAAACCCAGATCAGTTGACTGGGGGTGAGTGTTTGATTGGCTCAAACGTTCCGTCCATCATCCCCTTTTGTATCGCTTTGGTCGCCCTAAGTTGGCGGGGGTATGCCCAGACGTGGGTCCCTTGCTCACTTTGCCACTGGATTCAAGCAAGCCTGGCTGATGACGGCTGAAATGCCAGAAACTGGTCCTAGGATGCTTGTTTCCGGTCCAGGGAAGACATGGCTTGGCAGTTCGGGCTGGACTGTTCCCATGAGGCACAGGGTCAGACTGATTTGCATATGGCCATGTCTGAACTGGGGTGGTGGAGTGAGCTAAAGAATGATGATGGATTAAACCCAGATCAGTTGACTGGGGGTGAGTGTTTGATTGGCTCAAACGTTCCGTCCATCATCCCCTTTTGTATCGCTTTGGTCGCCCTAAGTTGGCGGGGTATGCCCAGACGTGGGTCCCTTGCTCACTTTGCCACTGGATTCAAGCAAGCCTGGCTGATGACGGCTGAAATGCCAGAAACCGGTCCTAGGATGCTTGTTTCCGGTCCAGGGAAGACATGGCTTGGCAGTTCGGGCTGGACTGTTCCCATGAGGCACAGGGTCAGACTGATTTGCATATGGCCATGTCTGAACTGGGGTGGTGGAGTGAGCTAAAGAATGATGATGGATTAAACCCAGATCAGTTGACTGGGGGTGAGTGTTTGATTGGCTCAAACGTTCCGTCCATCATCCCCTTTTGTATCGCTTTGGTCGCCCTAAGTTGGCGGGGGTATGCCCAGACGTGGGTCCCTTGCTCACTTTGCCACTGGATTCAAGCAAGCCTGGCTGATGACGGCTGAAATGCCAGAAACCGGTCCTAGGATGCTTGTTTCCGGTCCAGGGAAGACATGGCTTGGCAGTTCGGGCTGGACTGTTCCCATGAGGCACAGGGTCAGACTGATTTGCATATGGCCATGTCTGAACTGGGGTGGTGGAGTGAGCTAAAGAATGATGATGGATTAAACCCAGATTAGTTGACTGGGGGTGAGTGTTTGATTGGCTCAAACGTTCCGTCCATCATCCCCTTTTGTATCGAGGAGGACACCACCAGCATCGACACCCAAACCCTCCAAGACATCATTGAACTCATCCGCCAATCACCTCCAGGACCAGGGCAGCCCAGCTGCATCGAGGAGACCCCACCCACTCCACAAACCACCCAGAAGGAGGCACCCACAACCCCGGATGTCTCCCAAGACCCCCACGAACAACACATGGCCTTCCAACGCTGTGTGTTGGAGGGCCAGAGGGAGATGGCTGAGCAGGTGCGGGTGGGGTTCGACCTCATGGCTACCAAACTTGACGCCATCCATGGGTGTCTGAGTCCAATCAGGGACCACCTCCAGTCCCTAACGGACACCCACACGCCGCTCCATGGTCTCCAACAAGCCCTGGCTGACATCGCTGGAGGCATGACTCGGAGACAAGAACACCTGTCCGCTCAGAGTGGCACCAGCGATCTCAGCCGTGAGCTGGCACACATGCGGAGGCTCATGGAGGACATGGTGCGGATGGAGGCGGAAAGGATGGCAGCCACCGCTGCACATCAGCAAAATGTAGCTGGGATCTACCATGCCCTGCATGTCCTCATCATGGCATTGCTGCCACAAGGCGTGGCGCAGATGAATGCTGCTGCCCCTACACCATCCACCTCTCCGCCCCCTGGTGTGTCAGTGCCTCACAGTCCGCCACCTGGCCTGTTGCTGCCTGGTGCCGCACATGGCCCCATGACCTTCCACTGACCCCCGATACACTCTGCTGCACTCACCTTGGACCGCGACATGGACTGCCATATCCTGTTTGGTGACCAATGACACGGCGACCAGACTGCGGACTGTAACCTTCCTCTTCCGCTGTACTTGTCATTCCCCGATGGACTCTGGCTGGCCCTCCACGGGCCCATATTGTGAAGTGGGGTTGGCATAGCCCTGTACTGCTCCAGCTGCAAAACTCCACTGGATGTGCATTAAACATTCAGAAACGCACTGCTGTGTCATGTCTTTCATCATTCATGTATGAATGTGTGGATGAATGTAGGGTCAGTGATTCCCCTAATGTCAATGATGCTCATCTAGTGGGATTCCAGTCACAGTGTGCTACATTGCCGATTGCGTTCCGGGTGCCGTAGACACTAAAACAGGGACACCCGCATTAGTCACTTCCTTGTCCGGACATGGACTGAACCACGCCCAGAGCCCCTGAGTCATTGTTGCAAGCCCTGCGCTGGTCCGGCGTACGCCAGGCCAGACCACTCCGCTTACGCTCCGAGGGGAGGGGCCACATAGCTAGAAGTCGCAGGTTTACACGCTAGTGGTCTGCAGTTCGCTGGTCTAGTTGTCAGCATGTCACGGCCACTCCCTGAGGGCAGGTTTGCACACACACCACACCCATCCGGCACAGGCTTCACAGGCCATGTAACTCCGCCAATATAAGGGGCCGACAACGTCACATTCCCCACTGCCGGTGGTGACTGGATGACGGACGTTCCATGATTCTCAATCATAAAGGGCCCATGATTTGTTGCTCACAGGGTTAGTGGCACCCGAAGCCTTGCAGCCGTCACAGGCCTACCAACACGTGGCGCTGACTGGGGTTGCACAGGGTTAGTGGCACCCGAAGCCTTGCGGCCGTCACGGGCCTACCACCACGTGGCGCTGACTGGGGTTGCACAGGGTTAGTGGCATCGAAATTGCTGAGCGGGTGTGCGGCCTGCGATGATGACGTGTGCACTGATGTGGTCTCTGCCATTGATGCCTCAGGACTCAGCGTCATGTGTGGGACCTGCTGGGTTGCGGTGCGGGTCCGCATGATGTGGAGCATGCCATGGTGGCGGGACCTGGGCCTGGAGCTTGCACGGGAACGTGGTGTGCCCACTGGTGGACACACCATTGGCGGCAGGTGAGCAGTGGGGCCTGGGTGCGCAAGTGCGGACAGCCAGCGCTGGCTGGCGGGAGGGGGTAGGGTGCGGCTGCATGTGTGCGCAGGGACGGACAGGCGTTGTTGCCGTGTGCAGTGAGATGGACTCTGCCATGATTGACTCTGGCCTCGATTACAGATTGCAGACCTGGTGGCTTGCAGTGTATACCGGCACGTGGTTGGAGACACACCGGTGGCAGCAGGTGAGCAGTGGTGCCTGGGTGCGTGGGGGCGGCAGTGTCCCTCCTTCTCCCTCTCTCTCTCTCCCTTCCTTTCCTTCTCTCTCTCTCTCCCTTCCTTTCCTTCTCTCTCTCTCTCCCTTCCTTTCCTTCTCTCTCTCTCTCCCTTCCTTTCCTTCTCTCTCTCTCCCTTCCTTTCCTTCTCTCTCTCTCTCCCTCCCTTTCCTTCTCTCTCTCTCTCTCCCTTCCTTTCCTCTCTCTCTCTCTCTCTCTCTCTCTCTCTCTCCCTTCCTTTCCTTCTCTCTCTTTCTCTCTCTGCCTTTCTTTCCTTCTCTGTTTCTCTGTGTCTTTGATGTGAGCATGACACACGTTCTGATTTTGTGCTTTATTTTCCTGGCTGTGACATCAAGATTGTCCCGGACGGACCCGACAGGAGTCTTCCGCATTGGTGTTTTGTGTTGTATTCAATAAAGTTTTTGGTTGTTACTTCAATGATGAGTGACTGTTTCTCGTTCTTCTGACCACACATGTGTGTTTCTGTTTGTCATTGTGCGACATCATGCGCTTTTTGTGGCTCTTGTGTCAGTGCACGGTATGTGTTTGTCCCGGGTGGGGAGGGAGGTCCGGGGGGTGGGGGGGCTGGGATTGGTGGCGGTGGGTGTTGTGGCCCTCATGGGTCTCTGAGCTGCATGATCATTGTCTCCATGGCATCTGTGGGTCTTCAGATGTGGCTCTTGGCTGGGCTCCGTTTCATGCAGCAGGTAGTCGTCCTGCTTAACACCAGCAAAAGGCAGGTGTTGATTCCCTGCTGCTACCACGGCTTATCGCCTGTTTTTGGTTCGCATCGCAGATCTGGCAGTTCGTTGTGAATGTGGTGTAGTGGTGTTTTCGTGTGTTTTTGCACAGGAACGCCTACTCTGCATCTCATTAGGGTTAGTTGGTGGTGTCACCCGTGGAGGTAAATTTTGCGGCAGTTATCGCGGGAATACTTGCGTTGTCTGCAGTTTGCACCCACTTGTGAATGGGGCGTTAAATCTATCTCCACTTTTGATGCGTTAAGGTGGCGATAACTCGGCGATAAGTCCTTGTGAATATGCCCCTTTAACTTTTCCACTGATCTAGAACTCAGTTATTGAGTGATCTTCATGACTTATTATTACCACTTAGTTGCCTTTCCTTTCATAAAGACTTGTCCTCGAGACATGAACCCCTGTCCCTGTGATGGCCGGAGCAAGCAAAGCACCATGCACTTTTTGTTATTCTGTGATTTTTATTCTAATTTTAGGCATCATTATTTAAAACCACTCTTTCGTGCACAAAATATCAGATTGCATATTGCTGCCCTGAAATACATGTTTGAGCTAAATATTAAGGTTTGTCTTAATGTTGCACTTTTCATTTTCAAAGCAATCAACATACGTAAATGTATAATTTTATGATGTCACAATGAATTTTATGAAAACTGGATGGGAGTTTTCCAAAAATGTTTTAAGCTATGTACTCTCCCCATTGCTATTGATGTATATAGCTATACGTAAATGCCTTTGTTTTTATTCTTGATCACAATTATGTGTCCTCATTTTATCGTTGATTACTTTTATGGTTGTTTTTACATACTTAATAAAGTTTTTGAATCGAATCAACTTATTATGTGATTCCGCTAAACTAATGTTGAGTGGAGTGTTCTAGATCAGATTAGAAGTGGAACTTCCTGAGATAAATGGTGATATTTTTTAATTTTGGGGTGTCACGATTATTGGGGTATGAGGGCTCTGCTCCCACAACACCAGCAGTGATTATTCACTAATGGGGATTTCACACCTAAATATGTTTTTGGTACTAAAGGTTTTCCATATTCATGCGGATGTTTCGCTCCTTGTAATTTTGCACCCCACTATGCTGTCAGTCAAATGTGATGTCATACTGAAATATAGCACTTAATCCTGATCCTACATCTTACTACCACATATTCTCTCTGTACAATGCAATGTTGCACCTAATTGTGATTCCACACTCTGGCTGACTTTGGAGTGATTATGCAGCTAAGTGTAGTAATTGCTTATAAATGTGTTGAAGCCCTCAAGGTGTTGCCACATTCTCTTTTTAAGTTCAAAAAGAAGTTTATTAAGAGAATTCAAAATAACAATACAAGGGACAATAAAACAACAAATAATCACATAAGTTAAACTAAAATTTAAGAAACAAAGTAATTGGACGCATGAGTCAGTTTAGCATAAGTTGAAAGAGAAAATGACAAGGGTATGCAAATTGATCGGTGCAAATAAAAGAAGGTTACAATTCACGTAAAAATCTTAATACAGAATGCAAAGTAACCAGTTAATATAATATCAACATAAGGAAAGTCAAGGAGGTTTAGAAACTTCTTGTTGCACTGGATTTAGGGAGAAGGATCGTCTAGCACTAGCATCAATGAACAGTGTGATAGGTAACCATAAATTCGAGCGTTTCGTTGCCATGTGGATAGGATATACAAAAGTTGTATCAAATTTATGGTTATAACATACAGCGTACCACCATGCTTGATAAGATAATTTGGTAAAATCTTTCCAATTTTTTGTTATTTGTTTAAAAGCAACTGCTAATAATAAGTCTATTATCTTTGTGTTAGAATCACAATCTGTCCAGACAGGGGATAAGCTTCCCAAGAACACATGAGAAATAGAAAAAGGGCAGCTGGAATCAAAAATTGAATTAATTTGAGACCATACATTTTTCCAAAAGTTATGAACAGGCGTGCATGTAAAAAGTAAGTGATATAGATCTGCATGTGGAGAAGAACATGTCCAGCTGGCATCTTAGAGCTCGGTGTGTCTTGCATTTAAAATAACCGGGTATAACAAAAGTCTAATGCATATAAAGAAAAGTGTCTGTGTGGTGTTCACTGATCTAGAGGATTTCCTAATTTTAGTCCATATTTTATTCCATATCTCCGTGGACCAGCAAGCCTCCAAATCTTTTTCCCAAGAAAGCTCCACCGTATTTTTTTCTCGTGTAATACATGAAGTATGTAAATAATTGTAAATAACAGAGGCTTTAGGGTCAACATGTAGAAGAATATGTAATTTGTTAACCGGAGAGGATGCGGGGTCCGTGGGAGGGGTTGGGAGTATGTATTGGATGTGAGCGTTTAAAATGGCTTGTTTCAGAAGGAGATATTTAGGTTAGAAAGAGGAAGGAAGACCAAAGAGTCTACTAGCTTGCGAGAAAGACATAATCTCATCTTGTACATATAGTTGATGTATCCAGATTAAACCTCTTTGCCTCCAGGATTTCCAATATAAAGGCCTGCCACGTATCAATATCATGTTATTATGCCATATTGTGTATCCGGAAAAAGAAGTCAAATCCATAGGATCAGACGGAGAATTAGGCTTCAAAATTTTTGATGTGTGCTTAAGTACGGGAGTAGATAAAGATGGTGGTTTGCGAGAGAAAGATAAATATTCCTGAAATGAGAAAGGAGAGATAAAAGATCGTTCAAGTTCAGCCCAAAGAGGACAATCCACGAGGGTTTCGGAGAGCCATCTCGACGCTTGACGGAGCAAAAAAGATTTGTGATACGTGGGAAAATCAGGGAAATTAACACCACCCTCTGATTTTGGACGAGTCAATTTTGATAAAGACATACGTGATTTTTTGTTACTCCATAAAAAAGAGGATAATATAGAATTAATTTTCTTTAAAAATTTCAAGGAAATAGATACTGGAATATTGGAAATTGTATCTAATATTATGGGGAACAGCATCATCTTTATGGTATCTAAACTAAGGGTGGGCGGCAAATTCCGTTCCGCTCGCGGAACTTGCAAAATTTCGGCATTTCCGTGTTCCGCGCGGAACACGGAAATGTCGAAACTTCCGCGATCCGCGGCGGAACGGAATTCGGGTGCAAGAAAGCACTGAAGCAGGTGCCCGAGTTGATAAATATGCAGGGCAGGTGTGCAGAATTCGTGAGCGTGGTTAAGCAGATGTGCCTTCTCTCCATTTCCAACGTGAAAAGTTAGCTGTAATCCCCGATGGAGGTCTTTCCATCCTTGATTTTCCCGAGCGCAATCCTCGTGCAGAATTCGTGAGCGTGGTTAAGCAGATGTGCCTTCTCTCCATTTCCAACGTGAAAAGTTAGCTGTTATCCTCGAAGGAGGTCTTTGCATCCTTGATTTTCCCGAGCGCAATCCTCGTGCAGAATTCGTGAGCGTGGTTAAGCAGGTGTGCCTTCTCTCCATTTCCAACGTTAAAAGTTAGCTGTAATCCTTGATAGAGAGTCTTTGCATCCTTGATTTTCCGAGCTCAATCCTCGTGTAGAATTCGTGAGCGTGGTTAAGCAGGTGTGCCTTCTCTCCATTTCCAACGTGAAAAGTTAGCTGTAATCCCCGATGGAGGTCTTTGCATCCTTGATTTTCTCGAGCGCAATCCCCGTGTAGAATGATGGACAGCTTAATCAAAGGGCCCGGCGCTTTCGGCGCGGTGGCAAAGTTACAGACACACAGGTCACTGGGGTCAATTCTTCTGGACCTTTACGCAGCTGTAGTGTAGGAAAGGCACTATACATTTACCCAACGAGGTAGCACTTACTGATTAGCCAGTAGAAAGTACTCCAGTTGAGTAGAGGTATTGCACAAAACGGTGGCATCTTCGTGGATAAATATGCAGGGCAGGTGTGCAGAATTCGTGAGCGTGGTTAAGCAGATGTGCCTTCTCTCCATTTCCAACGTGAAAAGTTAGCTGTAATCCCCGATGGAGGTCTTTGCAGCCTTGCTTTTCTCGAGCGCAATCCTCGTGTAGAATTCGTGAGCGTGGTTAAGCAGATGTGCCTTCTCTCCATTTCCAACGTGAAAAGTTAGCTGTTATCCTCGAAGGAGGTCTTTGCATCCTTGATTTTCCCGAGCGCAATCCTCGTGCAGAATTCGTGAGCGTGGTTAAGCAGGTGTGCCTTCTCTCCATTTCCAACGTGAAAAGTTAGCTGTAATCCTTGATAGAGGTCTTTGCATCCTTGATTTTCCGAGCTCAATCCTCGTGTAGAATTCGTGAGCGTGGTTAAGCAGGTGTGCCTTCTCTCCATTTCCAACGTGAAAAGTTAGCTGTAATCCCCGATGGAGGTCTTTGCATCCTTGATTTTCTCGAGCGCAATCCCCGTGTAGAATGATGGACAGCTTAATCAAAGGACCCCGGCGCTTTCAGCTCGGTGGCAAAGTTACAGACACACAGGTCACTGGGGTCAATTCTTCTGGACCTTTACGCAGCTGTAGTGTAGGAAAGGCACTATACATTTACCCAACGAGGTGGCATCTTCGTGGATAAATATGCAGGGCAGGTGTGCAGAATTCGTGAGCGTGGTTAAGCAGATGTGCCTTCTCTTCATTTCCAACGTGAAAAGTTAGCTGTGATCCTTGATAGAGGTCTTTGCATCCTTGATTTTCCGAGCTCAATCCTCGTGTAGAATATGTGAGCGTGGTTAAGCAGATGTGCCTTCTTCCCATGTCTAGCCGGAAAAGTTAGCTCCAATCCTTGATGGATGTCTTTGCATCCTTGATTTTCTCGAGCGCAATCCTCGTGTAGTTCCTGTGACCAGGAGGTTCCTTCTCCTCGTCTGCCGCTGAGATCCTGCTCTGACCCTTTTTAAACAAGAGGCATGTGAACTGGCCTAGAAGCCCCGCCCGTTTGGCCCCGCCCCACATTCACTAGCGGTATGCAACGTCTTCCCGCCCTTTCCCCACTATGATGGACAGCTTAATCAAAGGACCCCGGCGCTTTCGGCGCGGTGGCAAAGTTACAGACACCCAGGTCACTGGGGACAATTCTTCTGGTCCCTTACGCAGCTGTAGTGTAGGGAAGGCACTATACATTTACCCAACGAGGTAGCGCTTACTGATTAGCCAGTAGAAAGTACTCCAGTTGAGTAGAGGTATTGCACAAAACGGTGGCATCTTCGTGGATAAATATGCAGGGCAGGATTCAACAGGCGCAGCAAAATCTCCGCAAGCACGCGAAATTCCGCGTGCTCGCGGAGATTTCTTGCCGTTTTGCGGAATTTCGCGGAACGCAACTCCGCAAATTCCGCCCACCCTTAATCTAAACGACCCCACCAAGATAAGTATAAAGGGTGCCATCTAGTAGTCAAAGAGGATATTCTCTGTATACAATTATCCATACAGCGTGAGATTGTGCCTGAAATAAAGGGGGAAAACTGCAAACCTAAATATTTAATGTGTTGAGGACTCCATGTGAAGCTTGAGATAATGAAATCGTCTTTGAAAGTATATTTCGTTAAAGGTAAGATTTTGCATTTAATCTTTATTTAGTTTATATCCAGAAACAGCTGCAAAAGAATCAACTTCTTGTAGGAATGCGGAAGAGAGGTCTGAGGTTGTGAGATAAATAATAAAACATCGTCAGCGTAAGCTGGCAATTTGATTTGAGTATCTTTAAAATCAAATCCATGTGTATCTTTATTCTGACGGATTCTTGATAAAACAGGTTCTAAGGCTAAGTTGAAAAGGAACGGGGACAGTGGACATCCTTGTCGGACACCTCTACCTAAATTAAAATAAGAAGATGTTCTGCCATTTGCACAGACTGCCGCTCGTGGATTAGAGTATAAAATTGATATTAAAGAGATAGTTTTAGGACCAAAGCCAAACCATTTAAGCGTGTGAAAAAGGTAAGGCCATTCCACTCTATCAAACGCTTTTTCTGCGTCTAAGGCTTGCCGCATTCTCTTGATGTTGTGCTAAAGGTAATTTTGATCCTCGGTGCGATTTGTGCTCCTAAAATTGTTTCAATGCTCCTTTTGATGTTGCACCAAGTGTGATTTTGAACCTAAATGTGATTTGGCACCTATATGTTTTTCTATCTGAATGTAATTTCTGCCCCAAATGTGCTTCAACGCTCCTGTTAATGTTGCAACAATGGTGTTATGAATCTTACTGTGATTTTGCACTCAAATGAGATATTAATAAATATGGTACTATAATTCTGCTTACTTTCTGAAAAGGGTTAACATTTTTGCTGTTTATATTTAGATTTTTGTCATGTAAACAATTTTATAATTAAATATTAATTGAATAGTTTTTTTCATACATTGCGCGCGCTGCAACGCCAAATCGGCGATGCAGCGCGCAATGTCTTTCGTTTTATTTATTTATTTCTTTACTCAACTCCGTTCGGCCCAATTCCGGAGTTTACTACCCCCCACCCTCCCCTCCCCCGCCCCACTGCCCCACAGCACTCCCTCGAGGAGCCGCTACTGTTCATTTCACTGTCAGCATTAGCTACTCTGCAGCTATAGTTTAGTTTTTTTGGATTGCTTGCAATTTTGGCCTAGTTTGACAAATCTGTAAAAATTGTAAATGGAATATGCACACCAAGCTAAATTGGATTTTTAAATGTTTTACAAAGGTTGTACACGTGGAGAAACGTTGTAGTGAAAGGAGCTCAAAGGATGCATTCCTATTCAAAATCTCTTACTTTATATCTGGGAAGTGAGAATTCAAAACCCTCTGGACAGCTCAGAGTCAAACTTGGGCCAAAAGTCAGAGGTTACTCGAATTAGCAATTGTTTTTAGGTTATGAGAAAATCTGTTCATCCATTTAAAAAACAAAAAATCAACAGTAAAAGGGTCACAAATTGTATATCTATTGGCAGCTAGGTCTGAGAAGGTTTGCAGACCCCAAAACTGTAATCTGAGCTGACTCTTTGACGGCTACTGGAAGCTGAAGGGTTGTGTTCCAGCAGCAAATATATGGCCAAACTAACGTCAACGGGTCCCCGCTCTTTAAAATATTTTCAGGGGCATGTTGAGGAGAGTCACCATGGAGGAATAGGGCCTGGGGCGGCTCCTCCATTTGATCAGAGGAGCCTCGTCCCACAGCCCCAGAGCTGAAAAATAAAACGGTAATAAAGTAAATTTATTACTGTTTTATTTTTCAGCAACTCGTCCTGAACTAAGTGTCAGGACGGAGCGGGGCCAGCGCTGCCAAGTGACAGCAGCAGAGAGCTCGCGCTTTAAAATGCGCATGTCTCTTTGGTTGGCCGTCTTGGGCAGGCCAGCCAGACATGTGCATTTTAAAGTTCTCTAACCTAGCTGTCTTAGACAGCAAGATTAGAGAAAGCGCAGGCCTCCAGTGCTCTTAGGAGCGCTGGGAAAGGCCGCTCTATCCAATCCTTGCACTGCCTTCGTGCTGTGAAAGCAGCGCCAGGATTGGGTAGTGCAGTTTCCTGCATCTGGAGCATCCATGAGGAGAGAAGACAGCCAAGGGAGGAGGACGTCGCGCTGCAAGAAGGTAAGTCTATTTTAATTATTCTTTTTTTTTGTGCCCCCAGCTCACCACCCTCGGTACAAGCCAGCTGCCACTGAATAGGGCAAAACTCAGATAAGTGGAAAATGCTCTTTGTAAAATAAAAAATAAAAACAAATCGAACGTAGTGGCTATATAGCAGTGGACAAAGACTGTGGTCCTCCAATGGAAGTATGCCAATTTTGAACAAGTACAGTACACTAAGAGAAGCACAAAATTGCTTTGATAGGCAATGGATAAATGTTTTGTGGGTCTCAAAGTTTTTGGGGTCTCAAGCCAAGCACTGGGTGTACTACAGGCAACAGTAGTACTCATAGCGCATGGTGCATAGCCATGTATTTTCATTACTTATAAATAGTGAAAGCCGGGGTACGTCATATTGAACAAGGCCTATGACCATGTTTCTTACCTAGCTGCCCTCAAGGTACTGCAAAAGACTGCGCCTTGACATCAGAACTCACAGGACATAAATACAGGTCATGTCATCTGAGCGTTGTGGGTAGGGGTACTACAGACAGTTACACAGCAGGTAATGATACTTTGCTCTACTATTCCCCATGCACAATACCTTCAATGCATGGGAACAGGATTGTCATGGGTACTGCAAGCACAGCATGATGAAATCCATAAACTGCTCAGAGTAACTGCAGGGTATGTCTGCATTCCATCCTCTGTAGGTACTGCTGGCAGACGTACTCTAATTAGGCGCAGATCTATGTCCCCAACAACCAATTGCTGCAACTTCTCAGCAAGTTCTTACGTATTGGAAAGGCCTTCTCAGTTCAACTGTCATTCTTTTAACACTGATCCTCTTCCTTGGGATCATGCAGCACACCGTGCGCTGTCCTCTGTTGAAATGACAAATTCTAGCAGCTTCCGAGTAAAATTTGGAGTGGTTCATTTCTTTTTTGGAGCTCATCCTTGCAGAACTCCGTAGGTTAATTCCTGGATTTACTCAGATGTAAATTCCATGATATGGTCCCTGTGAAACTCTGGTGCTAACTGCACAGTGCTGACTCACCCACGGCTTCTTGTTCTATATCCCAAACTACCCCCACAATCTGTTGATTTTACTATCTCTTAGGTGCTCATGTGGACCTCACAACCAGGAGCTAGGCACAGATCCATACTGAGCAGTTGTTGCGAAAATGATAGGCACCTGGACAACCTCAGAAAATTGCCCCAGGGTGAGACACCCTGACCTCCCTTTATTTAGGTTATAATTTCCTGGATGCATGGGCTTTTTCACAGCCACAGAGATGGCCAATAGAGACCGTTGGATTGGAGTCCACCTGAAAGTGCTGCGTGGAAAATCTATCATTGAGTCTGAGTGGCTCTACACCCAACCTTCAAAGGGCTTTTAAAGAATGATGAACCTAATTCACTGAAACAGTCATAAATGCATGCATTGTCCAGCATATGCACTGCATAATTTTTTTTAGTAATAGCATATTTTTTGTAGATTTTCATGTGTAGGCCGGTTTTGCCTAACCCAGCTCCTAAAAATATCCACACAGTGGAAAGTTGCAGGGTTGTAGCAAATGTGCGTGTGCATGTTTCCTTCAAATTTCCCTTTTTAATTTCATATAGAAAATGTTTTAAATGCAAGATATACCTTACCTGCATCACCTTAAAATGTAGGGCTTTGGGAGCATTTTTCACACTTTGCGAAACAACTTCAATCAATTTTATTTAGCTATAATATAGACGTGTTTTATGTGTGGATAGGTCAATGTAAATGTTTGTTTATTCCCACGGACCTTCACACTGCCAACTCCCGTGCGAAAACCCATTTCTCAGCACCTTTATCACTTTTACGATTGCAGATAAATGTACGCATTTTTTTAGATTTAGACATAATTATTTTTGTAATTTTTAAAAAACTTCTAATTTACACATGTAAGGATCCTCTCCCCCGAATTCTGCAGATTGTTATTAGTTAATTTCGACTTTTAGCAGCAGATAAAATTAGGTGCATTATTTCTAGTGGTCACTCTTTACAAGAGACAAAATAACTGAAAACAAATGGCCTGTGTAGCCTAGTGATAGACCACAATCAATGGTTACAGACAAATGAAGCAGGAAGGTGCAGTAGAAGCACAAATTCAGAAGACAATGTAAATGGAAATGGAAATGGAAATGGAAACTTGTACAGCGCTACTATCACTCCAAGGAGCATCTTGGCGCTGGGACGGAACACCAGAGATGGAGACAACTGGTATACTTTTTTCTTTGAAACAGACCCCTACTGACACATACTTACAAGAAATGTTTTCTCTTAGCCAGCTTACAAACTCTTCTAAAAGTCCACCTCAGCCTCTTGTTGTTGGACCAAACTAAATTTCAGACTCACAAAATAGAGTGCCAGGGATCTCCAGGGGGAGAAACAGAAAGGGTCAACTATCTGAAGATTAAGGTAACATGATAAAGTTCAAAAATACATTTGAGGAGACAAATACAAGTTGGAAAAAAATATTGGAAATTATCAGACTCCGTTCGGGGGCAGAGAGAGGCAACAGCGTAGACAGGGGCTACTGGGCCCCAACAGCAGTGGTTGAGGTAATCTGCCACTTATGTCCTGGGACCTGACCTACTATGGGTCTACAAAGTGAGCCAGGTACAAGCTGTGAGAAGTTGGCCTGGTATATGCTGTCCACTAATTAAAGTGGGCACCTTGTACCAGTCCAAACGACCCTTATGATGTATGAGGTCAAAGATAACCTTTATGAAAGCTATCCTAGTGGTAGCTATGGAGAGCAGCCTTCAGGCTTAATCTTGAAGGAATGTAAAACAGCTTGTTTTACCAGAATATCACCTCCTGAATGACTAAATGAAGGAGAACCACACAGTAGTTATATAAAAAGATGTATTTATTAATATAACACTCTCTACTATCCTCTACACGAGGATAGAACACAAAGCACACAATACTGGATCAATAGAACAGTGGTAAGTAGCACAATACTCAGCGGACTCCAGGGGGAGACCGAACCATATACTAAAATAGTGGTATAACAATCACGACTTGACTAGACACAGTACCTAGTGCACTTAGAATCGCTGGGACCCCAAGGAACCACCCAAGGTGATGACACAGGAGACCCACGAAGGATGGGTGCAGTGAGGAAACATGACAGCGTTCTTCGTACAACTCTATGGGAAAGTCGCGGTTGTAAAGTTAAAGTTTAAGGACCCTTCTAGGAGGACTTCGAGCTAACCCTTCGGAACTTAAGAGTTTAAAGAGCCACCCCACCCGTGGATACCGTAGTATCAGAGTTACCTATCCCAGGGGAGCCGGGTGCATAGGTATGAAGTGGCGTCGGACACTCTTGTTGTTCTCTATGGAAGGAAGGGAAGAAGTACTGCTGCCGTGAAGGTGAAAAGGGTCCAGTGGAGTCCAAGCCTGGATTATGGATGGAAGGAACCTGAAAGCTGAGGGGACAGAGTCTGGGTCACGTCAGAGTGACCAAGGGCTCAGTAGACAAATGCCGACCGATGTCGGGTGCTTCAGGCACGAAGAAGGGATGCTTGACTCTGCAGCCACGAGGACCAGGAGATGTCGAGGATGACCAGGAGCCGGCGTTGAGCTGTCCCACGAAGGATGTTGAGTGCTGAGGGGTCAGTGTCCAGCTGGGGCACCAACAAGCCTTGGCAAAAGCAACCCACGCAGGAAGGACAAACAGGTTACGGTGTGGACCAGCAAGGTCCAGAGGTCTCTCCAAGCAATGGAGAGTCAGGGCACATCTGGAGCAACCAGGAAAGCCCAAGAACAATCACGATGACCCTCAGGGGGACCCACAGCCCGAAGGACCAGGAGTCCCAAGGGGACCTCAAGCAAGATTTCAAGGCACCAGCCCACGGACCATACGGTGCAACGAGGCCAGAGTTCTTTGGTGCAAATATTGCTTAGGGTCAGGACTACACAGAGTCCAATGCACAAGCTCTGGAATTGACAACAAGCATATGCACTTGCAAATGGACACGATGCACAGGGGTTCGGGTTACGCAGCCCCCACAAGGGATACTGGCCTCAAACTCAGTGAGACGGCAGATCAACCTCAGGGATCTTGAGGAACCCACCTCCTGTGTTGCTGAAATCTTCGGAGTCCGCAGGAGCTCAGGAGCAGCTACTTGTCAGTTGCACTTTAGGTGCCTGCGAAGCAGGGGAGTGACTCCTTCACTCCAAGGGAGATTCTTCTGTTGTCTTAAGTGCCCCACAGATCCTGCACAGAGCCTGTATGGAGTCACGGCACAAACTAAGCTTTGGACCGAAAGGGGGACGAAGTCGAGCCCAGTCGAGGTCCAGCAAAGTCCAGGTGTCCAGACGGTCGAAGGTCAGTGGTTTCTTCTTTGTAGAAACTTGTCCACATAAAATCTAATCTCCTGTAGCCAGGTAACCCATTTTATAACCACGGGAGAGGGTTGGAGAGATTCAGGGGACCCTCCTAGGGGAGGGGCAGGACAGTGGGGTGGCTACACCCATGTCCTTTGTCCAGTTTCGCGCCAGAGCAGGAGCCAACGGCTCCCAGAACTGGTTGGAGCTGGACTATGCACAGGGACACCAAATGTGCCCCCAGTGCAGACTTTCAGGCACTCTCAGAGTACACCCACCCAGCCCCAATACACTAAACCCTGTCTGGGAGGTGGTCACACCCCCCTGTGACAGGATGCCTATTGTACTGCCTTCCTCTGCTCGAGCTTGGCTCAGCAGCAGGAGGGCAGAAACGTGTCTCTGGCTGGCAGCATCCATTTTGTGATGTCCGAGTCGAGAAGGCTGGTACCGGGTAGACCGGTGACCCCACGAAGCTTGCTTCTGAAGGGTGGAATCATACCTCCCACACCACTTATTGGTGTGGAGGTATGAGTCCAAGGTGTTTGATACCAAACACGATATGTTTCTATGCAGCCGTTTTTGAGATAGCATTTACCGCAAGGTTATAATGCAACTCTACCTATATGTCCGGCTGAGTCACAGACAACCCAGGAGAATGGTCTCTGAAGGCTGCAAAGGGGCTCCACTCATGCAGGGGCACCATCTCACTAAAAACCCAGCACCCTGCCTTCAGGATTGATAAGGCCTGCTATAGGGGTGACTTATAAGTTTTAAGTGTAGTGACCTATAGATATAGTGAACCTATATATAAAGTAAGTGGTGCAAGCACCATCTTACACAGGCTGCTGTAGCAGACCTAGAGTTCCATTTTGCATGGCCTCTCATGGGTGGCATAATACATGCTTCAGCCCATGGAGGCCTCTGGGGTACCTATGCCCTGGGTACATGGGTACCATATACTAGGGACTTATAAGGGTACCCCAGTATCCAATCTGGAGTGTACCAAAGTACATGTATGTCAATTTAAGGGAGAAAGCAGATAGACTGGGGTCCTGATTAGCAGGATCCCAGTCAGACTAGTCAAAAACAGTGAGACATCAAGCAAAAAGTGGGGGTAACCATAAGAAGCAGATCCTACTTTCCTACACAACCCCCCCCCAAACGAAAGGACATTAAACTAACCTTGACCAGTTGAGTCCTCATGTTCTAGGTGGAAATATCTGGAGAGTCCATCTGCATTGGCATGGTTACTCCCAGGTCTATGTTCCACTGTATAGTCCATCCCCTGTAGGAAATGGACCACCTCAAAAGTTTGGGGTTTTCACCCTTCATCTGTTTAAGCCATAAGAGGGGCTTATGGTATGTCTGAACAATGAAGTGAGTGCCAAACAAGTATGGCCTCAGCTTCTTCAGAGCCCAAACCACAGCAAAGGCTTCCCTCTCAATAGCTGACCAACGTTTCTCTCTGGAGGTCAGCCTTCTGCTTATAAAAGCTACTGGCTGATCCTGACCCTCTTCATTCAGTTGTGATAACACAGCCCCTACCCCCAACTCAGATGCATCAGTTTGAACAATGAATTGTTTGGAATAGTAAGGACTTTGCAGAATAGGAGCAGTGCACATGGCCTGCTTCAGGTCATGAAATGCCTTTTGACAGCTAACTGTCCACTGAACTTTCTTAGGCATTCTTTTGGAAGTCAAATCATTCAAAAGGGTCACTATGGATCCATATCCTTTGACAAATCCCCTGTAGTACCCAGTCAGGCCCAAGAAAGCTCTGACCTGAGTCTGGGTAGTTGGAGCAACCCATTCCATTATGGTCTGGATATTGCTCTGTAATGGTTGAACCTGTCCTCCACCCACAAGGTGGCCTAGGTACCCAACCTTACTCTGCCCTATCTGGCACTTAGTGGCCTTGATAATGAGGCCTGCTTTTTGCAGGGCCTCCAAAGCATTTCTCAGGTGGACCAGGTGATCCTCCCAGGTGGAGCTAAAGACAGCAATATCATCAAGATAAGCTGCACTATAGGCTTCCAAGCCTGTGAGAACTTTATTCACCAACCTTTGAAAAGTGGCAGGTGCATTCTTCAAACCAAAGGGTATTACAACAAATTGATAGTGCCCACTAGGGGTTGAGAATGCTGTTTTGGGCTTAGCATCCTCAGCTAGTCTGATTTGCCAGTAGCCAGCTGTGAGGTCAAATGTACCCAGAAACTTGGCTGAGGCCAAAGTATCTATAAGTTCATCTGCCCTTGGAATAGGATGAGCATCAGTCCTAGTGACTGCATTGAGCCCCCTGTACTCTACACAAAACCTCATCTCTCTTTTACCACCCTGGGTGTGAGGTTTGGGTACCAGGACCACTGGACTAGCCCAAGGGCTATCTGAGGGTTCAATTCTAACATCTTTTGGACCTCAGTCCTGATGCAGTCCCTGACATGGTCAGGTTGTCTGTAAATTTTGTTCTTTACAGGTAAGCTCTCCCCTGTGTCCACTTCATGGGTACACCAGGTGGTCTGACTGGGAGTCAGTGAGAACATGTGTCTGTACTGATTGAGGACTTTCCTGCAATCAGTCAGTTGCTGCTCAGTGAGGCTGCCTGCCAAGGCTACACCATCTACTGAACCATCATCAGGGTTCCGTGAGAGGAGGTCAGGGATTGGGTCACTCTCTTCCTCCTGTCCCTCATCAGTAGCCATGAGCCAGCCCATGTCTGCCCTGTCAACATATGGCTTGAGTCTATTCACATGGAGCACCCTGTGGGGGCTCCTGGGAGTTCCAAGGTCCACTAGGTAGGTATCCTCTCCCTGTTGCTCAAGTATGGTATGGTGCCCACTCCACTTATCTTGGAGAGCTGCTGGGGCCACAGGCTCCAGCACCCATACCTTCTGTCCTGGCTGGTACACAGTCAAAACAAGAAAAATAACAAATGGGGGAGGGAGTAAAGAGGTATAAAGATAGAATCAACCTCCTGTTCTGACTTACGATAAACAATAAAATTCTACCCTACAAAAAGAACATTATTTTTCGTTTCTTAGTGGTTAGAAAAAGGTGTGTTAGTGATCCATGAGATATCATGGGAAAGCACTAAGTGTTTTTAAAATACCCCTCACACACTAAGAATCCCTTAGTGTCATGCTTCATCATAGGGGTCTTCCCGTCCCTCTACGGGGCGGGCGTGCTTCAACCTACGGAGACGTGGGAGCACTTTTTTGTGAAATAGGCTATGTGTAGTGTAAGAGTGAGAGTGGTAGGGTCTATAAAGAATGTGGGGTGAATTGTAAAAATTCCCTGGCTAGTGGAAAAAACTAATTTTATTCACTTCCCTAGCTGGAAATATTAAAATGTGGGGAGAGACGTAGGGGGTATACTTTAATGAGATGCCCCCTACTGGGGCAACATGTTTCATAAGCCGTCCCCAGGGCTTACTCGTCAGGACCTAATAAGATCCCTACTGCACTCAAAATATATCTGCTGTTTTATATATATTGTATGCCTATTTCTTAAAAAAGTCATGCAAAATTAGCATGTCAGAAAAAAGGGGGAAAAAATGCCCCTTGTAGTGTCGAAACCGAATTGGTATGCTATTTGGAAGGGTGGTCTGACTTCATGAGCTGGCACTGAAGGAGAGGTTGCCTCGTAATATACAATGATAACGGCTATGCCCTCGCCCGTAAATACCTTCGTGCAGCTCCGTGGAACCCAGTCAAAACAGCCTTTTGGTCATGCCAAGCTTTCTGTAATTCTTGGCTAGCCTCAAGGTTTTTGGATGCCTTCTTCATGTACTCAGCCATCCTGGTGCGGAGACCAAGTACATAGTCCACTATGTCTTGTTTAGGTGGTTTGAGAGGTAACTCCCATCCCTCCTTCACTAGACACAATGGACCCCTAACTGGATGTCCAAACAGAAGTTCAAAAGGGCTATAACCGACCCCCTTCTGAGGAACCTCTCTGTAGGCAAACAGAAGGCAGGACAACAGGACATCCCATCTTCGCCTAAGCTTTTCTGGGAGGCCCATGATCATGCCCTTCAGGGTTTTGTTGAATCTCTCAACTAACCCATTGCATTGTGGGTGATAGGGTGTGGTGAATTTGTAATTCACTCCACACTCCTTCCACATAGCAGTTATGTAACTTGACATGAAGTTTTCACCTCTGTCAGTTAAGACCTCCTTAGGGAAGCCCACTCTGGAAAAGATTCCCAGGAGGGCCCTGGCCACCACAGAAGCGGTGGTGGTTCTAAGGGGTATTGCTTCTGGATATCTAGTGGCATGGTCCACCACCACTAGTATAAATCTGTGCCCAGATGCAGTTGGAGGATCCATGGGACCAACAATGTCAATCCCAACCCTCTCAAAGTGAACCCCAACCCCAGGTAGTGGTATCAGGGGGCCTTTGTAGTACCACCTGCCTTACCACTGGCTTGACAGGTGTTACAGGAGCGACAAAACTCCTTTGTGTCCTCTGACATGTGAGGCCAGTGAAAGTGAGGGACGATCCTGTCCCGGGTCTTACTTTGGCCTAAGTGTCCTGCTAAAGGGATATCATGTGCCAGTGATAATAGGAAACCCCTAAACTTCACAGGTATGACCAACCTCCTGGTGGCACCAGGCTTGGGGTCTCTACCCTCTGAGTAAAGGAGTCCATCATCCCTATAGATCCTGTGGGACTGATCCAGCGCGGCTAATATAAATTTTTCCTTATGACACTAACCCAGAAAAACACCTACACAACCTTAATCATATAAAATCTATGTCGGTGGGGCCCATAACACCGCATACATACATTCACTCAATTTTCTGGATCAAACACTAAGGAAAAGAGCTGCTGGACAAACGGGATACCTTATTAAAATGACAGAATTATAACCTACACATTATATAGATTAACTTCGGATCCTGTCGGTTCTAAACATCAAGGTATTCCGCTATTCGGTCGATGGACCAACTAGTAGAATCAGTTGATGGCGATTAAGTCCAGCTCAATCATAATTAAAACCTTTAACATTTTATTCATCACAATTTTATTTTAAAGAACCACAGACTCATTTAGAGTTAGCAAATAATTTTATCTAAATTCTTTGAGCAAGTAAGTAAAGTTCATAATTAGGCAAATACATTTAAAATATCAGTAAGCATTTAATTAAAATTTTGAGAATAGAGACAGAAAATACTCATTACCCTTGGCCATAGGGCGATGACAAGAATGGTTCACCAGGAAAGAAAGATGAACCGCAGGTCACAGGATGGGGCTCCCAAAACTGACTGACTGTCCCGCTAACCTCCTCGGACGCAATCTCCTCCCGGGCAACTCCCGCAACGGTCTCGTTCCTTCCCAGTCAAAGTCCGAAGTCCAAAATGACAGAGTCTCTCGCAGCATCAGGATAGAAGAAGCGAACTGAACCCTGGACAACGTAAGAGCAGACTCTCTTATACCCTATTCTCTGACTCGCTACACTTAAAGTTGCAATCTTTAGGGGCAGAAATCACGCTAATTGGTCCATTGGAAGGGTGGTGATGGTCACCTCATCGCCCTCCTTGTTCGAACCGGTTTGGGGACAATAACGCACATATTAAGTCTCATGATAAACAATGTCCAAAGGTAATTCAATTTGTTAATGTAATTTGTAACAAACTCCGATGGTTACATATTAGTTCATCCTCTGTTGCTCGATTCTCTCATCCGTTCCCATGTATATATGCTGAACTCTTGGCACGATCCTTGTTGCAGGTCAGACTGGCCTTGACATCTCTCACTCCGGGCACAGGCCGCATACACGTGACTGGAGCATTCACTCTGCTCTTGCGCGGGGGCCATTTTATTCAGCGCACGCGATCTCGTCCTTTCCCGCGGCCATTTTCGAAGCACGGCCTAGCAGGCCCGAAGGAAACTAATATAAGAACAAACACAACAGTAATTAAACATGGAAAATAAGCCTTTCTGTTTACCACCCGCTATTCTAAAGACCCATGTTAGGTATTACTTAGCAGAAGCGACATTTAAAGCCATTTTACTTACCATCTGCATTCTTTGCCACGGTGCAATTTTACTACGCAACACAATTCATGCAATTTACTACTCAAATCACAATACTCATGTTATTTTGCTTCATATTTGTAAATAAATTAGATTTTGCAATGCCAGCAAGTTGCCCACGTGTAATGTTTAATAAAAGGTGCATTTGTTGATTAGTTCATGCGTTTCAAATGGTTAGTATCATTAATCGGTATGGGGTCATTAACTTCCAAGGGTTACAAAAAATACTTCGTTTCCCCTGCTCCATCAATTCCCCCTTTGGTGATTTTTAACATCACCACTAAAGCCTATCCCTACAAAATTTATTAGGAAAATGTTTCTTGTCCACTTGCATTTGTTATTTTAGACAATTGTGTTCTTTTCATCTTGTCTTTTAGACCTTTTGTACATGTTCTCTTTAAACTCTTCCAATTCGATCTCTCCCATCTCCCGTTCTCTTTCCTTATTTTTCTCATTTTCTCTTTTTGCTCTATTTTGTCTTTTTCTCTTTTTAATACACACATATGCTAATCTCAATATTGATATTATCACTACTACTAAGGTCACTGGAATTAGTATTTTCCCAGTTAGGGAACTACCTATTTCGGTGAACCATTTCTTTATTGAGGAAAAACTCTTACCAAGTTTCTCCCAAGCACCTTCAACCTCCAGTGGGGCAATTTATTTATGCAAATCAGTAATGTTCTTTATATACTTCTGTATATTCTGACTTTTGTCTGGAATGTAAGTGCAACAATGTTGTACCTTCAGCATTCCACAGACTCCACCCTCTTTTGCCAAAAGATGTCAAGGGCAAGTCTATTGTGCTTTACCATAGCTCTCATGGCAACCATTTCGGTATTTACCATCAAGAACCCTCCAGCAGTATTCGTTGATAAACGATCTACTACTGTAGACAATTTCCGAATCTTGTATGCATTCAAAGATATACCCACTGCTGGTATCAATGCTCCAAAAATGTCACCTATTATCTCTGAGAAGCTTTCCCTTCTCCTACGGGTTAATGGTTTACCTATCTCGTGAATTCCTTTCGTTCCTCTCTCCACGTGAAAAATCTTTGGAAAGACCAGGCCTAGATAATATGTTCCGTACCAATGGTCCGGCAACCTATAATAGGCTCGGTTTCCGCAAATATAATAGATTCCTGGGAATACTGGATCTTTTCGTCCTTTGAATCCCCATCCCCCTAAAAGTTTGTATGTATCTCGGCACTCACTAGAACCCACGAAATAGTTATCATACATAGTGTTATCTTTAGTAATACACAATTTTACCTGTTGGGGCCAATCTAAAACCATGGCTGCATTCATTTCGCCTTTGTCATAACTTCCCTCTTCAAACGCCCAAGGTGGGGTTTTTGTCTTTTCTCCCGTTGCTTTTCTGTGAAACTTAACTCTTCTGTCTTCTACCATGTCTAAGAAAACTTTTTCTTCCTTTCTTAACCTACAAGTAAGATTATGTCTAAATGCATATTCTAATGTTAATTCTTTTGTTTCTAAGAAAAATTCTCCAAAAATCTGCAAATTTCACCTTATTTAGTTCAGGGACTACGAGAACTTTAGCAAAAACAGCATCTGTGTCAGTGTAGTAATACTCTAATTTACCTGTTCTGTAAAATAAACTAGCTAAAACACTACAGGTTATTCCATACGTCAAAGGAAGGTGATGATACGTCACACCTTCTGTTACAGATGCAGGTAACTGCATACATAACAATCTCTAACATCCATTGTCTCTACATATTCATACAAGAGTTTTGTGAAGACATTCTTGGAGAAATCAGTTATTGACTTATCCTATGAAATTCAGTACTATCTATCAGTGTTGCAGTGTTCTTTATGTTAGATTTCTTGTCACTATTCGTGTCATTCATGATTGCAGATGTATTTTCTACAACTAATCTAAGTGGAATTATTATTGCTAAAATGAACCAAATAAGCATTAGTAAACCTGTACAATAGAAACACATCTTACACCATCTACGGAAAAACTCACATCTAGATCTTCTATTCTCAGTATCTACCATGTTGAAATATTATCTAAATATATGTACAGAAAATGTGTTTCCACACCTCAAAATGACTTTTTGCCGTTTTAGCCTTTCTTTAAGTGTTGACTGGAACCAACTGCTTTTGGGCGCACCTTTCGGTCTTTCAGAAAATTTTCTTTGACTTTATCAGTTTGTGTGTCTAGTCCGGCTTTCTTTCTTTGACTTTATCAGTTTGTGTGTCTAGTCCGGTTTTCTTTTCTCCTCTTCAGGATTTGCGTAGTTCACTCTCACCCACTTGTTCACAGTCTTTGTCTGGGTTTTCGTGTCTGCTATCCACTTCTTTAATGTCAGGCAGTGCTATGTATACCCATTCAGGTGACTTGTATTTCAGGTTAGGTCTTTTCACTCTTTTTGGTCTCTGCAACTGTTTTTTATCTGTTTTTCTTTGTCTTTTCTGACTTGTTATTTCATGTACTTGTTCTGCATTGTCTTTGTTCAAATTTATTAGCTTATATCTCAGTCTTTTAATTTCGTTGGGCCAATTGTCTCCTTTTCTTGGCCTTTTCAGTTCACTTTCCTTTTCTCCTCGTTCCGCTCTCCAAGTTCTCTTTCTTGGTCCTATTCTTTGTCTTATTTCTTCTTCACTTTCTTCAGATTCTGTCTCAGATCTCACTTCACTTTCTTTAACTTTGAACTTTATGATCTCTGTCTCTTTGTCTGAATCTGAACTTTCTTGATTTATTTCTATAATTTCTGGAGGAATTTCCCCAAAACTTGTACTTGGCTGTTCACCGTCACTTTCTATTGGTTCAGTTTCTCCTGTTTCAATATCAGTTCTTTGTTTTTCGTATTCTTCTGTTTGTCTTTCACTGGATTCAGGTTGGTTTGCTTCCGATGCCGAACTGGTATCTGATATTTCCAAATGTCGACTTACAGGTCGGGCTTCAGGATCTGGAACTCTGATAGTATGGCTGGCATGAATCCAATTTTTCACACCTGCACACTTCACTGCAGTGGTTGTTACCAGAATCACTTGACGTGGCTTGTCCCAGCGTGGAACCAAGCAATTTCTTCTTCCGTGAACTTTTATGCGGACCTAGTCTCCTGGACTCAGATCATGAGCTGGTTTTCTCTCAAGAGTGGTCGCATCCGGCCCAACCTGATGAAACACAGAATGCACCACATCAGCCAATCCTTTGCAATAGTCCAGTATGAGATCATCAGTTATAGTCAGCAGTTTGTTGACAGGTACGTATGCTTGTCTCATTGCTCATCCCATTATTATCTCATGAGGACTCAGACCTGTTTTTCTGTCACGTATGCTTCTTATGCTCATCAACACCAATGGTAAGGCATCTGGCCATTTGAGTCCTGTGGCTTGACACATTTTCTCTAACCTATTCTTTATTGTGCCATTTACTTGCTCTACCACTCCAGAAGCCTCTGGTCTGTAGGCACAATGCAGCTTTTGTTGAATGTCTAGTGCTTCACATATTAGTTGGATAATTTCATTCTGGAAATGCGTTCCTCTATCTGTTTCTATCGTTACTGGAAAGCCATATCTAGGACTGAATTCTCTCAGTAGGAGTTTAGCTACAGTAACTCCATCATTCCTTCTTGTCGGATAGGCCTCCACCCAATGAGAAAACAAACAGACGACCACCAGGACATACCTCAATCTGTTACTCGGGGGCATTTCAATAAAATCTAATTGCATTCTGGTAAAAGGACATCGCGTCCTATTGTTCCCAAACTCACTACTGTCTTCCTTCCAGGATTTATCTGTTGGCATATAAGGCATCTTTGGCAAAGGCTTTCAGCTATAGCCCTAAACTTTGGGTTGTACTAGGTCTGTTTGAAAAGTCTGATCCTGGCATCTCCACCTATGTGTACCTGTCCATGGTACATCCGTGCCATGTTAGAGATCATGCTATCAGGCATAACTGGTCTTTCATCCCTGTAAACCCAGACTTCATCTTCCTCTCTCCGTCTGCAACCTGATTTTATCCAAATATCTTTTTCCTCATCACTTGCCTCTTCCTGCAATTGTTTCACCTCTTCCCATGTTTCAACTGGGCTAGTAAACAGCGAGGGACATGAAACAATTTCTTTTTCCCTTCTCCGATTCATTGAGGTCATATTTCTGGCACAATATTGAGCTAATTCATCAGCAAAATTTAGGCAATGTAATCAGTTCCATTTTTGTGAGCAGTGCATTTTACCACCGCAATCTGTTTAGGCAGCTGTATCGCCTCAAGCAACTTCTTCACAAACTCACCATTCCTAATAGGAGTCCCTGAGGAAGTCAGGAATCCCCTCTGGGACCAGATCTGTCCGAAGTCATGGACCACTCCGAAGCCATACTGGCGATCCATGATCACAGTAATTCTGAAATTCCGTCCCAGTTTGCACGCTCGAATCAGAGCAATCAGCTCAGCAACTTGGGCTGAACGTATTCCTCTCAAACAGGATGCTTCCATTATGGTTGCCACCGTACATACAGCATACGCAGCACTTAAAACTCCTTCATTTGTCCTCAGGCATGATCCGTCCACAAACATCACATAATCTGACTCTTTTAAAGGTTCATCTCTGATATCAGGGCGGGGCTTTGTGCAAAATTCAAGCACATCCAAACAGTTATGATCAACCTCATCTTTGACTTCTGCATTTACTGCATCTGGCAGTAAGGTGGAGGGATTCACACTCGTGCATCTTACAAGGGTTACATTGTCTGCACCCAAGATCACTTTTTCATACCTAGTCAGCCGACTATGTGTCATGAATTGTGTTTTTGTTCTAGTCAGAAGGATTTCAACTGAATGTGGGACATATACTCTCAAAGGATATCCCATCACAATGCCTTCACTCTGTTCCAGACTCACACAAGTAGCAGCTACTGCTTTCAGACATCCATGCAACGCTTTTGCTACCGGATCTAAAACAGCTGCAAAAATAAGCTATTGGTCGTCTCATTCTTCCATGCCTCTGCACTAATACTGAAAGTGCACATCCGTCCCTCTCACTACAATACCGCTCAAATTCTTTCTCATAATCAGGAATTCCCAATGCTGGTGCTTCACACAAACTTGTTCTCAGTTGCTCAAAAGCCTTCATTTCTTCCTCATCCAACGCAATCGGATCTTTGACATCCCTCTTTGTCAATCGCTGTAAAGGTTTTGCAATCAATGAAAATCCACTTATCTACTGTCGGCGATAACCAACCATTCCAAGGAACATTCTCACCTCTCTTTGTGTCATTGGGGCTCTCATTCCTTTAATAATCCTTATTCTTTCTGTTGTCACTTTTCTTATCCCTTTCTCAATCTTATGACCTAAGTACTGTACTTCCTGTTGACAGAATTGCAGTTTTGATGGGGACACCTTGTGTCCTCCTTCTGCCAAATGATTCAGTAAAGCAATTGTGTCCGTAACACATGCTTCTCTGGTCTTTGATGCCACCAATAAGTCATCAGGCATATTCAAACTTTCTAAGGATTTCTTCAGAATTAGATTAAAAATAGAAGGACTTTCAGTATACCCTTGAGGAATTCGACGCCATGCCAAAATACGCTCTCCAAACCGAAACGCAAATAATGGCTGGCTGTCAGGGTGCAATGGAATAGAGAAGAATGCATGGCACAAATCAATAACTGTGTACCATTCTGCATCATGAGGATTTGATACAGTATTACAGCAGGGTTTGGCACAATTGGGCAGCAAGGAATAACAATTTTGTTCACTTTTCTCAAATCCTGTACTATTCTATATGTTCCATTTGGCTTTTTCAATCCCATTATAGAGGAATTACATGGACTGCTCATTATTTCTCTCAAAATTCCTTGTTCAATCATCTTATTAATTACAGGTGTTATTCCTTCAATAATTTCTGGCGTCAGTTTGTACTGCGGGGTGTTTGGGTAATTCGTTCCTTCTTTTACAGTAATTTTTATAGGATCAACTTCTCTCATTAGTCCAATATCTTCACCTGTGAAATCCCATACATCAGACCTGACTTTTTCTTTCAATTCAATAGGGATTTTCTCTGCATCGAACACAGGAAACATATCATACATTCCTGGTTCTAGTTCTGATAGTTGTCATTTTATACAGAACATCATCATCTGGTGTCTGGAAAGCAATACCATCTGGAGTACAGTAGATGGTACAATTCCTTTTGCAAAGCAGATCGCGTCCTAATAAATTTACAGGACTACAATCACACACCACAAAGCGATGCATATCTTTGAATGGACCAATTTCCACCTCTACTGGTTTTGTAAGAGGGGTTTTAATTTGCCTGTTTGAAACACCTACAACTTGGATGTATTCTCCTGAGAGAGGAAGGTTTGGAATTTCCACTGATCTAACAGTAGTACGGGTAGCGCCAGTGTCCACAAGGAATGTAACATTTACACCATTCACTTTTCCATCCACAAATGGACCTGACTGATCTACCTCTAGAGTTGCGCCAAGCACGCACTCCTTTTCCTCTCCTAGGCACCGTCATAAGCTTTCATCCGATTCATCTCCATCTTGCCGTAACCAATATTGTGAAATAGCAGCTGCGCGCGGCAATTTTGTTACCTGCTCTCCTCCATAGAATCCTGCCTCTGTACTGTATCTTTGAGGATTTACACTCTTTGGAAGAGGTGGTTGCGGCACCTGACACTGTTGAATAACTACCTGCAGCTGTTGGTAACTCACCTCATTCTGCACCTGTGGATTTAATGGTTGATTCTCGGTATTAACTCTCGGAGGTAATTTACACTCGTTTCTCCAGTGCCCTAATTTTCCATAATTATGACATTGCCATTTCTTTTTGGCTTCTTCTATACTCATCTGACCTTTTCCCTTACCAATATTCGGTTTGAACTTGGTCTGTCCTGCGTCACTAGACTGATTATTCATCTGAGCTTCTTGCTTTTCTGCAACCTTTACTTGTGCCCACATTGCCTTTTCCGTTAGTTTACGCTGTCTGGCCTCAATATCATCACTGCAATATTTTGCATACCGTAGTACCTCATCTACTGTGCTAGTCTGCCAACATAACATATGCTGCTTAATCATTTCACTTATCTCAGGTTTCAAACCATACACAAATCGATACACAAAATGACTCATGTCTTTTTCACTCAAATTCTCGTATCCACTATACTGTTTAAAAGCCAAGAGCAACCTTTCATAATAAGCATGTACAGATTCCTTATTCTCCTGAGTTGTTCTATCAATCTTTACCCAGTCCGTTTCTTTTGATGGAATCTTATTTTTCAGGAATGTAATTTCCTGTTCATATTTTCTCATTACTTCTGAACTTGGGGCTCCTGTTTTTGCATCTCTAGGATATTCTTCCTTCGACCAGTCAATTGTAATTTTACACTCTGTCCATAAATCCGCAGGAACAACAATCTCAAACAATCCATCCAGATCTTCCCACAATACTTTTAAAACTTTTACAAACCTTTCTACCTGTTTATACCATTCTACAGGCTTTTCTCTCAATCTTGGAAAATCATTTGTAAATGACAATATATCTTGTCTGGACCATGGGAGGTGTACATAACCTCCTCCTGGAATTTCTCTCATTGGACATTCTACTACCGTTGGTTCTTTTTCTTTTACTGGAAAAGCCAATGATGCTTTATCAGTTGTTCCCTCTTTTCTTTTTATCCACCTACTTCTCCACTTGTCTACATCTCCCCATTTTCTCAGTAAAACAATCAGTTCTTTTATCCGTGTTAGTCGTCCTGAAGTGTTTAGATTTTCTATGTCCTTTTCACTAAAATCTACCCTGTACGGTTTCTGCAATACCCTAATTTTTCCCAAATCTACTCCTATTTCGTTTGCTGTTTCTTCCAATTTTTCATGCAAGTTCCTAGCTCTCCAAGTGATGCTTTTACACATAAACATTAATTCATCATCTTGATAGGACTTCAATCGATCTGTACCAATAGTCCCTAGAATCAATTCCTCCATATCTATCTTTAATCTGATCACATCCAAAGGTTGTGGTTCGGCATCTTTTTTCTGCAAGCTCCTCACCCAATCATTTAGTTCCTCTGCAGTCGGACCCACAGGGGTTTTTGTTAGTTCTACCCTGTTTACACTTCTCTCCGGGGTTTCAGTTGCTGACTCGGCTCCTATAGGAATCTTATTTATCGGACTCTCATTAATTGTCAAATTGACAGGTGGACTTGACCTAAATGGACCAACAGAATCTTTTGTCTCTCTATTTTCTGGAATTATCCCTTCTCTTACTTTTTGCATACTAGAATTTAATGGAATTATTAATGAATGATTGTCTATCTTTTGATTTTCAAATACTGGGATTACTGGCCCTATAGTTACTGGCACAGTCACAGCTTCCATATTCTTCGTCAGTTCTCTTATCTTTTCAGTCAACTCTCTTGTGGTTCTGGCTAGTTCGGCCGTATTACCATTATCATGTTTCACAGTCTGTGGTGTTTCTAGTCTATTAAATGGACTATTTATTTCAGAAAATTGTTCAGGACTTTGATTTATTACAGTTCCCATTGGCGGTGCATTTGGTGTCACCACCACAGAATCCTGTTGATATGGAGGGGGTCCTTTATTTAAAATGTCCTCCAGCAACTCATCCTCTGTGTCGCTAACGCCATACCCATATTTCTCTGGTACTGTATGCTTCTTTTTCTCCATACACTTTTTCCCTGCAAATTCTTCAACTGTTCTGGCAGGAAACATACCATCCGTCATGTTAGCATACCGCCATCGTCTCATTCTGTCTTCATGACTCAAACCCCATACTCTTCCATGAATAAAATTATAATTCTTTGCACCTCTGTATTTTTCCCTTTCATACATCTCATCTTCCCATTCACCTAAGGCTTCAAACTGTGTCGGTCTAGGTCTCGGTTCAAGTCTCATCATTTTTTCTCTCAAATTTCGAATTACAGCTGTGCTAAACGAACCATTTTCCGGCAACGCCAATGTTTGGTATATTTCGCCCAATTTTCCAACCAAATGCAAGTATGATAGTCATATTTCACCATCATATAAGATGCTGGTGTTTTCGGCGGAGGAAGTACTTCTCCTTCCCTAGTCACAACCTTTTTATCTTTGTTAAAAAGATTTTTAAGCTTCGCGAACCATGACGGTTTCTCTCTATTACGTTCATTGTAATAAGCCATATTTCACTGTTGTTTTGCCAAGCTAAGTCACACAATTCTGCACCAATCGGTTCTTTCTACCGCTCGGCTAGTCTGACCTATCCCAGCACGTCTCTCACCAACGCACCAATCAGAAAGCTCTACGTCACTCTCACACTAACCTATTCCAGCGCGTCTCACACTAACGCACCAATCAGGAAACTCTTCGTTCTTCCACAACTGGCCAATACCAGCGCGGTTCTTGTTGACGTCAGCTCTACTCCTGCTTCTACTGACCCCTCCTTTACAAAAATTATCGGCACTTTTCTTAACTTTTCTTTTCAACTAAATCAATTAGTTACAACGTAAAACACATTACCATTGTCTGTTTCTCTAAACAAAGGAGATAGTTTATTTCCACTTACAAGAATATTGTTTCGTTCGATAAGTGTAGCACTTCTCTCTACCTTACCCTTCTCTCAAGCAAGAGGTAAACCCGTTTCTCTGGGGATAAAACACATGTGGAGACTACACTGCTCCTGAGAATTAAGTCCAAAGTTTCACAAGAAAACCTGTTGCTATTTCACTCAAATGCAATTCATACGTGAAATTTCCCTCACATAACACAGTCTTGTGTTATCACCAAATTGAAATCAGACAATGTACAATTCCATGTGACTTCTCTTGCCACACGTGTCCACTTCCTACTTCCCGGAAGCTTCAATATTCTGACTACAGATAACGTAATACAAACTCAACATAGAGTGTAAGACATGAAAAATCGATAATCAATAATCACCAAACTAATCTATAGAAACCATAACTCTGCTACCAAGAAATCTGATCCAGCGCGGCTAATATAAATTTTTCCTTATGACACTAACCCAGAAAAACACCTACACAACCGTAATCATATAAAATCTATGTCGGTGGGGCCCATAACACTGCATACATACATTCACTCAATTTTCTGGATCAAACACTAAGGAAAAGAGCTGCTGGACAAACGGGATACCTTATTAAAATGACAGAATTATAACCTGCACATTATATACATTAACTTCGGATCCTGTCGGTTCTAAACATCAAGGTATTCCGCTATTCGGTCGATGGACCAACTAGTAGAATCAGTTGATGGCGATTAAGTCCAGCTCAATCATAATTAAAACCTCTAACATTTTATTAATCACAATTTTATTTTAAAGAACCACAGACTCATTTAGAGTTAGCAAATAATTTTATCTAAATTCTTTGAGCAAGTAAGTAAAGTTCATAATTAGGCAAATACATTTAAAATATCAGTAAGCATTTAATTAAAATTTTGAGAATAGAGACAGAAAATACTCATTACCCTTGGCCATAGGGCGATGACAAGAATGGTTCACCAGGAAAGAAAGATGAACCGCAGGTCACAGGATGGGGCTCCCAAAACTGACTGACTGTCCCGCTAACCTCCTCGGACGCAATCCCCTCCCGGGCAACTCCCGCAACGGTCTCATTCCTTCCCAGTCAAAGTCCGAAGTCCAAAATGACAGAGTCTCTCGCAGCATCAGGATAGAAGAAGCGAACTGAACCCTGGACAACGTAAGAGCAGACTCTCTTATACCCTATTCTCTGACTCGCTACACTTAAAGTTGCAATCTTTAGGGGCAGAAATCACGCTAATTGGTCCATTGGAGGGGTGGTGATGGTCACTTCATCGCCCTCCTTGTTCGAACCAGTTTGGGGACAATAACGCACATATTAAGAGTTCAGCATATATGCTGAACTCTTGGCACGATCCTTGTTGCAGGTCAGACTGGCCTTGACATCTCTCACTCCGGGCACAGGCCGCATACACGTGACTGGAGCATTCACTCTGCTCTTGCGCGGGGGCCATTTTATTCAGCGAACGCAATCTCGTCCTTTCCCGCGGCCATTTTCGAAGCACGGCCAAGCAGGCCCGAACGAAACTAATATAAGAACAAACACAACAGTAATTAAACATGGAAAATAAGCCTTTCTGTTTACCACCCGCTATTCTAAAGACCCGTGTTAGGTATTACCTAGCAGAAGCGACATTTAAAGCCATTTTACTTACCATCTGCATTCTTTGCCACAGTGCAATTTCACTAGGCAACACAAATCATGCAATTTACTTTATTTACTACTCAAATCACAATACTCATGTTATTTTGCTTCATATTTGTAAATAAATTAGATTTTGCAATGCCAGCAAGTTGCCCACGTGTAATGTTTAATAAAAGGTGCATTTGTTGATTACTTCATGCGTTTCAAACGGTTAGTATCATTAATCGTTATGGGGTCATTAACTTCCATGGGGTACAAAAAATATTTTGTTTCCCCTGCTCCATCAGGACCCACTGGCACTCCCAGCAGCCTCAGCAGCAGCTTGCTGTCTGAGGGGTTCAAGAGAGGGGCAGCTGTGCTGTTCCAGGCTCAGATCTGCCCTGGAAGGGCCCCCTGTCCCCAAGAACTCAACCTGATCAAGTTCAAGTTCCTCTGAGACAGTTCTTTCACAGGGACGGGGATCATCTTCCTCAGGAGACTGATCCTCACTCTGAGTCTGGGGGGAAGACACTGCCTTACCCCTACTGCTCCTTCTCTTGGAAGGCACCTGTCCATTTTTCCAGGATCCAGGGCCTGTTCAGTGGAATACATTTTTGCCTGTGACCTGGCCACAGCAAACACATCTGCAGAGATGCCAAACATTGCTGCATGTGTCCTGAGTTCCTCCTCAGCCCAGGCTGAAGTATCCAAATCATTGCCCAATAAGCATTCCACAGGGAGGTCTGAGCTAACCACAACCTTCTTAGGGCCAGCTACCCCTCCCCAGCTGAAATTCACAACTGCCAAGGAATGGTCTGTCCTGACATTGCTGGCATTGGTCACTTGGTACATCTCACCAAGTATGATCTGATCAGGTCTCACAAGATCCTTAGTCACCATTGTGACACTGGCTCCTGTGTCCCTGTAGGCCATGGCCTCCTGTCCATTTATTAAAGGCTGTTGCCTGTATTTGCCCAGGTTACTGGGACTGACAAATAAGGGGGCAATATCCATGCCTCCATCACAGACTAGAACAGCCTGAGCTGTAGTTCTGACTAGGCCAGAACCCATCTCAGTTCCCAGGGTCAACCCTACTACACCTTGTTTTCAGTACCACCACTTGTAGCTGCACTAGGGGGAACAGTTGCCTTAGGGGCAGTGGTGGTGGTAGGAGGATCCTTGGCTCTGGCACAATTGGCATCCCTAGGCCAATGTGTCTTTTCCTTACACAGGTAACACCAAGGCTTCTTTCTGCCTTTTCCCTTGTTAGATTGTGAACCACCCTCAGATGCAGGTTTTTGGGGCACTGAAGAAGACTTCTGGTCTTTACCCTTCTCCCTACCCTTATCTGCTGGTTTAGAATCCAACTTCTTTTGGTCACCACCTTGGTACTGATTTTTCTGCTTCACTCTGGTTCTGATCCATCTATCTGCCTTCTTTCCCAATTCTTGGGGAGAAGTCAGATCAGAGTCAACCAGGTATAGATGCAACTGATTTTGCAATTATTAAGGATCTGCTCCCTCATAATTAAATTGTACAATCCCTTGAAATCATTCACTTTACTGCCAAGGAACCAGCCTTCCAGAGCCTTAGTAGCACAATCTACAAAGTCAACCCAGTCCTGAGTCTGTGCTTTCTGGGTGTCTCTGAACGTAATCCTGTATTGCTCAGTGGTTAAGCCAAACCCATCAATGAGAGCACTCTTCAGAACTGAATAATTATCAGCATCCTCTTCTCTAACAGTGAGGAGCTTATCTCTACATTGTCAGCAAAGGGGAGCCACAAGATATCTGCCCACTGCTCTTGAGGGACCCTCTGTACTTTACAGGCCCTCTCCAAAGCAGTTATCCATTTGTGGATGTCATCCCCACCATGGTAGGGAGGGACTATCTTGCTCAGGTTCCTATGATCATAAGTATACTCCTTAATCCTAGGGACACTGTTGCTGCCACCATGTCCCAATCTCTTTTTAGCCGTCTGGAGCTCTAGGGATTCCCTATCCAATGCCAATTGCTCTTGCCTGAGCCTAAGCTTGACTTTCTCAAGCTCTAGAAATTGGCACTCTCTGTCATAAGAGCTGTCTCTCTTATGTGACATGGAGGTCCCTACAGAAGTTCCTGAATGGTGAGATTCTGCAGAGCGAGATCTAGATCTCCTTGGTAAACTCTGCACTCTTCCTGGAGGGGTGAAGAGAGGGACACTAGGGCCTTCTCCCCCACCTCCTAGAAGATCTATGTTGTCCAGGTTCGAATCATCTTGATCCCCCTGGTCAGGGTTTGATTCCAGGTCAAAGAAGGTTTCACTTCCTGGCCTTTTCTCATTCCCTGCGCCACCCACTCTTTCTACCTCATCAGACCGTGGGTTCTTCCTAAGATCATCTAAGAGTAACACCTCAATGACACGTTGGGTGTTTGCATTTCTCCCTGTCCTCAACTTCCTAGGCACACACATGGCTTTCAATTCCTGGAATGAGAGGCCATTGTACCTAGTTGGCAGAGAGCCACTGGCTTCTCCTCTAGAAGACATACTAGTGTTATGTGGTGCAGGCACCTACCTAACCTAGTGGAGACTAAACTCTCTTGAGTTGGAGAAAGGGTGTGCTAGACCCTTGACTTGCCCAACTCCAAGTTCAGTAGTACTTACATATTCAAATCTTGTATTATATGTGCCTAATACTTTTAGTGGTTTTCAGTTAATCACTCAATGAGATTTATCTGGTAAAACAATAGCAAGCTTGAATCCCAACCGCTGCACACCAATGTGAGAAGTTGGCCTGATATATGCTGTCCACTAATTAAAGTGGGCACCTTGTACCAGTCTAAACGACCCTTATGGTGTATGAGGTCAAAGATAACCTTTATGAAAGCTATCCTAGTGGTAGCTATGGAGAGCAGCCTTCAGGCTTAATCTTGAAGGAATGTAAAGCAGCTTGTTTTACCAGAATATCACCTCCTGAATGACTAAATGAAGGAGAACCACACAGTAGTTATATAAAAATATGTATTTATTAATATAACACTCTCTACTATCCTCTACACGAGGATAGAACACAAAGCACACAATACTGGATCAATAGAACAGTGGTAAGTAGCACAATACACAGCGGGCTCCAGGGAGAGACCTAACCATATACTAGAATAGTGGTATAACAATCCCGACTTGATAGACACAGTGCCTAGTGCACGTAGAATCGCTGGGACCCCAAGGAACCACCCAAGGTGATGACACAGGAGACCCACGAAGGACGGGTGCAGTGAGGAAACACGACCGCGTTCTTCGTACAACTCTATGGGAAAGTCGCGGTTGCAAAGTTACAGTTTAAGGACCCTTCTAGGAGGACTTCGAGCTAACCCTTCGGAACTTAAGAGTTTAAAGAGCCACCCCACCCGTGGATACCGTAGTATCAGAGTTACCTATCCCAGGGGAGCCGGGTGCATAGGTCTGAAGTGGCGTCGGAAACACTCGTCGTTCTCTATGGAAGGAAGGGAAGAAGTACTGCTGCCGTGAAGGTGAAAAGGGTCCGGTGGAATCCAAGCCTTGGTTCTGGATGGAAGGAACCTGAAAGCAGAGGGGACAGAGTCTGGGTCACGTCAGAGTGACCAAGGGCTCGGTAGACAAATGCTCACCATTGTCGGGTGCTTCAGGCGCGAAGAAGGGATGCTTGACTCTGCAGCCACGAGGACCAGGAGATGTCGAGGATGACCAGGAGCTGGAGGTGAGCTGTCCCACAAAGGATGTTGAGTGCTGAGGGGTCAGTGTCCGGCGGGAGCACCAACAAGCCTTGGCAACAGCAACCCACGCAGGAAGGACAAACAGGTTACGGTGTGAACCAGCAAGGTCCAGAGGTCTCTCCAAGCAATGGAGAGTCAGGGCACATCTGGAGCAACCAGGAAAGCCCAAGAGCAATCACGATGACCCTCAGGGGGACCCACAGCCCGAAGGACCAAGTGTCGCGAGGGGACCTCAAGCAAGATTTCAAGGCACCAGTCCACGGAGCATACGGTGCGACGAGGCCAGAGTTCTTTGGTGCAAACACTGCTCAGGGTCAGGACTACACAGAGTCCAATGCACGAGCTCGGGAATTGAAAACAAGCTTAAGCACTTGCAAATGGACACGGTGCACAGGGGTTCAGGTTACGCAGCCCCCACGAGGGATACTGGCCTCAAACTCGGTGAGACGGCAGATCAACCTCAGGGATATTCAGGAACCCCCCTCCTGTGTTGCTGAAATCTTTGGAGTCCACAGGAGCTCAGGAGCAGCTACATGTCAGTTGCGCTTTTAGGTGCCTGCGAAGCAGGGGAGTGACTCCTTCACTCCAAGGGAGATTCTTCTGCTGTCTTAAGTGCCCCACAGGTCCTGCATGGAGCCTGTATGGAGTCACGGCACAAACTAAGCTTTGGACGGAAAGGGGGACGAAGTCGAGCCCAGTCAAGGTCCAGCGAAGTCCAGGTGTCCAGACGGAGAACACCCACTACAACGCATGCGTTATGTCGCATGCGTTTACGTCGCGAGCGTTAGAACGCAAGCGACGCTACGACGCGGCCAATTACGCCTCGTACCATTACATCGCATGCGCATTTAAAACGCATACGCTTTTAAATCGTATGTGGTGTAATGGACCGCGAGCGGGCGGCACGGACGAGCACCGGGACAGAGGCGGAGGAGCACCGGGACAAGCGAGGAGAAAGAGGTAAGGGGGATTATGCTTAGAGTGTAGTGTTTAGGGTTTAGGGCAGTGTCTGGAGATTGTGCTTACAGTGTAGTGTTTAGGGCAGTGTCTGGTGGTCGTAGTGTAGGGCAGTGTGTTAGGGTTTAGGGCAGTGTCTGGAGATTGTGCTTACAGTGTAGTGTTTAGGGTTTAGGGCACTGTCTGGTGGTCGTAGTACAGGGCAGTGTGTTAGGCATAGTGTATTGGGGTTTAGGGAAGTTTAGGGTACTTTTTAGGCTTTAGGGTAGTGTGTGTTATGTAGGGCAGTGTGTTAAGCATAGCGTATTAGGGCTTAGTGGTCAGGGGAGTGTGGGGTACTTTTTTAGGCTTTAGGGTAGTGTTATGTAGGGGGGTATTTGGGGGAAAATCGCGATGTTAAAGCATGCGGAGTGTTTGTGTGCGTTGTAAATGTGTTTTGCATACATTTCAATACGCAAGCGAAGTAATGGTTTGCGTGGTGAAAACTTGCGTTGCAAATGTGCATGCGATGTAAAGGCGCCGATGTAAAAGTATGCGATGTTATCGTTTGCGATGTAGCATCATACATCCGTCCAGACGGTCGAAGGTCAGTGGTTTCTTCTTTGTAGAAACTTGTCCACATAAAATCTAATCTCCTGTAGCCAGGTAACCCATTTTATACCCACGGGAGAGGGTTGGAGAGATTCAGGGGACCCTCCTAGGGGAGGGGCAGGACAGAGGGGTGGCTACACCCATGTCCTTTGTCCAGTTTCGCGCCAGAGCAGGAGCCAACGGCTCCCAGAACTGGTTGGAGCTGGACTATGCACAGGGACACCAAATGTGCCCCCAGTGCAGACTTTCAGGCACTCTCAGAGTGCACCCACCCAGTCCCAATACACTAAACTCTGTCTGGGAGGAGGTCACACCTCCCTGTGACAGGATGCCTATTGTACTGCCTTCCTCTGCTCGAGCTTGACTCAGCAGCAGGAGAGCAGAAACGTGTCTCTGGCTGGCAGCATCCATTTTGTGCTGTCCGAGTCGAGAAGGCTGGTACCGGGTAGACCGGTGACCCCACGAAGCTTGCTTCTGAAGGGTGGAATCATACCTCCCACACCAGTTACTGGTGTTGAGGTATGATTCCAAGGTGTTTGATACCAAACATGATATGTTTCTATGCAGCCGTTTTTGAGATAGCATTTACCGCGAGGTTATAATGCAACTCTACCTATATGTCCGGCTGAGTCACAGACAAACCAGGAGAATGGTCTCTGAAGGCTGCAAAGGGGCTCCACTCATGCAGGGGCCCCCTCTCACTAAAAACCCAGCACCCTACCTTCAGGATTGATAAGGCCTGCTATAGGGGTGACTTATAAGTTTTAAGTGTAGTGACCTATAGATATAGTGAACCTATATCTAAAGTAAGTGGTGCAAGCACCATCTTACACAGGCTGCTGTAGCAGACCTAGAGTTCCATTTTGCATGGCCTCTCATGGGTGGCATAATACATGCTTCAGCCCATGGGAGGCCTCTGGGGTACCTATGCCCTGGGTACATGGGTACCATATACTAGGGACTTATAAGGGTACCCCAGTATCCAATCTAGAGTGTACCAAAGTACATGTGTGTTAATTTGAGGGAGAAAGCAGATAGACTGGGGTCCTGATTAGCAGTATCCCAGTCAGACTAGTCAAAAACAGTGAGACATCAAGCAAAAAGTGGGGGTAACCATAAGAAGCAGATCCTACTTTCCTACAAAACCCCCAAACGAAAGGACATTAAACTAACCTTGACCAGTTGAGTCCTCATGTTCTAAGTGGAAATATCTGGAGAGTCCATCTGCATTGGCATGGTTACTCCCAGGTTTATGTTCCACTGTATAGTCCATCCCCTGTAGGGAAATGGACCACCTCAAAAGTTTGGGGTTCTCACCCTTCATCTGTTTAAGCCATAAGAGGGGCTTATGGTCTGTCTGAACAATGAAGTGAGTGCCAAACAAGTATGGCCTCAGCTTCTTCAGAGCCCAAACCACAGCAAAGGCTTCCCTCTCAATAGCTGACCAACGTTTCTCTCTGGGGGTCAGCCTTCTGCTTATAAAAGCTACTGGCTGATCCTGACCCTCTTCATTCAGTTGTGATAACACAGCCCCTACCCCCAACTCAGATGCATCAGTTTGAAAAATGAATTGTTTGGAATAGTCAGGACTTTGCAGAATGGGAGCAGTGCACATGGCCTGCTTCAGGTCATGAAATGCCTTTTGACAGCTAACTGTCCACTGAACTTTCTTAGGCATTCTTTTGGAAGTCAAATCATTCAAAAGGGTCACTATGGATCCATATCCTTTGACAAATCCCCTGTAGTACCCAGTCAGGCCCAAGAAAGCTCTGACCTGAGTCTGGGTAGTTGGAGCAACCCATTCCATTATGGTCTGGATATTGCTCTGTAATGGTTGAACCTGTCCTCCACCCACAAGGTGGCCTAGGTACACAACCTTACTCTGCCCTATCTGGCACTTAGTGGCCTTGATAGTGAGGCCTGCTTTTTGCAGGGCCTCCAAAACATTTCTCAGGTGGACCAGGTGATCCTCCCAGGTGGAGCTAAAGACAGCAATATCATCAAGATAAGCTGCACTATAGGCTTCCAGGCCTGTGAGAACTTTATTCACCAACCTTTGAAAAGTGGCAGGTGCATTCTTCAAACCAAAGGGCATTACAACAAATTGATAGTGCCCACTAGGGGTTGAGAATGCTGTTTTGAAGCTTAGCATCCTCAGCTAGTCTGATTTGCCAGAAGCCAGCTGTGAGGTCAAATGTACCCAGAAACTTGGCTGAGGCCAAAGTACCTATAAGTTCATCTGCCCTTGGAATAGGATGAGCATCAGTCCTAGTGACAGCATTGAGCCCCCTGTAGTCTACACAAAACCTCATCTCTCTTTTACCACCCTGGGTGTGAGGTTTGGGTACCAGGACCACTGGACTAGCCCGAGGGCTATCTGAGGGTTCAATTCTAACATCTTTTGGACCTCAGTCCTGATGCAGTCCCTGACATGGTCAGGTTGTCTGTAAATGTTGTTCTTTACAGGGAAGCTCTCCCCTGTGTCCACTTCATGGGTACACCAGGTGGTCTGACTGGGAGTCAGTGAGAACATGTGTCTGTACTGATTGAGGACTTTCCTGCAATCAGTCTGTTGCTGCTCAGTGAGGCTGCCTGCCAAGGCTACACCATCTACTGAACCATCATCAGGGTTCCGTGAGAGGAGGTCTGGGAGTGGGTCACTCTCTTCCTCCTGTCCCTCATCAGTAGCCATGAGCAAGCCCATGTCTGCCCTGTCAACATATGGCTTGAGTCTATTCACATGGAGCACCCTGTGGGGGCTCCTGGTAGTTACAAGAAAACGGTTGACAGAGTGCACACCTAATTCTACCATGTTTCATCGGTTCATGTTGTACTCAGTTTAGCGTGCAAGCCCGGTGGTCGTGGTCTGTCCAACCACGTAAATTCTGACGACACTGGAAAATGTGGGGCTAACTGACACCCCACTCCGGACGCACAGCGTTATGATGCATAAAAAATGCCAAAAAGTTGATCAAGTTCAGAATGTTTATTTAATTTCACCATTCCATATATTACATTGTTCAAAGTTTGTTCAGTCGCATGTCGGACATACTATGTTCACTTTAAAATCCTTAATGCTGTAGATGTGCCATTACGTGCCTCTTTCTATAGCATGGAGCGCTACATAGATGCTCCTTAATTCAATCGATTCCGTTACCCAATGCATTTCGTGCCTTTCCTGGCACTTCGTCAGGGGTTATTCTACAAATTTAAAACATAACTATTAGATGACTGACTTGTGTTTATCAAATTTCACAACCAATACACACCATATCAGATAAAACATACTCAAGTTCACCCCATCATCAACATTTTTGCCCGCAGAATTCATGTTGATAATTTCACCTGTTAAATGCCCCATTCTTTCTATAACCCTCGATAATCCCAAAATCTTTTTGACCTGTCTCTCTCGCCAAAATCACCTTATCCATCCCTCGTGAATCTCCCTTCAAAATGGATTGAACAAGCCCATACCTCGAGTGTTCTGATGACTGCCTCCGTTCATTTTCGAACCAGTTCTGAATACCACAGTCCCTCCTCCTATTATCGACACCTGTGTCTTGTTCCCGCCTATGCAAATCCTTCCTGTTCACACCCCTATCTAGTCAAACTACTAGGCCCATAATGCACAATTGCTGTTGTTAAAAAATAAGGAATATAATGTGATATCTTGCTTTTTCACATCTATACGATTTCTTTGCTAATATGATTTATACTTTCCTTATTTGTGTAAATTAGCTACCTGTACATATTCGATCTAATATAATGTATCTTCGATCATGGACGGAATAAAGGCACCCCGTATTTAACACAATGTCATGGACATTTCAACAGAAAATTCCCTTCCCTCCCACAATTGTCGTGGTCAATGTTGATTATGCTAAGCATCAAATCATCAACCGGTAAATTATATTCAATGCAAAAAGATAAACATCTCGTATCTCAAATATAACCATGAAATCAGCCAAAATTCATCCATCGTTAGCTCTAAAAAAAAGTAGTCCGTTCTGATCATTTCAAGGAGGATGTAAAAATAGTCCATCATGCGACAAATTCCTTTTGTAGTTTCTAATGTACGTTACTGCTTCTTAATCCGTGGGTGCAACTCGTCGGGTGGACAGAAAAAAGGATAAATCACAAGAAAACAGTTGACAGAGTGCAAACCTAATTCTACCATCTTTCATCGGTTCATGTTGTAATCAGTTTAGCGTGCAAGCCCGGTGGTCGTGGTCTGTCCAACCACGTAAATTCTGACGAAACTGGAAAATGTGGGGCTAACTGACACCCCACTCCGGACGCACAGCGTTATGATGCATAAAAAATGCCAAAAAGTTGATCAAGTTCAGAATGTTTATTTAATTTCACCATTCCATATATTACATTGTTCAAAGTTTGTTCAGTCGCATGTCGGACATACTATGTTCACTTTAAAATCCTTAATGCTGTAGATGTGCCATTACGTGCCTCTTTCTATAGCATGGAGCGCTACATAGATGCTCCTTAATTCAATCGATTCCGTTACCCAATGCATTTCGTGCCTTTCCTGGCACTTCGTCAGGGGTTATTCTACAAATTTAAAACATAACTATTAGATGACTGACTTGTGTTTATCAAATTTCACAACCAATACACACCATATCAGATAAAACATACTCAAGTTCACCCCATCATCAACATTTTTGCCCGCAGAATTCATGTTGATAATTTCACCTGTTAAATGCCCCATTCTTTCTATAACCCTCGATAATCCCAAAATCTTTTTGACCTGTCTCTCGCCAAAATCACCTTATCCATCCCTCGTGAATCTCCCTTCAAAATGGATTGAACAAGCCCATACCTCGAGTGTTCTGATGACTGCCTCCGTTCATTTTCGAACCAGTTCTGAATACCACAGTCCCTCCTCCTATTATCGACACCTGTGTCTTGTTCCCGCCTATGCAAATCCTTCCTGTTCACACCCCCTATCTAGTCAAACTACTAGGCCCATAATGCACAATTGCTGTTGTTAAAAAATAAGGAATATAATGTGATATCTTGCTTTTTCACATCTATACGATTTCTTTGCTAATATGATTTATACTTTCCTTATTTGTGTAAATTAGCTACCTGTACATATTCGATCTAATATAATGTATCTTCGATCATGGACGGAATAAAGGCACCCGTATTTAACACAATGTCATGGACATTTCAACAGAAAATTCCCCTCCCTCCCACAATTGTCGTGGTCAATGTTGATTATGCTAAGCATCAAATCATCAACCGGTAAATTATATTCAATGCAAAAAGATAAACATCTCGTATCTCAAATATAACCATGAAATCAGCCAAAATTCATCCATCGTTAGCTCTAAAAAAAGTAGTCCGTTCTGATCATTTCAAGGAGGATGTAAAAATAGTCCATCATGCGACAAATTCCTTTTGTAGTTTCTAATGTACGTTACTGCTTCTTAATCCGTGGGTGCAACTCGTCGGGTGGACAGAAAAAGGATAAATCACAAGAAAACAGTTGACAGAGTGCAAACCTAATTCTACCATCTTTCATCGGTTCATGTTGTAATCAGTTTAGCGTGCAAGCCCGGTGGTCGTGGTCTGTCCAACCACGTAAATTCTGATCGAAACTGGAAAATGTGGGGCTAACTGACACCCCACTCCGGACGCACAGCGTTATGATGCATAAAAAATGCCAAAAGTTGATCAAGTTCAGAATGTTTATTTAATTTCACCATTCCATATATTACGTTGTTCAAAGTTTGTTCAGTCGCATGTCGGACATACTATGTTCACTTTAAAATCCTTAATGCTGTAGATGTGCCATTACGTGCCTCTTTCTATAGCATGGAACGCTACATAGATGCTCCTTAATTCAATCGATTCCGTTACCCAATGCATTTCATGCCTTTCCTGGCACTTCGTCAGGGGTTATTCTACAAATTTAAAACATAACTATTAGATGACTGACTTGTGTTTATCAAATTTCACAACCAATACACACCATATCAGATAAAACATACTCAAGTTCACCCCATCATCAACATTTTTGCCCGCAGAATTCATGTTGATAATTTCACCTGTTAAATGCCCCATTCTTTCTATAACCCTCGATAATCTCTCGCTTGTTCAATCCATTGAGAAGGGAGATTCACGAGGGATGGATAAGGTGATTTTGGCGAGACAGGTCAAAAAGATTTTGGGATTATCGAGGGTTATAGAAAGAATGGGGCATTTAACAGGTGAAATTATCAACATGAATTCTGCGGGCAAAAATGTTGATGATGGGGTGAACTTGAGAATGTTTTATCTGATATGGTGTGTATTGGTTGTGAAATTTGATAAACACAAGTCAGTCATCTAATAGTTATGTTTTAAATTTGTAGAATAACCCCTGACGAAGTGCCAGGAAAGGCACGAAATGCATTGGGTAACGGAATCGATTGAATTAAGGAGCATCTATGTAGCGTTCCATGCTATAGAAAGAGGCACGTAATGGCACATCTACAGCATTAAGGATTTTAAAGTGAACATAGTATGTCCGACATGCGACTGAACAAACTTTGAACAACGTAATATATGGAATGGTGAAATTAAATAAACATTCTGAACTTGATCAACTTTTTGGCATTTTTTATGCATCATAACGCTGTGTGTCTGGAGTGGGGTGTCAGTTAGCCCCACATTTTCCAGTGGCTCCTGGGAGTTCCAAGGTCCACTAGGTAGGTAACCTCTCCCTTTTGCTCAAGTATGGTATGGGGCCCACTCCACTCATCTTGGAGAGCTGCTGGGGCCACAGGCTCCAGCACCCATACCTTCTGTCCTGGCTGGTACACAGTCAAAACAGCCTTTTGGTCATGCCAAGCTTTCTGTAATTCTTGGCTAGCCTCAAGGTTTTTGGATGCCTTCTTCATGTACTCAGCCATCCTGGTGCGGAGACCAAGTACATAGTCCACTATGTCTTGTTTAGGTGGTTTGAGAGGTAACTCCCATCCCTCCTTCACTAGACACAACGGACCCCTAACTGGATGTCCAAACAGAAGTTCAAAAGGGCTGTAACCGACCCCCTTCTGAGGAACCTCTCTGTAGGCAAACAGAAGGCAGGACAACAGGACATCCCATCTTCGCCTAAGCTTTTCTGGGAGGCCCATGATCATGCCCTTCAGGGTTTTGTTGAATCTCTCAACTAACCCATTGCATTGTGGGTGATAGGGTGTGGTGAATTTGTAATTCACTCCACACTCCTTCCACATAGCAGTTATGTAACTTGACATGAAGTTTTCACCTCTGTCAGTTAAGACCTCCTTAGGGAAGCCCACTCTGGAAAAGATTCCCAGGAGGGCCCTGGCCACCACAGGAGCAGTGGTGGTTCTAAGGGGTATTGCCTCTGGATATCTAGTGGCATGGTCCACCACCACTAGTATAAATCTGTGCCCAGATGCAGTTGGAGGATCCATGGGACCAACAATGTCAATCCCAACCCTCTTGAAGGGAACCCCCACCACAGGTAGTGGTATCAGGGGGGCCTTTGTAGAACCACCTGCCTTACCACTGGCTTGACAGGTGTTACAGGAGCGCCAAAACTCCTTTGTGTCCTCTGACATGTGAGGCCAGTGAAAGTGAGGGACAATCCTGTCCCGGGTCTTACTTTGGCCTAAGTGTCCTGCTAAAGGGATATCATGTGCCAGTGATAATAGGAAACCCCTAAACTTCACAGGTATGACCAACCTCCTGGTTGCACCAGGCTTGGGGTCTCTACCCTCTGAGTAAAGGAGTCCATCATCCCAATAGATCCTGTGGGACCCACTGGCACTCCCAGCAGCCTCAGCAGCAGCTTGCTGTCTGAGGGGTTCAAGAGAGGGGCAGCTGTGCTGCTCCAGGCTCAGATCTGCCCTGGAAGGGCCCCTGTCCCCAAGAACTCAACCTGATCAGGTTCAAGTTCCTCTGAGACAGTCCTTCACAAGGACTGGGATCATCTTCCTCAGGAGACTGATTCTCACTCTGAGTCTGGGGGGAAGACACTGCCTTACCCCTACTGCTCCTTCTCTTGGAAGGCACCTGTCCATTTTTCCAGGATCCAGGGCCTGTTCAGTGGAATACATTTTTGCCTGTGACCTGGCCACAGCAAACACATCTGCAGAGATGCCCAACATTGCTGCATGTGTCCTGAGTTCCACCTCAGCCCAGGCTGAAGTTTCCAAATCATTGCCCAATATGCATTCCACAGGGAGGTCTGAGCTAACCACAACCTTCTTAGGGCCAGCTACCCCTCCCCAGCTGAAATTCACGGATCACTGACAGAATATAGAATGCCAAAATATCGACCTGCAAAAATATAGTGGATAAAATATAGAATGCCAAAATATTGAATTCCTATCTACAAACACGTAAGTACAAAAATATCGAATCCAAAATATCGTTGTAAATAATATAGGGGCCCATTACGATGGCGGGCGGAAGCACTACCGCCGTGCTGGCGGATGCAAAAACCACCAGTTACCGCCCGCATGCCGCAGCCCACACGCCCGCCAAATTACGATGCGAAAAGCAGGCCAAACACCGCCGGCAAGCCAGCAACACCGTCCGCCATCAAAGTGCGCCCGCACACGTAGCGGCGCAGCACAACTGACACACACCGTCCGACGAAACACGTCCCGCCCGGCGCATAAATTACGATGCCGCAAACAAACGGCTCCCACGGCAAAGAGACACCGCACGTGAAGAGAGGCGGAAACACGGACGCAGAGCACGGACAACGAAGAAGCGGCACCCCGGGCATGAATCCAGCACTGCAGGCCCTTCCCATGCTTCTGCTGATGCACCACCAAGGACGCAACGTACCGCGGAGACGCAGGTAGGCACACACACAACAAGTGCACGCAAACAGCGCACACAGTGCAAGGGCGGAAAAAGCGGACAACCCCCACCAGCGCGTGCACACTACACATCCACCATTGCATCCACATATGACACACAGGCCAAATCCTAACATCGCAGAACACATGTGTACACACCACCTGGGACTAGGAACCAACCACCCCGTCACGGCCCCAAAGCGCCGATGACGCCGCCACACATGCGCACAACGCAGAGGCCAACCGCAGCGCCATGCATGCGTCGCACACAGGGACAGGGACACAACCAAGCAGCACACACATCAGCCCCACCCCGAACGCACATGACACGTGACAGGCCGGCCACAGACATGTCCCCAACGCCCAATTCACGGACAACACCCAACGCCACACAACCGACGCACACATGTCAGTGAAGTCACGCAACAGCAGGACACACCCCAGTGTAACAAACATGGCGAAGCACACAGCGGCGGCAACACCAACTAGGAGAAGCAGGGCCCCTTCGGGAAGAGGAACGCCAGTACCACACTGAAAAACCCATACCACCCTGCACATATGAACAAGACACATGAAACGGAACACCAAAGAGCCCGGTGACCGACAACAGGTGGCCCAAGAATTACATCCACACACAAGGCCCAACGCAGAGCGGAAAGGCAGGCTGCCGCCCACACAAGGGAGAGCAGACAGCACTGAATGACCTTCCATTCCAACACCGAAACCACAGCCCTACGACAGAAGCCGGTGAATACAGCCATTGTCCAAGAATAGACCAACACAGGCATGCCGAGGAGACCGACCACACGGCAGATAGCGCATATCACAGAAGCACACAACGGACGGGGAAGAAAGAAGAAAACACTCCCCCATGTCGGCCACATGCAAGTTAATTGGAAGGAGTCACACAGCACTGACCTTGAACTGTCTGAGAAGCATGTGGGAAGAGGGCCCGTGTCCTCCAAACAAGCCAACAGAACACAAGTCCTGTCTCCCCACGACTACACAGAGCTCACAGCAACCCCGGAGTGTGCACATTGCAGACTGCACACACAGCCGGAGCACGCCACCACAACGCACCGCTGCGAAATGGCAACCGCAACACACCTACCCAACTACGCCGAAGAGCTCAAGCTGTACCAAACCAGCACGATACATACATTGGGATGCGATCTCCTGTCCCTGCTGAACGTAAGTTACCGACTGACTTACCGCATCACATTGTTCAGCTGCGTCATGCCCGTCTTCTACTGTCGGAGGTGTCCCTACCAGCATCCCGTCGAGATATGCCTCTCCAACCCGGCATGTCTGAAGGCGGACCTGCTACCACTACTCCTCCCTCTGGACGCACACGACAGGGCCTGCTCTGCCTATGGGGGCATGGCGTATGTGGCCAACATCGCACGCGCACTGAAATGGAACCACTGTGCCTCCACACGACGGATCATCGAGAACAGCTACATCGAATGTCACCCAGCATGCCCCATCATGGTCCTCCAAGGGACAACCTACGAACAACACCTTGACAGCCACCATCCGCTTCATTGGCTGGCAAACATGTACACCACCAATGACATGGAAGCCCTGCTGGACGGCATCGCATACCTGACAACCTGTAAATACGTCGGACCACAACGCAGGTTCCCCGAGTGACCTATGAAGTCCAACCCCGCACCCATGCTCAGCTTCCGCACGGACTGGCCAGTCACCACCACAACAGCCATACCAAACGACCGGCAACTGTAACCACACCATCAACGACATCGCCATGACATCGGATATGACCGGGACATGCACACTGTTCCCCATCACATCCAGGAACACCGCATGCATCGTGGGAGGCAGTGGCATGGGCTCTGTGCATCGCACCCACATGGACGGAACTGCACGAACAACCAGGACACGACATGGATCCAGCGCACATGGACACACACACCGCTCAGTGGACATGAATAGGTCGCCTGGAGTCTGTGGGTGCTGCACCCCTCCCACCCCCGCCCCGGGAATCCCATACCAGGACCTTTGCATGGACGACAAGTGCATACAACAACAACACGACCCCAGTGACTGTGACATGTCCAGTAACCACCACAGTGCAACAACAAGTGGCACGCCGCTGCATGCACGCAAGCACATGCCCTGATGTCATCTCACATGCACGCGTGCATGAGGAACAACCGCAGCAAACCTGTCACATGGAACTGAGATGGACTGTGCCCATGATGCCGAGCGGTCTGGTAGGCTACATGTATACCGTCTGTGTCAAAGTCCGCAGCTCCGCAGCTATACGTAAATGTACATTAGCACAGCCTTGGCCAAGCAGATGTAACCCCACACCCTATCCCATTTGTAATCATGCTCAGTATATCCTCAATATGTATTCCGCTGCCAGTAGTGTCCACTATACTGCATCACAGAGGACAGAAGACTCAATATAATGTTTGAAACCAGAACTGTCTCCGCTGACTCATTTCACAAGTACGAATGAGAGAGGATGAGAGTATGTGAAGTACACGGCAGTCGTGACATGACCATGTAGTCCACTGGTATTGGATGTCAACGCAAATGAGTAGCACTACTGTGGAAGACACACATGTGTCGTGTGAAGTCGTATGGACGCAGTGCTCAGGTGGGTGGGTGCGACGGGTAGATGCGCACATGCCAAGTTGGAGCACGCCGTGTTGGGAGGGCTCATGAACAGTACACCACCGCTTCCCTGGGCATTGTGAGAGGACACCTGTCGGGGGAGTGAACACGTGTGTGCACAGCAGCCGGGCACACGTACAAAGCGGTACCAGGCGCACCTCAGCCCACCCTCTGTGGACGAGCTGGATCCTGTTGTGCGCCCGCCATGCCCCTTGACAAGGCACACACAGCCCCAGTCGACCAGGTGTAACCCCAACATAGTCAATCCGCACAGGCGATACAGGGCACGGGATGGCAGTGGAGCATGGTGTGTGAGAGGTCTCCTCGCGCTCCTCCTGCTCATATCACGCAGGCAATAGAACCTCAACGTCCAGCATGGCAAAAAGTCAAATGGAAGTGTAGGGGGACGCACCACAGCACGAGCAGCACTGACGTCACGGGAGGTGGCTCGCACCATCCCATCCATTGCCCATCATACCAACCACGACACATGCCATTGCGACTAAGTGCAAGCGCGTGCGCCACCACCCCTGAGCCCTCCCCAGAGAGGCCAAAGAGTGAATGTGTGGGCCATCAGCCACAGACGGACGCGGCATGGCCGCAAGGGCAGCCACAGCCACTGGGTGTCGCAGGTGGCGGATCCGGAAGGCGAAGACTGTGATGCATAGTCCATGCAGGCCGGGTCTCCATTTGGGGCACCACGCAGGTGGACGGCGTCCCGCCACACATCATACCCTGAGACAGCCCACTCGTGCAACTGGACCCACACATACACTCCTTGCCCTCTCTGGTGCAAGCTTGGGGCTGCCTGTGCAAGCGCTAGCCTCGCAGGTGAGCATGCATATTGGGGGGCGAGGGGAGGACATGAGGGCTGGGGCGAAGATGACTGTATCACTGTCAGTTAGTACAAGGGATGACCCAGATGTGGAAAGGAAGAGACGTGTCCCGTGTGTACTGCAACTAGTCGCCAATCCAACTACCCCCATGTCCGGAATGTAAGCCCGCACCTAGGCCCGCCCATCCGCCACATCGAACATACCACCAGCACGACAACCTTCCCATTCGAAACACTGACTGGGGGTGGCGACCAGTGAACAATCATGTGTAGCCTACCCACGCGTACATGTGGGCCCTCCATGATCCATGTCACCTGCGGCAAAGACATGACATGCGCAATGAGGGAAGTGAGGAGAGCTGTCCGCCCCACGCGCAGAAGGTGCATCAGCTCCACAGACCCAGCAGCGAGTCCAGCAGGGGTCACATGTGCAGGGGCAGCTGTGCCTGGTGTGAAGGCACATGCATATAGACAGCACATCGACCAATGTGTAGTCTGCCCACATCCACAGTCCATCATCATGCGGACATAGGAATTGAACACAGGGCAACACATCTTAGCTGGTGCACCCACCGTGACCAACAATGCGCAATCATCGACGTACCCGCCCTGTGCATGGCCCCCCCCAACGGAGGCACATCCAGTGCCACCATCCCACACACACAAGCCTTCCACGGAACATGCTGTGTCCAATGGTCAGTACAGAGTCAGCGCCCATCTGGTGGATCCTGAACAGGAGACACATGCACACACATGCCAGCTCCCACTATGTACGACTGCCACCTGGCACGTGCAATGTAACCTCTCACCTGTGACGTGTGACTGCAAGCACACAGCCGTCTTGGCATGGGGCTGTCAATGTGGACACCAGTCAATGTTTCGGGAGCTGTGATCCGTACAGTGCTGTACATAGGGTGCAGTGCTGACACCTACTACTGTCTCATATCCCCTCGTGCCACAGGTCCCACTTGTATTGGCCGCTCAGCCCGTGCCCACATCGTCGTCGTCGTGTGCCATACTCATCCAGCCTCGGAAGCAGTACCATGCTCAGCAGACACTCATGTTGCCGTGGCGTTGCCGCTTGACGAATATGCAGTCAGTCCCCATCAGCACGCCCCGCAAGTCATTGGGGCCTAGATCCCCATGTGCATGCACATGGCAGTGGTATGTCTCACTTGCCATTGCCATTGTTGGGAGACCTGTGTAAGTGTATTGTGGCCGTGCCGTCCCAGCTTGACAGCTGGGCTGTGGCTCATGTGCTTGCTCAGTCATGTCAGTGATGTGTATGCGAAATTGCTATGTGCCGTGTTGCTTTGACATGTGTCCTCTGCCATTTAACCCAGGCGGAGACCGAACATTGACCGCCCATACCAATTGCTGGCGGACATGGACGATACAGAGGTAATCAGGAAGTTTCGGCTGGACAGGCCAACTCTGCATCGACTGTGTGCCATGTTAGAGCCCCATCTCCGTCCCCGCAGGGTGTATCCGACTGCTGTCACCCCCACGGCTAAGGTGATGGCCGCCATGCATTTCTTCGCCACTGGGTCATTCCAGCACACAGTGGGCAGTGGAGGAGGGATGTCCCAGCCCATGTTCAGCAAGGTGCTGAGGGATGTACTGGCAGCCATGATGCTGTACCGGAACAGGTACATCAGATTCCCCAGGGCTCGTGAATTGGCGGCAGTGAAGGGTGCATTCTATGCCCTTGGCAGAATCCCACACGTCGTGGGAGCCATTGACTGCACTCATGTTGGCCTTGTTCCACCACAGGCCACTGAGCACCTGTACCGCAACAGGAAGCACACGCACTCCCTGAATGTGCAAGTGGTGTGCCTTGCGGACATGGTGATCACCCACGTGTGTGCAAAGTTTCCAGGCTCGGCCCATGACGCACACATAATGCGCAACAGCATCTTGCCACGACTGATGGCCAATCTGCAACAGGATCGTGGCTGTATTGTCGGTGAGTATGTGGAGTGGTGTAGCGTGCTGGTTGTGCGATGCTGTCCCCTGTCCAGTTGGAATAGCAACGGTTCTCTGTGTCCCTCACACCCAGGTGACTCTGCGTATCCGAATGGGGCATGGCTGCTCAGTCCATTGAGGAATCCTCGCACCCCAGCAGACGATCGATACAATGAGGCACATGGGAGGACCAGACGTGTGGTCGAGCGTACCTTTGGCCTCCTCAAGTCCAGGTTCAGGTGCCTGGACCGCACCGGGGGTGCACTGGCGTACTCCCCACAGAAGGTGTGCCAGATAGTGGTGGCGTGCTGCATGCTGCACAATCTGGCCATTCGGAAGCAGATCCCCCTCATTGTGGATGACGGAGATCAACCAGGGCCCCAGCCCGCAGACCAGGACAGCTCGAGTGAGGTGGACAGCGGAGAGGAGGAAGCTGGGAATGTGCGCCAGCAGCTCATCGCCCGCTACTTCACTTGACGGTGAGTGTCCATGTACGACGGATGATGTGTCTGTATCTATGCAGGTGTGTGTGTGCTGTGTCAGGGTGGCCGTATGTTCACTGCGTGCAGTGTGTCAACGCTCCATGGCCAGGGTAGTATGCCACTGTTGGTGGCTGTGGCATTGTGCCCTATTGCTCTGTGCGATGTGTGTACATTGCTTGTAGTTGTTGACATGTACTGTGTGATGGGTGTGTGACACACTCATTGAATGTGCTCCTGTTCTGTCTCCCACCCCTAGGTCCCTACAGGCCCTCCGGATTCCATTTCCATGCCACGCATCAGGTGCCTTTCCGCCCAAGGTGGCCGTTGTATTCCGTACAATAAAGACACAGGGCACAAACAGCAGTTAGTGAAAAAGGTGCATTTATTACAAACTGTGACATGTGATTGTGTGTAAGGTGATGACAAAAGTGGTGCGTGCAGTGACAATGAGCTGTCGGTCATGGCTGCGTGATGATCAGGGTGTACCCACTGGTTCTATGTCCATAGTCCAACACACACATGCCATCCAGATGGCTGTGTGGAGTGGGATCGTAGAGCAAGTCAATGCAGTGGCTGGTCAAGGAAGGCTGGCGGAAGGCTGGCTGGCTGCCTCACTTGCGACTGGAGCGTGCGAAGTCCTCCCGGGAGATCTGTTTCCTCTTCGGACGGCCCCTTCCACGTTTGGGAGGGGGTGTGTGGTGGCGACCTGCTGGTGGTGGGTGAGGTGTGCTCACTGGCTGTGGACGCAGGGGAAGTGGACACTGCTGCCCGAGCCTGCGCCCTAGCAGGTGGTGGCGGAGGTGGTGTTGCTGGCCTTGCCTGTGACCCCACCGCCACCACCAGCTGGCCCATGAGGTCCACGAGTTGGTCCATACGGGACACGAATTGGCCCATATGGGCGTCCATGGACCTCAGCACCCCCAGCACCTCCCGCGTGTCAGTAGCAGACCTGGCCCATTGTCCTTGGGCCTCTTCATAGGCCCCAAGGACTCTGTCCATTTGAGGCAGGGCATGGCTCCCAGGGGAGGCTGGCGTTTCCCTGACCCTGCTCCTCCTACCAGTCCTGCTGCCACCGGCCTGCCCACTAGCCACATTGCTCACCACGGTCCTCGCTGTGGCTCCCAGGGTGGATCCAGTCGGCCGGGCCACCACCTGCGCTGGGGCTGGTGCCAGCGAAGACGTGGTGGTGGTGGAGGCGGTGGTGGTCGGTGCGGCGATGGTGGCGGTTGCGGCAGTGGTAGTGGCCGCAATGACCGTGGGTGTGGCCGCAACGACAGTGGCAGCAGGGGACTGGGACTGTTCAGCATCCCTGGATGATGGGTTGGTGGGTAGGAGGGGTCCTGGGGAGCGGCTGGGCCCTGCCACGCCAGATGGGCCAGCTTGGTGGTCCGTGTCCGAAGAGGTGGACAGATCCTCCAGATCCGTGTGTCCTCGTTGGGGGCTTGTAGGCTGGCTGTGCTGGCTGCTGTCTCCATCCCCAGCGTCCAGCAGTTCGTCACCTGTGGAGAGAATGAGATTTGTTATTGTGTTGCACCTGGCGAAGTATGTATTAGTCGTCTGACATTGGCAGTTCGTGCAATCTCGTACATGGGTTTCCCGGAGGCGAGTGTGTGGCTGTGGCATCTGTAGGTGTGTGTGCTAGGCAATGGGACTGTGTGCTGTGCACATGTGGCATGGGACGGATTGGCCATGCCGATGGGTGTGTTGCTTTGCCCCTACTCATTGTGACTCTGGTGTATGCGGGCTCCTGGCCCATCCTGGGTCTGGTTTGTACTTTGCTTTTGGAGTTCAAATGGAACGCTTAGGAACGCATATGGCAACATGGGGGCCATGCCCCAGATTCGCATTTGGGATGGAATATGCTTTTGGGGTTCAAATGGAACGCTTAGGAACGCATATGGCAACATGGGGGCCATGCCCCAGATTCGCATTTGGGAGGGGATATGCTTTTGGGGTTCAAATGGAACGCTTAGGAACGCATATGGCAACATGGGGGCTATGCCCCAGATTCGCATTTGGGAGGGGATATGCTTTTGGGGTACATGCTGTGAGCCATGGGTGCCGAACGTGACATGTGTTGTGGCAGCATGACAGTGCATGGTCTGAGGTGTGTGCATGCCTGACATGCCCTGCATATTTGCTGTCTGTTGTGGTTACTGGACATGGCATTGGACGCATCGTTATGAGTGAGTGATAGTTGTGTGCCAGCCAACGTATTGCAGTTGTCCCATCTCCTTGGTGTGCGTGCTGCCCTGTGCCATGTGCATCACTGCAGTGCTCGGGGGGTGTGGCCCATGTTGTGTGTTGTTGCTCACAGTGTGTCGTGCGCTTAATTGACTTCTGGCACATGGTTGGTCATGGGCATGTGTCTTAGCGTGACTGCTGTATGTGTGGCAGCTGTGCGGATGACATGCCTTTCATGAGACCGGGGCTGACGGATGGGATGGATGGATGGATGGTATGTTGTATGTGCATGGTGTGTCTGTGTGTTTGATGGGTTCAGTGGTGTTCGTGTGCATTTCTGTTGTTCCGCTCTGTTGCGTCTAGTGTTGTTTGTCTTACATAGGCGTAGTTGTGGGGTGTGTGGTTGACAGGCAGTAGGGGCTACATGGACAGGACTTCAATGGTGTTTCGGTTGTGTGTGATGAGTTGCACAGTGGCTGCCGTGTGGGACTATATTCAGTGTGGCTTGTGCATGCAGACGTGGCTCCTTGGGTGTTGCTATGTCTGTGATGGGTCATGTGGGGTGTGAGTCTGCTGTTCATGTCCGTGTGCACATTGTTCACTTGTTCGTGACGGTGGGCGGTGCTGCGTGTTCGTGTGCTACGTGACATGTCCCATGTGTTGGTGGTGTTATGGTCCTCATGCCTCCAGTAATCCAGCCCTGTCCAGTTTCCCACCTGCAAGTTGTTCGTGCGTGCACTGTACTGGATGCCACATGGCTCTTAGCGGGGGTGCTCCATGTTGCAGGTCTGTGGGGGTGGGGGGTGTAGTGGGTCGTGGGGGTGGCTGTACACCCACTGACACCGATTGCTGTGGACCGTGATGTCTGCCTTTCGGCTGTCGTTGTGCACTGCGGTGGCTGACACGTGGGTGTGGGGTGTGGGGGATGCTCCTCCTTGCTGTGCTGTGGGACTGGGGCCTGGTGTGTGTTGTACTTGGGCTGTCCACCGTCCCACCCACTGCACTTTGTGTTCCTGCCACTTACCTGTTACTTGTCAGTTGGTGCAGCTGTGCCTGACACATGGGTGTGGGGAGTGCTCCACCTTGCTGGTCTGTGGGAGTGGGGGCCTGGTGGGTGTTGTACTTTAGCTGTCCCCCCTCCGACCCACTGCACTTTGTGTTCCTGCCACTTACCTGTTACTTGTCAGTTGGTGCAGCTGTGGCGGACACATGGGTGTGGGGAGTGCTCCACCTTGCTGGTCTGTGGGAGTGGGGGCCTGGTGGGTGTTGTACTTCAGCTGTCCCCCTCCGACCCACTGCACTTTGTGTTCCTGCCACTTACCTGTTACTTGTCAGTTGGTGCAGCTGTGGCGGACACATGGGTGTGGCGGGTGCTCGTTGTGGCGCTTCTGGCATATTTGTGGACCTGTTGGTGGTTACGTGGCTGGCTTAGTGTACACATGTCCCCACGCATCTTACAGTTGTTCGGTTTGGCCTGTGTGTGGTAGTGTCTGTTGCATGTGCGTGTGATGTGTTGTGTATTGTGTGCTGGACATGGGGGTGTTTGTCCCTGGGAGCTGTGGCATGGTGGTTGCGCATGTGTGTACATAGCGGTGTGCTGGTATACATTAGTTTGTACTTACCAGCCTCCACTCCCCCTGCTAATCCGGCGAGGATCTCCGGATGTATTACGACTCGCACCTTCTCCTCCCACGCTTTGAAGGTCTTAAAGAGCGCGGGATTCCCTCCGCCAGTGACGGCAGCCAGCTCTCTGTTTTTGCCCTCCTTCTTCTTGACCAGGCTCTTTACGTCATTCCAACGTTTGTTTATCTCGGTTCTGTTCCTGGGCAGGGTCCCGACTGCATTGACCTGGTCTACGATCCGGGTCCACATTCTGTTTCTGGTGGCTAGTGGTGTGTGCTGGACCATGTTCCCATAGATTTGTGGGTACACCTTGATGATCTCGTCGACCATGACCGTCAGCTCCATGGGCGTGAACTTGGGCATCCTTTGTGGTGCCATGGTGTTTGTGGTGCTGGTGCGGTGTGTGTTGTGTAATGTGCAGGGGGTTTGTGGTGCCGGTGTTTGGTGGTGGTGGTGGTGGTGGTGGTTGTGATGTGTGCGTTTCTGTGGTGTGCTGCTGTCCTTGCTGTGTCACTGTGTCCTCTCCTCTCCTCTCTGGTTTGCAATGTAGCAAGGGGTTGTGGTCTGTGGGAGTGCTGCTTTTGTACTCACCTATGTGGGTGTGTCCTCATGGTCTGTTGTTTTCAGGTGTGTTGTGTCTGGGGTTCTGGCCTTTGTATTTTTTGTTTGTCCGGGGGGTGTTTTCGGGATGTGTACTGTGCTTGTGTATTTGTGCGTGCCTTGCTGTGTGGACTTGTTGGCCATGTTGTGTGCTATTGGTTTTGTGTGCGGATGGTTTCTGTGCAGGTACGTGGGCGCCATGGCTTCTGCCGTGTCGATTCTCATCGGCGTTGTTTGCGCTGGCGGGCGGTATTTTTGTTGTTTTCCGCGCTCATGGCGGTGCGATCGTAATTTCACGTGCGGTGTGTCGGCCGTGAGGGCGGGCGGTTTTGTGTTGTCGTGCGTGTTTCCGTCCGTGGCGGGCGGTTTGACTCCGACTCGGACGATGGCGGGCGGTATTTTGTATGATTTTTCCGCCGATGGCGGTTTTCGGTTTGTGTACTCATAATGGCGTGGTCGGTGTTCAGGCGGTGTGTGCGGGCGGATTTTTGCCGCTTCCATGCCTGGCGGATTTTTTTACGCCGGGTATCGTAATGGGCCCCATAGTTTGTTAAAATATCGAATTTTTTAAATGTATTAAAAGTAATGTAAAATTAATAAAATAATAAATATAATTAACTGAAACATACTTAAAAATACTTAAATAACCTTAAAATTAATAAATAATTAATGTAAGTTATAAAAAAATAAACATACATTTTTATTTTTTAATACATATATATATTAACTTAATATTAATAAAAAATATTCAATATTTTTAGCGTAGGATAGCGGGAGGGTAAAATTTACTATTATCACTCCAGAGAGTGCAACAGTAAGGAAAGCGTTGGATAGCGTAGGGGTAAAAATTACTATTTCCACTCCAGTGAGTGCAACAGTAGGGAAAGCGTTGGATAGCGTAGGGATAAAAATTACTATTCCCACTCCAGAGAGTGCAACAGTGGGGAAAGCGTTGGATAGCGTAGGGGTAAAAATTACTATTCTGACTCCAGTGAGTGCAACAGTAGGGAAAGCGTTGGATAGCGTAGGGGTAAAAATTACTATTCCCACTCCAGAGAGTGCAACAGTAAGGAAAGCGTTGGATAGCATAGGGGTATAAATTACTATTCCCACTCCAGTGACTGCAACAATAGGGAAAGCGTTGGATAGCGTAGGGGTAAAAATTACTATTCCCACTCCAGTGAGTGCAACAGTAGGGAAAGTAATGATTTAATATTTAAATAAAAATAAATTAATTATCAATACCAATAAAAAATGAATTACCAATTGCAAAATATTTAATAATTAATTAATTATAAATACCAATAAATATTAGTTATTAAAAATTAATTACCTATTAATAATTAATCAACAACCAATTAATTTTCAATACCAAAAATGTAATAAGTAATAAAAAAATTAGCAATTAATAATTAATTAACAATAAATTAATCAATACACAAAAGAATTTCAATAATTACTTAATTACAATTAAATTACTTCCACCCTATTCCCCTATAAACCCACAACCCGCTCCGAATAATAAATTAATACAATTAACATAATTATCAATTAATCAATTAATAAAAATGTATTACCAATTAATAAAAATTAATTACCAATTAATAATTAATTAACAATAAATTAATTATCAATACCAATAAATAAAAATAAATATTTTCTTAATTACAATTAAATTACTTCCCACCCTATTCCCCTATAAACCCACAACCCTCTCCGAATAATAAATTAATACAATTAACATAATTATCAATTAATTAATTAATAAAAATTAATTACCAATTAATAACAATTAATTGACAATTAATAATTAATTAACAATAAATTAATTATCAATACAAATAAATAAAAATAAATATTTTCTTAATTACAATTAAATTACTTCCCACCCTATTCCCCTATAAACCCACAACCCGCTACAGAACTAAAACGCAAAATTAAATTTAAAATAATTCATAATTCCTAAAAATTAATATTTAATTTACTATAATTAAATTACTTCCCACCCTATTCCCCTATAAACCCACAACCCGCTAAGGAATTAAATTACGCAAAAATAATTTTACATACATTTAAGTAACTTTAAAAAATATTAAACATACATTACAAAAATAATATACATTTTTAACTCATATACTAACATACTAAACACTTACAAAAATTCTATATTATTACAAATTCTATATTTTTTAATGCCTATATTATGTACTTCTATATTTGGAAAATCGATATTACTTACCTTCATTTCGATATTATTAACCACTATATTATGTCCATTCGCATATTATGTCCATTCTATATTTTGAATTCGATATTCTGTCCATTCTATATATTTTTTTCGATATTATGTCTATTTACCGAAATTCACAACTGCCAAGGAATGGTCTGTCCTGACATTGCTGGCATTGGTCACTTGGTACATCTCACCAAATATGATCTGATCAGGTCTCACAAGAGCCTTAGTCACCATTGTGACACTGGCTCCTGTGTCCCTGTAGGCCATGGCCTCCTGTCCATTCATTAAAGGTTGTTGCCTGTATTTGCCCAGGTTACTGGGACTGACAAATAAGGGGGCAATATCCATGCCTCCATCACAGACTAGAACAGCCTGAGCTGTAGTTCTGACTAGGCCAGAACCCATCTCAGTTCCCAGGGTCAACCCTACTACACCCTTGTTTTCAGTACCACCACTTGTAGCTGCACTAGGGGGGAACAGTTGCCTTAAGGGCAGTGGTGTTGGTAGGAGGATCCTTGGCTCTGGCACAATTGGCATCCAAAGGCCAATGTGTCTTTTCCTTACACAGGTAACACCAAGGCTTCTTTCTGCCTTTTCCCTTGTTAGATTGTGAACCACCCTCAGATGCAGGTTTTTGGGGCCCTGAAGAAGACTTCTGGTCTTTACCCTTCTCCCCACCCTTATCTGCTGGTTTAGAATCCAACTTCTTTTGGTCACCACCTTGGTACTGATTTTTCTGCTTCACTCTGGTTCTGACCCATCTATCTGTCTTCTTTCCCAATTCTTGGGGAGAAGTCAGTTCAGAGTCAACCAGGTATAGATGCAACAACTGATTTTGGCAATTATTAAGGATCTGCTCCCTCATAATTAAATTGTACAATCCCTTGAAATCATTCACTTTACTGCCAAGTAACCAGCCTTCCAGAGCCTTAGTAGCACAATCTACAAAGTCAACCCAGTCCTGAGTCTGTGCTTTCTGGATGTCTCTGAACGTAATCCTGTATTGCTCAGTGGTTAAGCCAAACCCATCAATGAGAGCACTCTTCAGAACTGAATAATTATCAGCATCCTCTTCTCTAACAGTGAGGAGCTTATCTCTACCTTTGTCAGCAAAGGAGAGCCATAAGATAGCTGCCCACTGCTCTTGAGGGACCCTCTGTACTTTACAGGCCCTCTCCAAAGCAGTTATCCATTTGTGGATGTCATTCCCACCATGGTAGGGATGGACTATCTTGCTCAGGTTCCTATGATCATAAGTATACTCCTTAATCCTAGGAACACTGTTGCTGCCACCATGGGACTCTAGTCCCAATCTCTTTTTAGCCTTCTGGAGCTCTAGGGATTCCCTATCCAATGCCAATTGCTCTTGCCTGAGCCTAAGCTTGACTTTCTCAAGCTCTCGAAATTGGCACTCTCTGTCATAAGAGCTGTCTCTCTTATGTGATATGGAGGTCCCTACAGAAGTTCCTGAATGGTGAGATTCTGCAGAGGGAGATCTAGATCTCCTTGGTAAACTCTGCACTCTTCCTGGAGGGGTGAAGAGAGGGACACTAGGGCCTTCTCCCCCACCTCCTAGAAGATTTATGTTGTCCAGGTTGGAATCATCTTGATTCCCCTGGTCAGGGTTTGATTCCAGGTCAAAGAAGGTTTCACTTCCTGGCCTTTCCTCATTCCCTGCACCACCCACTCTTTCTACCTCATCAGACCCTGGTGTCTTCCTAAGATCATCTAAGAGTAACACCTCAATGACACGTTGGGTGTTTGCATTTCTCCCTGTCCTCAACTTCCTAGACACACACATGGCTTTCAATTCCTGGAATGAGAGGCCATTGTACCTAGTTGGCAGAGAGCCACTGGCTTCTCCTCTAGGAGACATACTAGTGTTATGTGGTGCAGGCACCTATCTAACCTAGTGGAGACTAAACTCTCTTGAGTTGGAGAAAGGGTGTGCTAGACCCTTGACTTGCCCAACTCCAAGTTCAGTAGTACTTACATATTCAAATCTTGTATTATATGTGCCTAATACTTTTAGTGGTTTTCAGTTAATCACTCAATGAGATTTATCTGGTAAAACAATAGCAAGCTTAAATCCAAACCGCTGCACACCAATGTGAGAAGTTAGCCTGATATATGCTGTCCACTAATTAAAGTGGACACCTTGTACCAGTCCAAACGACCCTTATGGTGTATGAGGTCAAAGATAACCTTTATGAAAGCTATCCTAGTGGTAGCTATGGAGAGCAGCCTTCATGCTTAATCTTGAAGGAATGTAAAGCAGCTTGTTTTACCAGAATATCACCTCCTGAATGACTAAATGAAGGAGAACCACACAATAGTTATATAAAAATATGTATTTATTAATATAACACTCTCTACTATCCTCTACACGAGGATAGAACACAAAGCACACAATACTGGATCAATAGAACAGTGGTAAGTAGCACAATACACAGCGGGCTCCAGGGGAGACCTAACCATATACTAGAATAGTGGTATAACAATCCCGACTTGATAGACACAGTGCATAGTGCACGTAGAATCGCTGGGTCCCCAAGGAACCACCCAAGGTGATGACACAGGAGACCCACGAAGTACGGGTGCAGTGAGGAAACACGACCGCGTTCTTCGTACAACTCTATGGGAAAGTCGCGGTTGCAAAGTTAAAGTTTAAGGACCCTTCTAGGAGGACTTCGAGCTAACTCTTCGGAACTTAAGAGTTTAAAGAGCCACCCCACCCGTGGATACCGTAGTATCAGAGTTACCTATCCCAGGGGAGCCGGGTGCATAGGTCTGAAGTGGCGTCGGAAACTCTTGTCGTTCTCTATGGAAGGAAGGGAAGAAGTACTGCTGCCGTGAAGGTGAAAAGGGTCCGGTGGAATCCAAGCCTGGATTCTGGATGGAAGGAACCTGAAAGCAGAGGGGACAGAGTCTGGGTCAATTCAGAGTGACCAAGGGCTCGGTAGACAAATGCCCACCAATGTCGGGGGCTTCAGGCGCGAAGAAGGGATGCTTGACTCTGCAGCCACGAGGACCTGGAGACGTCAAGGATAACCAGGAGCTGGAAGTGAGCTGTCCCACAAAGGATGTCGAGTGCTGAGGGGTCGGTGTCCGGCGGGAGCACCAACAAGCCTTGGCAACAGCAACCCACGCAGGAAGGACAAACAGGTTACGGTGTGGACCAGCAAGGTCCAGGGGACTCTCCAAGCAATGGAGAGTCAGGGCACGTCTGGAGAAACCAGGAAAGCCCAAGAACAATCACGATGACCCTCAGGGGGACTCACAGGCCGAAGGACCAGGAGTCGCGAGGGGACCTCAAGCAAGATTGAAAGGCACAAGCCCACGGAGCACATGGTGTGAGGAGGCCGGAGTTCTTTGGTGCAAATACTGCTAAGGGTCAGGACTGCACGGAGTCCAATGCACAAGCTTGGGAATCGACAAAAAGCATATGCACTTGCAAATGGATACGGAGCACAGGGGTTCAGGTTACGCAGCCCCCACGAGGGATACTGGCCTCAAACTTGGTGAGACGGCAGATCTACCTCAGGGACCTTCAAGAACCCACCTCCTGTGGTGCTGAAATCTTTGGAGTCCGCAGGAGCTCAGGAGCAGTTACTGGTCAGTTGCGCTTTTAGGTGCCTGCGAAGCAGGGGAGTGACTCCTTTACTCCAAGGGAGATTCTTCTGTTGTCTTAAGTGCCCCACAGGCCCTGCACAGAGCCTGTATGGAGTCACAGCACAAACTAAGCTTTGGATGGAAAGGGGGACGAAGTCGAGCTCAGTCGAGGTCCAGCGAAGTCCAGGTGTCCAGACGGTCAAATGTCTGTGGTTTCTTCTTTGTAGAATCTTGTCCACATAAAATCTAATCTCCTGTAGCCAGGTAACCCATTTTATACCCACGGGAGAGGGTTGGACAGATTCAGGGGACCCTCGAAGGGGAGGGGCAGGACAGAGGGGTGGCTACACCCATGTCCTTTGTCCAGTTTCACGCCAGAGCAGGAGGCAACGGCTCCCAGAACTGGTTTGAGCTGGACTATGCAGAGGGACACCAAATGTGCACCCAGTGCAGACTTTCAGGCACTCTCAGAGTGTACCCACCCAGCCCCAATACACTAAACCCTGTCTGGGAGGTGGTCACACCTCCCTGTGACAGGATACCTATTGTGCTGCCTTCCTCTGCTCGAGCTTGGCTCATCAGCAGGAGGGCAGAAACGTGTCTCTGGCTGGCAGCATCCATTTTGTGCTGTCCAGGTCGAGAAGGCTGGTACCGGGTAGACCGGTGACCCCACGAAGCTTGCTTCTGAAGGGTGGAATCATACCTCCCACACCAGTTACTGGTGTGGAGGTATGATTCCAAGGTTTTTGATACCAAACACGATATGTTCCTAAGCAGCCGTTTTCGAGATAGCATTTACCGCGAGGTTATAATGCACCTCTACCTATATGTCCGGCTGAGTCACACACAACGCGGGAGAATGGTCTCCGAAGGCTGCAAAGGGGCTCCGCTCATGCAGGGGCACCCTCTCACTAAAAACCCAGCACCCTGCCTTCAGGATTGATAAGGCCTGCTATAGGGGTGACTTATACGTTTTAAGTGTAGTGACCCATAGATATAGTGAACCTATATCTAAAGTAAGTGGTGCAAGCACCATCTTACACAGGCTGCTGTAGCAGACCTAGAGTTCCATTTTGCATGGCCTCTCATGGGTGGCATAATACATGCTTCAGCCCATGGGAGGCCTCTGGGGTACCTATGCCCTGGGTACATGGGTACCATATACTAGGGACTTATAAGGTACCCCAGTATCTAATCTGGAGTGTACCAAAGTACATGTATGTCAATTTAAGGGAGAAAGCAGATAGACTGGGGTCTTGATTAGCAGGATCCCAGTCAGACTAGTCAAAAACTGTGAGACATCAAGCAAAAAGTGGGGGTAACCATAAGAAGCAGATCCTACTTTCCTACACAAGCCTTTCCAGACTTGACTCTTGAGACTGATAATCGAGCAGTTATAATTATTGCGGAGGTCACGTGCTAAGAACTCAACATCAGTCAACAGACACAATAAGTCAATGTCCGGCCCAGTGATTGTCTTCTAGAAAAAGAAAGTATCTTTACTCACAGAGCAGTACTAAATACTACACAATCCAATTTAAGAACACAGGGTTATACACCTAAACATGATTCTCCTGAAGGCACTACACCTCTTTTCTCTTTGTGTTCTCTCCCACCTGGGTGACGTTGGTCGTTATAGTGACCCGGTAATCCTTGGCAGGAGAATGATTTAGGCACAGGTGCAGATTTTGTTCCCAGCAAGTTCAAATATTCAACCAGTTCACTTTTGTTCATGCAGTGAGGCAGTAGCAGCCCAACTCGGGCTGGTGCAATAATCACGCAACATGGCAGTTGTAGCTCAATACGAGCTGGTACAGGCATCACACAGCATGTAATTTATCGCCCGAAAAGGGCTGGTGCCGTTCTCAATGGGATCTGCAGGGAGAGACTGGGAGAACCACTGCAGCACAGCCCATTCCTAAGTTCGCTTTCTTAAGCAGTTCTCTTTCTCGGGGTTTTCCTCAGGCCAAGAACATACTGGACTTCTCCTCATAGACAGTCTCACTTCCTGCAGCACCAGGCAGACTCCTGGCCTCTCTCAGCCAGCAAGCAGGCTTCTAAGCAATAGGGAGACCCTCATCTGCTTCCGCAGAAAGTGTAGGTTTCAGGTGAGGTCCCCTCACTTCAGGGAAACTAAGGGCCTGATTCTGATGCGGTTAGGAAGGCCTCCTAATGGCATTTGCTCCTTCCAAATCGAATCGGGAACGTGTCTTCCCGACCCAGGGCCCAATTATGATACGGTTAGGAACAGAGGCTCCCATAGAAGTCAATGGGAGTCCAACCAAATCGTATCGGGAAGCATCCGGATGCATCATACTCGGTCGGTCGGATTCTCCCTATCCGAGTTGGTTGGAAACCATTTCCAAACCGATTCGATCGGGAAGATTTCCTAACCGCATCAGAATCGGGCCCTTTGTGTGAGGAGACACCAGCCCTGGTCACAAAGCAGTCCTTCAAGTACTCTGTGTAGTACTCCCTTCCATGAAGAACTTGGAACTGAAACAAAGTGGGGTGGTTTGGATACCACTTTTTATGCACATTATCTAGAGAGGGGAATGTGAATCCGTGGCTCCAACTTCAGAACTGGTTTGAAGTCGATCTCTTTCAAGTGTCTTTCTCAGGCTGCTCTCCTGACACAGCCTTTGTGTAAAGTAAGGCTTCTTATAGCAGGTAGCAGTGGGGCTGTCTCCAAACCTGAGCACCTAGAACATGGGCAGGATGAATTGTGAGGTTTCGGGAACTGGCTGTCATCACCCTTCCTGAAGCAATAATAATGGTCAAGCAGAATGGCAGCGCTGATCTAGAAACTTCCTCACCTTGCACAACAGAAACTTAAGTCCCACTCTTCACCCTTAGCAATAATCAAATGGCAGTGTTCAGCTGACTCTTGTTAACAAAGTCTTCATGGAATTTCTAAAGGTAACCCTGTCTCCATCCTCCTCATTTCAGTGTCTGCATATTCACCCTCCAACCACAGGAATACATGCAATATGCTACCACTGTCTCGGGAAGCTGTCCTCATCCTCCATCTTGTATCATGCCAAACGAGGGGTATCCAAAACAGATCCCAGTGGCTTCAGTGCTTATACGCATATATACAAAGGGGGTTATTCTGAAAGGTAAATTTGCATGTGTAGATTTACTCATGTGTAAACTTACTACTGCACCTAGTAGTAACTCCACACTTTTTTTGCTGATCACCAATGTGGAGTGTAAATTGATGCAAAAGTTCGTCTCCAACCCTTCAAAACAGTGCTCTTTGCATAAAATGCACTTTGTACAATGTTTAGAAGTACTACAATAGTACTACTTCCATACTACAAAAGGCTATTTACAAACTTTCATGCAGAGAGCCCTAACTCTCCTATCTTTTCTATACATTGGTTTTCACCCCAGTAATGGAGGTCTCCACACACGTAGGTATACATTTTATTAGTGAATATGGGAGAAAGCTAGGGAGTGGCTGGAAAATGGGGAATACGTACTACTAAATAGGAGGGGATTCAGGAGGTTTAAGAAGGTGTTTGGAGAGGGTAAGGAGGGTCAGTCAGTCAGTCAGAAATACTTTATTCGACAGCCAAGAGTCATAAAAGCATACAATATTATTAAAAGAAAATACACATTCCAGCCAAATACATAGCAATAAAATAATCCCACATATCAATCACAATATTCATATCTAAAAATGTTCATAAAAAAGCCAATATCATATAAAGTGCACCGTGCTCAAGTAATAGACCAGATCCTTAATTAATATCATGTATAAAAAATGTACCATAATAATCAAGAAGGGGAAAACACAATTGAGCCAACAGACAACACAAAATTACTATTACGGGAGTAATCTGTTCCTATGTCTAATGGCCCCGATTAAAAAACTTGCGACCCCGAGGCAAACCATGGGTGATGCCATCATTTGTAAATAGAGCAGAGCTGGCCTCACTTGGACAAACTGGCATTCTCTGAGTAGAGGGAGGATATGCTGCCTACGCAGGGACTCATAGTAGGTACAGAAAAACATTAGGTGCAAGGTATCCTGTTCCGAGAAGTTATCACAGGGGCAGGGTTTTAACAATTCAGATTTTGAGTATCCTCTCGGGAATGCCAGCAGCCAGAGAACCATATTTAGACGAAATCTTGTTAAAACAAAACGGTGGTATGGTTTATTAACATAAGATAAATATGGTTGCAGCTGCGGGCCTAGGCTCAGAGTGACATACCTTCTCACCGAGGGCTTGCCTAACTCAGCCTCCTCCCTAAGGCATTCCGCCTATCCACAAACTGCCGTTTAAAATTTATGATCGCAGTCTTGCCCAAAGGCTTTGGGGTCAAAAACAAATCTGGGCACCCTAGACATTTTGTTTCTTCCTTTATATATTTAAGCCAAGGGATATGCTGGGCTCTCTCTAGCGCCATACAATCCGAAATTATAAGTTGATTTAGATTCGGGGGGGGTTGAGTCCAGATTCTAAGCCATCGTAGCAGGGGGGAAACTGCGATCTGGTCTGCAATGTACCCCATCCCCAGTTCTTCATGCAGGCAGTAAACAGGAGTGGCTACAGGGACCCCAAGGAGTTTGCGCATAAAATTATTCTCTGCCACTTGTATTTCCTTTACATCTTTGTAACCCCAGATATCGCATCCATACGTGGCCATAGGAATACATTTTGCGGTATAAACTTTCAAGAGTGCGGGCAGGGGTTTTGACCCTAGTCTTTTTGCAAAATCCATAGTGGCCCCCGTTGCTCTTGCCAAAATGTTCTTTTTAAGTGTTCGTTGGGCTCCTCATGTACCTTGGTCATCAAAGAGTACCCCTAAGTATGGGAAAGTGGATACTTTGGTTAATTCGTCCCCATTACAGTAAAATTTAGCCTTGGCCGCCTTTCACGGACCAATCGACATTGCATGAGATTTCTTAAAATTCGTTACCAAATCTAGTGAATTCATAAAATCTATAAAACAATTTAAAAGTTGTTGCAGGCCCCTTGCAGTTCTAGACAATAAGACCGCATCGTCGGCATACAACAATGCGGGAATCGATTTGGCACCGGCCCTTGGCGTATCCTTGCAGCATGATGTTAAAGTGTCCCCCAGTTTGTTGATATATAGGGTGAATAGCAGGGGGGCCAAAATGCACCCCTGCCGGACCCCCCTTCCTACTGGCCAAGAATCTGTCAAGCTGCCATCTTCATTAAACCGTACTGCAGCCGTGGTGTTAACATGTGCAGTATGCAGGAAGGAAATCAATTCAGCCTCTAGCCCTATATCACGAAGGACCAACCACAGCTTAGACCTATTGACAAGGTCAAAAGCTGAGGTTAGATCCATAAAGGCCAGATGCAGGACACCTCCCTTGGCAATGGTATACTTCCCGATCACCAAATGGAGATTCAGGCATTGGTCTATTGTCCCCTTTCCCTGTCTGAATCCATATTGGAGATCGGAAATAACATTAAAATGATCAAGCCAGACTGTGAGGCGATCCAGGACTACCTTGCCCATAATTTTAGACACAGAATCTAAGAGCGAAATTGGCCTATAACAAGCCGGATCGTCACGAAGGCCCTTTTTAAAAATGGGGACAATAACTGCCTTTGCCCATGACGGGGGGAAACCATAAGCACAGGCAGCATTAAAAACTTGTGTTAGGATCCTGGCCCAGACTTTGGGGTCTGCCTTATAGAGGTCTGCCGGTATCCCGTCAGGGCCAGGGGCCTTTCCCCCCGATGTCGATAAAATAGCTTTATAAACTTCTTCTATATTAAAATGAAGGGGGGCACTGTCTGATCCGGGAGCTGTGTGTCCCACTATTTCTGCTAGATTGGTGCTACTATAAATATTGCTAAAATGCTGGACCCATTTCTCTGCCGGTATTATACAATTCTTACTTAGATTTGGCATATCTGAAAAAAGAGGACTGTTAACTATGGACCAAAATCGTGAGCTGTCCGACAGGACACTAAGCTTAGCCAAGCTCCTCCCAGGCGTGCTCTCTTAGTTGTTTTTTCTCTCGCACACAGCCAGTTTATACGCCTTGCTGCAGCTCCTGGTTAGTATCGGGTCCCTCGGTTTTTGCTTTACAGCCTTCATTAGCTCCTTATGGGCAGCTGAACATGTGTCATCAAACCACCTTTTTAGTTTTAAGGATTTCACCTTGGTTTTGGTCACTAAGTTCGAAGCTGCCATTTTAACAATAATATCAAAGACATCTAAAGTAGCTCTATCTTGTAGTGCAGGGTCCATACATACTTTGAGCTCTGGGGCACAAGTAGTATACAAGTTCTCCAAAAAACTATCTGGAGTAATCTTTTCCCACCTCAGCCTTCGTGCTTGATCTTTGGTGGTAATGTTTACATTAGTGATATGGTTCGCAGCCCCCCCTATTATACCAGATGAGAGGAGGAGAACCAATATTAAAGGGTTATGATCACTAAAACAATTACAAATAACATTAAAAGTCTGTACAGCCAAAGTTATTAGAGCAGATAAAAAGATATGGTCAATTATGCTAACACTACCATTACCTACATAAGTAGGGACCAGGGCGGACTTGTCAGATTGTTGTAAGCAGTTCAGGTTAAACACAAAGAGCAGTCCTTCTATAAGCGTTCCTGACAATGTATATTCAAAGTGGTTTGACCCTTGTAAGTCGTCTACCTCCTTCAGTATCAAAGGACAATTAAAACAACATTTCCGTATATTAAAATCCCCCATAATTAGCGTATCATAATACGCTTGGCTGTCTTCCCCATAATTTTTTAGTAATTCTTCCAGGGCCAGGAGATGCTCAGTCTCATGGGTCCTAGAAAAAGAATTATAAAAGTTTACCACTAACAGAGTGGTAAGATTCTTTCCTGACAGTTCCACTGCTAGCACATAGGATGATGAAGAATCGATCAGTTTAGCCCTATAGCAGAGTTTAAGACTAAACATCAAGAGGAGACCTCCCTTGGCTCTACCCATATTAGACGGGATTGCATGTTTGCAAAAAGAGGTAAAGCCATCGAGATAAAAGCAGTCGTTAGATTCCCAAGTCTCTTGAAGGGCAATTATATGATGCTTAGCAAGGAAATGTACCCACGAAGTATCCCCCTTCTTTGATCTCAGCCCAGCTATATTCCAGGACAATACCCTCATAGAGGCATCATTAGGGCAACCTGGAATAGTAGTAAAGTTGGTAGAATTATCCAGCAAACATTGGGGAGTGGGGCAGCTGTTATTGGTTCTATGTATGCTTCTGGCTGTGAGGTCTTAACCTGTGGCATTCCTACTGCCATTGTCAGTCAATAATTTTCATCAAGTCCTTGCAAATTCGCTAGTGGTAAGAACCGATTTGATAATGATAATGTAGTATTAAAATTGCTTTCTTGGGGGCGTGTGAGTAGCTTAAAAGGCTTCTGCCAGCCAGGCATCTGCCGATCGCTATTTACTGGAAAGTATTTGGGAGGATAGAAAGTTTGTAGTGGGACTATTTTAATTGTAGTTTTAGCGCCATATTTATGTTGGCAAGCTAGTAGTGCTTTAGCTTGCAGGCGATGCTTAAAATTGACAATTATACAATCCCCCTCCATATTTTTCCTAGTCCCGTGGCCGATCCAACCAACCCTTCTTGCCATGATGATATCTGGAGTAATATTTGAGCTATTTATCACATTATTATTACACCAGTGGATGGTCTTATGTATCAGATCTAATGAGGTTTCCTTTGTACCAGATGAAAGTGGAGGGACCCCCACAAGTACAGCTACTAAAGGCGCTGATTGTGGTGGGAGATCAATTGTACATTTGTTTATCAATGTTACCCGTTTGTTGTGGACTAACGTGAGTGTAGATGGAAGATCCTCGTTCACACTTTCCCGGGTTTCCTGACAAACTACCCGCGGTTCGATACCACCCCCAATAGCACGCAATCAGTAGTTGGGGAGCTAAGATGAGACACACCCAGGGTGGATCGAGTGCCAATCACCCTATCTATTTGTATGCTACCATTCTGGTGTCTGCGTTCCGGGCCATTGGCAACTTCAGTGACGCCCCTCCTCCCGCCGGCTGCAATATCACCCCCTGCAGAGCAATTATTATGCATAGAGACAAAGGAGTCAAGTTTTAACTTTATGCCTTCTATCTTAGCAATTACAGGTGCTAATAAGGCTTTAGTCATAGACTCAAGTCTCAGGAAAAGGCTATCCAGCAGCAGATCCGAATTTGGCTTGGCCAATACCGCTGCCAGTGGTGATGTTGGTTTGGTCCGTGGGGGCTTTCTCATGGCTTTGCTTCCCTCAGTTCGTTTTCTCTTCGTTGGTGGGCCGTCCGAATCATCACCTACAGTTAGAGTGGCCACAGGAGTGCCAATAGATGGGTCCTGACCACCCATTTGGCCTTCCAGCAATGTACTCGATGGTGCGGGGGAGCCTATTTCTTCTGATAGGACCCTGTTTTCCTCCTGATTCAAACCGCACCCAACATTGCCCAGTGCAATTTTCTCAGTTTCCAGAGAGAGTCTTTTCTCAGTGAGGGCTATCTCCTTTGTTATGGCATCGGCTGCCCTGGTTAAAAAAGAATCTATCGTACCAGCTGAGCCTGCAGCAATTGACCCTGAAGCTCCCCCCACAGTCAATTTCCTTTTGCCCATTTCCACCTGGCCAAGGAGCACTTATGATGATAAAAAACTTGGTGTAGCCCACAGTACCGGAGAAAAACCAAGCCCTCCTCGCTTCAAAGTGGGTAACAGCAAAGTGGCAACAGAACGCAAAAAAAGAAATACTGCGGACAGGTACCTTGTTGTTTTTCGGACCTCTACGCCATATCCTGGTGGGACACAGACCAAACCACGAGGATTTAGAGCCCTGGCCCAGCCCAGACTCTCCTGGCCGCGGACGGGCGCAGACGGGCCCGCCCTTGGCCCGGGCTTAGCCCGCGCGCGTCCCGCGGAGGGTGGGCCGCGATGAAATTTAAAGCGCCTCCGGGCGCACAGGCAGCATCAGCGCCTCCAGGCGCAGAACCAGGCGTTATGGGGATTGGAGTCCCCCCGGCGTTGTCTGCTTGCGGAGGGGTTTAGAGAAGGGCATGTAAATACAAACACCCATAATGGTAAGCCAGTTGCTGTTCACAAGCTGCCCTTCTAAAGTTACTGCAGCTAAAAAGGACACAAAACACTTGTAAATATTCTCCAGCCCAGTCTTGGTAAGTAAGCCCAGCACTACACAAGGCCACTCACAGGTACTGCAACACACACCCATAGAAAATAATGAATGCTGGGGTCTAAAATAACAACCCATAAAAAACAATGTTAAATAAAGAAAATCATTTCAAATTTTACATTACATACACATATAGTTTAAGCATTAAAAGTTATATTACATTTAAAATTATGTTTGAATATATAAATTAATAGTTACATTTGCCATAAAAATAGTGAAATACAACTACAAAATAAAATTATTTAAAATTAACTAAACAAATAAGCTTTGATAAAATATACTACATAATAATTAAATATAAAAATGATAGTAAGGGTGGAATTTTTAAAATTATTTTGAAATATTAATTATAAATTATATTGCTATGTTTAATTTATTTAATTATTTTTTAACCTTTAATTTAATGAGCTTATGTACTGTAACATTTTATTTTTAGTTCTGGTACATTTATATATATATGTATGTGTATATATCTGTGTGTGTGTGTATATATATATATGTATAATAATTGTTAATATTTTTTCCTATACTTTACTATAGGGAGATCTAGGCCCCGGGAAGAGACAGAGACCTCACCTACATGTCAAAAGTTACTGGTACTATCTTTACACTTATAAAGCCTGTTCTAACAGGTTCCACCACTGTTTTGAGAGGGTGGAAACAAGTAAGTTTGCACCTAGTTGTAAATTGACACTCAGACATGGTGAATAACAATAAAAAGTGAAGTAAATACTAGGTGCAGTAGTAAATTTAAACATAAGTAAATCTACACATGTAAATTTACCTTTGTGAATAGACCCCAGAGTGTGGAGAGTGTTAGAACAAGATTATGCCTAACTTTTTACATGTAGGCAGAGGCCTCCATCACTAGGCAGAGATCTCTCTATGGTAAAGTATAAGGAAAATTAATAAAATGTAATAATTATTTAAAAAAATAATACACATATTTTAATGTGAAATAAAAATGTAAAATAAAAATGTAAATTAACTTGAAACAATTATTATTAACATAGAACTATAGATGTAAATGTAAAGAGATACAGCACATTAACTCATCAAATTAAATGTTAAATAAATAATTATAGAATTATATTAATTAAAATTATAATTAATATCTGGGGAAAATAAAAATAAAAATCTCTCATTTCATATTTAATTATAATATGGTGTATTTGGTTAATGAGTTGTAATTAATGAATGTTTATATTTTACTTTTAATACTTAATATATATATACATATCTATATATACACACACACACACAGACACATATATGTGTATATATATATATATATATATATATATATATATATATATATATATATATATATATATATATATATCTACTGGCGGTCGCCAGTAGATAGTTATAGTTACAACCTATTATCCATAGGAAATCCGCGACATTCTATTTGAAATAACGTTGGCGCCGGTTGACGAATCTTCGTGAAAGTTTCCAACTTGTTGGGGCGCTCCGCTCCGCTCCTACCCTGAAAGTCTCGGGGTGATACGTGAAGCGGGGGCCGAGAAAAAGGGGGTCCCAAAACACGTTTTCCCCATTCATTTTCCATAGGAACCTTTAGTCGCAGCTACAGCCCGAACTGCTGAACGGAATTACACCAAATTTGGCAAAGAGGTAGTCCTTGGTTCAGACTGGTGCCTTTTGCTTAAATGGTGTAAATCCGTTCAGTAGTTCCTGAGAAAATCAAAAGTAAAAGTACATATATATCTATGGGCGCGTCGGATACGCGTACCCTCAGCGCACCCTGCGCGCACCGTCCCGATCACGAGCTGCATGCTAATTGGCTGTCAGCTGGCTGTCAACATTCCGATTCAGGAAGTGTTGGCAGCCATTTTGTCCCTTGGTAGAACCGAGGGACAGAAACAAGTGCGCAAAGCGCAAAGGGGGCAGGGTAGAAACACCTGACCCCTAGGTCTGCTCAGGGGGTCCCACAAGGACCCCTGGGCAGAAAAGATTATTTTTTTTTTTTAAATCGGCGGGATGCGCTTAGGGTGCGCGTATCCCGCCGAGAAAAAAAGAAACAAGTGTGCAAACGCACAAAGGGGGCAGGGTAGAAACACCCTAACCCCTAGGCCTGCTCAGGGGTCCCACAAGGACCCCTGGGCAAAAAGCATTTAAAAAAAAAAAATCGGCAGGATGCGCTCAGGGTGCGCGAATCCTGCCGAAAAAATCGAGCGCGGTCTCCGCGCTTGAGTGTATTTGCCCCGGGTGGCCCAAGTCCCGGGGGCATGGTGGGGGTTTAATTTTATGTGTGGGGGCCTCAAGGGCCCCCAAGCCCGAGGACCGCCACCCCCGGGGCTTTCTTTTAAAAATGGTGCGGGAGGGCTCTGAGCCCTCCCGCAGCCCCGAGACCACCACCTCCCGGGCCTTTTTTTTAAATTAAACAACCTGTGTGGGGGCTCCAGCCCCCCACACGCCCGAGACCGCCACCTCCCGGGGCACTAACAAATTAAAATGGGAGTCCGTTTTGGACCCCCGAAGCCGAGGGACCACCACCTCCCGGGGCTGTGCTGATGTAGGAAGGGGGCCGCGCGGCCCCCTCCTGGAGCCCTTGATGGCCCTGGGGACCGCAACCCCCAGGGCCGGCTCCTCCAGTGTCCCGGGGTGCCTACCCCGGGACACTGTAGTTTGCTATGGCAGGACGGGAGCCTCGCGGCTCCCGTCCTGCCATAACAAACTGCTTTGGATATTGGAAGAGAGAGCAGGAAACCTGCTCTCTCTTCCAATATCCAAAGCCGATTGACTTTCCACATGGGGAGCAGCATGTCAGCTGCTCCCCATGTGGGATAGCAATGCCGGCTCCCAAGGGACGTGGGGAGCCGGCGGGACTGTGGGGGATTGGGGACCCCCACAGTCCCCAACGGAGAAGGGCCAGCCCGGGGGATGGGGTCCCCGGGGCAAGTAGTGGCCCGGGAGGGGGCCACACGGCCCCCTCCCAAAAAAGAGCAAAAAATATTTTTTTAAATGGAAAGGCCGGCCCCAGGGGATGGGGTCCCGGGGCCTTAAAATGGCCAGAGTTGGGGGCCACGCTGCCCCCTCAAAAAAATAAATATAGAGGCCATGCCCCGGGGATGGGGTCCCGGGGCCAATACAGGCCAAGGGAAGGGAGCCACGCGGCCCCCTTCCCGTTTTTTTTTAAAGGTAATTTAAAAAAGGGGTAAGGCCCTGGGGGATGGGGTCCCCAGGGCCCAAAAAAGAAAAAGGAAGGGGGCCACACAGCCCCCTTCAGGAGAAGTATTATTATTTTTTTTTTTAAACGATCGGGCCCGCAGGCCCCGCCCCCTTCCTTCACCACTCTGCAAACGCGCCCCTGGCGCGTTTGCAGAGAGGAACGAATTCCCCTTGAATACTGGGGGTCCTGGGGGCCAACTAGCCCACCAGGTACCTCCAGTATGCGCCAGGGGCTGCCTTGCAGAGAGGTGTACAGAGGCCACGCCCTTTTACACCTCTCTGCAACGCAGCTCTGTGGCGCTTTTGGAGGTATATGGTGGGCTAGTTGGACTCCGGGGACCCTCAGGATTCAAGGGGACTTAATCCCCCAACTTAAAACGCGCCACGGGCGCGTTTGCACAGTGGTGAAGGGAGGGGCGGGGCTTCAGTTGACATGTGTGCAAACAGACCCCGTGGCGCGTTTTAAGATGGGGAATTAAATCCCCTTCAATCCTGAGGGTCCCTGAGGGCCAACTAGCCCAACAGGTACATCCAGAAAGCGCCACAGAGCTGCGTTGCAGAGAGGTGTAAAAGGGGTGTGGCCTCTCTACACGTCTCTGCAACGCAGCCCCTGGCGCATATTGGAGGTTCCTGGTGGGCTAGTTGGCCCCTAGGGACCCTCAGGATTCAAGGGACTTAATCCCCCAACTTAAAACGCGCAACGGGCGCGTTTGCACAGATGTCACCTGAGGCCCCGCCCCCTCCCTTCACCATTGTGCAAATATTCCTCTAAAATCAGCCGAAATATGAATTCCGATTTACTCACCTGTTATCAGGAGAGACCTCAGTGCTGCATCTTTCAGCCCAGTACTGGTCCTGAAAAGTAATTTTAACCGTACTTACCGGTAACTTCAATTTCCTTCATAGGCTAACATTGACTGGTTTCACTTGGAAATTCTTCTAAGTGTGGAATTTTGGAACTTTAAAATATTCCTCTAAAATCAGCCGAAATACGAATTCCGATTTACTCACCTGTTATCAGGAGAGACCTCAGTGCTGCATCTTTCAGCCCAGTACTGGTCCTGAAAAGTAATTTTAACCGTACTTACCAGTAACTTGAATTTCCTTCCATAGGCTAACATTGACTGGTTTCACTTGGAAATTCTTCTAAGTGTGGAGTTTTGGAACTTTAAAATATTCCTCTAAAATCAGCCGAAATACGAATTCCGATTTACTCACCTGTTATCAGGAGAGACCTCAGTGCTGCATCTTTCAGCCCAGTACTGATCCTGAAAAGTAATTTTAACCGTACTTACCGGTAACTTGAATTTCCTTCATAGGCTAACATTGACTGGTTTCACTTGGAAATTCTTCTAAGTGTGGAGTTTTGGAACTTTAAAATATTCCTCTAAAATCAGCCGAAATACGAATTCCGATTTACTCACCTGTTATCAGGAGAGACCTCAGTGCTGCATCTTTCAGCCCAGTACTAATCCTCAAAAGTAATTTTAGCCGTACTTACCAGTAACTTGAATTTCCTTGCATAGGATATCATTGCCTGCTTTTTGCTGAAAAAGTTTCTAAGTGTTGATTTTGGAACTTTAAAATATTCCTCTAAAATCAGCCGAAATCCGAATTCTGATTTACTCACCTGTTATCAGGAGAGACCTCAGTGCTGCATCTTTCAGCCAAGTACTGATCCTCAAAATTAATTTTAACCGTACTTACCGGTAACTTGAATTTCCTTCATAGGCTAACATTGACTGGTTTCACTTGGAAATTCTTCTAAGTGTGGAGTTTTGGAACTTTATAATATTCCTCTAAAATCAACCAAAGTACGAATTCCAATTTACTCACCTGTTATCAGGAGAGAACCCAGTGCTGCATCTTTTAGCCCAGCACTGACCCTGAAAAGTAATTTTAACCGTACTTACCAGTAACTTATATTTTCTAACATAGGAATCCATTGTCTGGTTTTCAGCAGAAAACTTTCAAAGTGTCGATTTTCACAAACTACAAATATTCCTTAAAAATCGCCTGTATGACTTAAACGCATTCATTCAACTGTTTACAGGAGATGCACCAGTGCTGGATCCAGGATCCAACACTGAGTAAGAAAAAGTAACGATAACAGTTTTTACCTGCTAAGTGAATTTCCTTCCATAGGATAACATTGGTAATTCTATGAGAAAAAGTTTCTAAGTGTCAACTTTTAAAGTACAATAATATTCCTTAAAAATCACGACTGTAACCAAAACGCTTTTACTCAACTGTTTACAGGAGATGTGCCAGGACTGAATCTAGGATCCAGTCCTGTGGTTAGAAAAGTAATCCATAAAGTAACTAATTGCATTTAACTAGAAATTCACATTGAGCTGAATGTTGCATTGTGTTTGAAAATGTGTTGCACATTGCAACAACTGTAACTACTGTACTTAAAAGTCTATTGCCTATGTGCAAAGTATTTAAACTAAAGTAATTCATTCTGAGAAAGTATTTTTTGTAATGTAATGTATAATGTAATTACAATGTAATTTAAATAATAAAATATGTAAAAAAAAATTGTTTCTAAAAATGTAGTAAATCAGTATGAAAAAAATTAATATAACAATTAATACATTTAAAAATTGTCATTTACAAAACCTTTGAAATTCACTGAAAAAACCGTAGGTTTCAGGCACGTTATAGTTAGAAATTAGCATTTAAAAAACCTTTGAAATTCACTGAAAAAACCATAGGTTTCAGACACGTTATAGTTACAAATTAGCATTTAAAAAACCTTTGAAATTCACTGAAAAAACCATAGGTTTCAGACACGTTATAGTTACAAATTAGCATTTAAAAAACCTTTGAAATTCACTGAAAAAACCATAGGTTTTAGAGACAGTTATAGTTACTTGGACATTGCACTCGTACAAAACCCGTGAAATTCCCCCGTTATAGTTAGTTCAGCTAACTATAACTCGCGCCCCCGCAATGCACTGCTGATGACGTCACATATTACATCACTCATGACATGGTCAGTGACATCACTGATGACATCACTGATGACATCTCAAATGACATCACTGATGACATCATCCAAGTGATAATCTGATGCACCTCCTCACACCCTAATATAACCTTTGATACACCCATTCTAAATTACAGACTGCCATTCGCAAAACCATAGACACTCCAACACCAATAACTACATACCCACTCACTGATTCTTAGGTCTACACACACACATCCACTCACTCACCCGTACAGTCACTCATACTTACGGTCACTCAGTACAGGACTATCATATGCACTCTTACTCCTATATAGACACTCAAACAACGCCACTCATCCATAGAGATACTCACACACCTAGTCAGTCATGCAAATAATTAAACACACTGCCATTTACTCACCTATACAGTTATACACACACCAGCTCACTTACTCATACAAATAGTAGCACATTGTTACGCTCTTATACAATCACTGATACAAGCACACAATCATCCATACAGCCACTATCACAATCACTCACTCTTGCTTATAGCTATTTATATACTCCAACACACATATATACTGCCTTTCACATATGTAGTTACTCACACATGTACCACTGGGACATACATTCACTCACTAACACACTCTTACACACACTTACCCACCCATACAGTCTATCACAGATGCACTCTTGAAACCATCCACCCAGTGAATCACCCACTCACACATCTATGCACAGAGTTGCACACACCCCTCCCACACAAACACTCAGGCACCCATACAGATACTCAGACAAGCATTCAATAACTCATATAGACACTCATTTAGCTATTCACAAACACATGCAGCCACTTACACAGCAACAGACAGACGGAGACAGATATTCACCCAGTTTAGTCACTAACCCATGCATTCAGTAAGATACGTTAAATCACTCACTTATAGAGTCAGTCACGCACCTACTAAATCATCCATACAGACACTTACACACCCACTCATTCTTCAATACGTCTTTTCCTATATATTTTAAAAATATTTAAACTTTACAGAAACACACAGTCACTGGATGATGTCATCAGTGATGTCATTTGAGATGTCATCAGTGATGTCATCAGTGATGTCACTGACCATGTCATGAGTGATGTAATATGTGACGTCATCAGCAGTGCATTGCGGGGCGCGAGTTATAGTTAGCTGAACTAACTATAACGGGGGAATTTCACGGGTTTTGTACGAGTGCAATGTCCAAGTAACTATAACTGTCCCTAAAACCTATGGTTTTTTCAGTGAATTTCAAAGGTTTTTAAATGCTAATTTGTAACTATAACGTGTCTGAAACCTATGGTTTTTCAGTGAATATATATATATATATATTATCTCGCCAGTAGATAGTTATAGTTTGGACCTATTTTCCATAGGAAATCCGCGACATTCTATTTGAAATAACTCTTGCGTCGGTTGACGAATCTTCGCGAAATTTTCAAACTTTATGGCCCGCTCCGGTCCGCTCCTACCCTGAAAGTCTCAGGGTGATTCGTCAAGCGGGGGCCGAGAAAAAGGGGGTCCCAAAACGTGTTTTCCCCATTCATTTTCCCATAGGAAACTTTAGACACGGCTACAGCCCGAACTGCTGAACGGAATTACACCAAATTTGGCAAAGAGGTAGTTCTTGGTTCAGAAAGAACACTTTTTGTTAAATGGTGTAAATCCGTTCAGTAGTTGCTGAGAAAATCAAAAGTAAAAGTACATATATATCTATGGCCGCGTCGGATTCGCGCACCCTCCCGATCATGAGCTGTCTGCTAATTGTCTGTCAACACTCCAAACCAGGAAGTGTTGGCAGCCATCTTGTTCCTCGGTAGAACCGAGGAACAAGAAAGCAGTAAAAAAGTGCGCAAACGCACAAAGGGGGCAGGGTAGAAACACCCTGACCCCTAGGTCTGCTCAGGGGGTCCCACAAGGACCCCCTGGGCAAAAAAGCATTTTTTTATTTTTAATCGGCAGGATGCGCTCAGGGTGCGCGGATCCTGCCGATAAAAATCGAAGCGCGGTCTCCGCGCTCGATGTTAATTTGCCCCCGGGTGGGCCAAGTCCCGGGGGCATGCTGGGGGGTGTTTATTTTATGTATGGGGGCCTCTAAGGGCCCTCAAGCCCCGGGGACCACCACCCCCGGGGCTTTATCATAAATGGTGCGGGAGGGCTCTGAGCCCTCCCGCAGCCCCGGGACCGCCACCTCCCCGGGGCTTTTTTTTTGTTTTAAAGCCTGTGTGGGGGGCTCCAGCCCCCACACGCCCGGGACCACCACCTCCCTGGGGCACTAAGAAAATTGAAAATGGGGGTCCGTTTTGGACCCCCAAGCCCCGGGGACCACCACCTCCCCGGGGCTTTCAAATGTAGGGAGGGGGCCGCGCGGCCCCCTCCTGGAGCCCTTGATGGCTCTGGGGACTGCCACCCCCAGGGCCGGCTCCTGCAGTGTCCCGGGGTGCCTACCCCGGGACACTGCTGTTTGCTATGACAGGACGGGAGCCTCGCGGCTCCCGCCCTGTCATAGCAAACTTGGTTTGCATTTTGAAAGAGAGAGCAGGAAACCAATTGCTTTTCCACATGGGGAGCAGCATCTTAGCTGCTCCCCATGTGGAAAGCAATGCCGGCTCCCATAGGACGCGGGGAGCCGGCGGGACTGTGGGGGGATTGGGGACCCCCACAGTCCCCAACCAGAGGCCAGGCCCCGGGGGATGGGGTCCCCGGGGCCATAAGTGGCCCGGGAGGGGGGCCACGCAGCCCCCTCCCCAAATAAAAAAAATAAATTAAAAAAAAAAAATAAGGGCAAGGCCGGCCCAGGGGGATGGGGTCCCCGGGGCCTTAAATGGCCTGAGGAGGGGGGCCACGCAGCCCCCTCCATATTTTTATTTAAAAAACAGGGCATGCCCTGGGGGATGGGGTCCCGGGGCCAATAGAGGCCCAGGGAAGGGGGCCACGCGGCCCCTTCCCGTTTATTTATTTTTTTTTTTTAAATAAAACAAAAATAAATGCTCAGGCCCCGGGGGATGGGGTCCCCGGGGCCAAAAGTGGCTGAGGGAAGGGGGGCCACGCAGCCCCCCCTCCCATAAAATTTTTTTTTAATTTTTTTTAAACGGCATCGTGCCGGAGGCCCCGCCCCCCTCCCTGCAGTACTCTGCAAACGCGCCCCCTGGCGCGTTTTAAGAAGGGGAAGTAATTCCCCTTGAATACTGAGGGTCCCTGGGGCCAACTAGCCCACCAGGAACCTCCAGTATGCACCAGGGGCTGCCTTGCAGAGAGGTGTACAGAGGCCACGCCCCTTTTACACCTCTCTGCAACGCAGCTCTGTGGCGCTTAATGGAGGTAGCTGGTGGGCTAGTTGCACCCCAGGGACCCTCAGGATTCAAGGGAGTTAATCCCGACTTAAAACGCGCCACGGGCGCGTTTGCACAGTGGTGAAGGGAGGCGGGGCCTGAGGTGACATGTGTGCAAACAGGCCCCGTGGCGCGTTTTAAGATGGGGAATTAAATCCCCTTCAATCCTGAGGGTCCCTGGGGCCAACTAGCCCAACAGGTACATCCAGAAAGCGCCACAGAGCTGCGTTGCAGAGAGGTGTAAAAGGGTGTGGCCTCTCTACACGTCTCTGCAACGCAGCCCCTGGCGCATACTGGAGGTTCCTGGTGGGCTAGTTGGCCCCTAGGGACCCTCATGATTCAAGGGACTTAATACCCCAACTTAAAACGCGCCACGGGGCGCGTTTGCACAGATGTCACCTCAGGCCCCGCCCCTCCCTTCACCATTGTGCAAATATTCCTCTAAAATCTGCCAAACTACGAATTCTGATTTACTCACCTGTTATCAGGAGAGACCTCAGTGCTGCATCTTTCAGCCCAGTACTAATCCTGAAAAGTAATTTTAACCGTACTTACCAGTAACTTGAATTTCCTTCCATAGGATATCATTGCCTGCTTTTTGCTGAAAAAGTTTCTAAGTGTTGATTTTTGAAACATACAAATATTCCTCTAAAATCAGCCGAAATACGAATTCCGATTTATTCACCTGTTATCAGGAGAGACCTCAGTGCTGTATCTTTCAGCCCAGTACTGGTCCTGAAAAGTAATTTTAACCGTACTTACCAGTAACTTGAATTTCCTTCCATAGGCTAACATTGACTGGTTTCACTTGGAAATTCTTCTAAGTGTGGAGTTTTGGAACTTTAAAATATTCCTCTAAAATCAGCCGAAATACGAATTCCGATTTACTCACCTGTTATCAGGAGAGACCTCAGTGCTGCATCTTTCAGCCCAGTACTGATCCTCAAAAGTAATTTTAACCGTACTTACCAGTAACTTGAATTTCCTTCCGTAGGATATCATTGGCTGCTTTTTGCTGAAAAAGTTTCTAAGTGTTGATTTTTGAAACATACAAATATTCCTCTAAAATCAGCCGAAATACGAATTCGATTTACTCACCTGTTATCAGGAGAGACCTCAGTGCTGTATCTTTCAGCCCAGTACTGGTCCTGAAAAGTAATTTTAACCGTACTTACCAGTAACTTGAATTTCCTTCCATAGGCTAACATTGACTGGTTTCACTTGGAAATTCTTCTAAGTGTGGAGTTTTGGAACTTTAAAATATTCCTCTAAAATCAGCCGAAATACGAATTCCGATTTACTCACCTGTTATCAGGAGAGACCTCAGTGCTGCATCTTTTAGCCCAGCACAGACCCTGAAAAGTAATTTTAACCGTACTTACCAGTAACTTATATTTTCTTCCATAGGAATCCATTGTCTGGTTTTCAGCAGAAAAGTTTCAAAGTGTCGATTTTCACAAACTACAAATATTCCTTAAAAATCGCCTGTATGACTTAAACGCATTCTTTCAACTGTTTACAGGAGATGCACCAGTGCTGGATCCAGGATCCAACACTGAGTAAGAAAAAGTAACGATAACAGTTTTTACCTGCTAAGTGAATTTCCTTCCATAGGATAACATTGGTGATTCTATGAGTAAAAGTTTCAAAGTGTCAACTTTTAAAATACAATAATATTCCTTAAAAATCACTACTGTAACCAAAACACTTTTACTCAACTGTTTACAGGAGATGTCCCAGGACTGAATCTAGGATCCAGTCCTGTGGTTAGAAAAGTAATCCATAAAGTAACTAATTGCATTTAACTAGAAATTCACATTGAGCTGAATGTTGCATTGTGTTTGAAAATGTGTTGCCCATTGCAACAAATGTAACTACTGTACTTAAAAGTCTATTGCCTATGTGCAAAGTATTTAAACTAAAGTAATTCATTCTGAGAAAGTATTTTTGTAATGTATAATGTAATTACAATGTAATTTAAAAAATAAAATATGTAAAATAAAATTGTTTCTAAAAATGTAGTAAATCAGTATGAAAAAATAAATATAACAATTAATACATTTAAAAATTGTCATTTACAAAACCTTTGAAATTCACTGAAAAAACCGTAGGTTTCAGACATGTTATAGTTAGGAATTAGCATTTAAAAAACCTTTGAAATTCACTGAAAAAACCATAGGTTTCAGACACGTTATAGTTAGAAATTAGCATTTAAAAAACCTTTGAAATTCACTGAAAAAACCATAGGTTTCAGGCACGTTATAGTTAGAAATTTGCATTTAAAAAACCTTAGAAATTCACTGAAAAAACCATAAGGTTTTAGGGACAGTTGTAGTTAGCTGGACATTGCACTCGTACAAAACCCGTGAAATTCCCCCGTTATAGTTAGTTCAGGTAACTATAACTCGCGCCCCGCAATGCACTGCTGATGACGTCACATATTACATCACTCATGACATGGTCAGTGACATCACTGATGACATCACTGATGACATCTCAAATGACATCACTGATGACATCACTGATGACATCATCCATGTGAGAATTTAATGCATCTTCTCACACCCTAATATAAGTTTTGAAACACCCACTCTAAATTACAGACTGCCATTCTCAAAACCATACACACTCCAATACCAATAAGTACATACCCACTCACTGATTCTTAGGTCTACACACACACATCTACTCACTCACCCGTACAGTCACTCATACTTACAATCACTCAGTACAGGACTATAATATGCACTCATACACCTATATAAACACTCACACAACGCAACTCATCCATAGAGGTACTCACACACCTAGTCAGTCATGCAAATAATTAATCACACTCCAATTTACTCACCTATACAGTTATACACACCAGCTCACTTACTCATAAAAATACTAGCACATTCTTACGCTCCTAGGCAATCACTGATGCAAGCACACACTCATCCATATAGCCACTCTCACAATCACACTCTCACTTATAGCCATTTATATACTCCAACACACATATATACTGCCTTTCACATATGTAGTTACTCACACATGTACCACTGAGATATACATTTAATCACTAACACACCCATACACACACTCACCCACCCATACAGTCCATCACAGACGCACTCTTGAAACCATGCACCCAGTGAATCACCCACTCACACATCTATGCACAGAGTCACACTCACCCCACCTACACAAACACTGAGGCACCCATACAGATACTCAGAGAACCAATCCATAACCCATATAGACACTCATTTAGCTAGTCAGAAACCCATGCAGCTGCTTACACAACAACAGACAGACGGATACAGACATTCACACAGTTTAGTCACTCACCCATGCATCCAGTAAGATACGTTTAATCACTCACTTATAGACTCAGTCACGCACCTACTAAATCATCCATTCAGACACTTATACACCCACTCATTCTTCAATACGCCTTTCCCTATATATATTAAACATATTTAAACTTTACACAAACACACAGTCACTGGATGATGTCATCAGTGATGTCATCAGTGATGTCATTTGAGATGTCATGAGTGATGTCATCAGTGATGTCCCTGACCATGTCATGAGTGATGTAATATGTGACGTCATCAGCAGTGAATTGCGGGGCGCGAGTTATAGTTACCTGAACTAACTATAATGGGGGAATTTCACGGGTTTTGTACGAGTGCAATGTCCAACTAACTATAACTGTCCCTAAAACCTTATGGTTTTTTCAGTGAATTTCTAAGGTTTTTTAAATGCAAATTTCTAACTATAACGTGCCTGAAACCTATGGTTTTTTCAGTGAATATATATATATATAAAAATTACCCAGTGATGTTTGCCACTAAGTAGTTATAGTTAGGACCACGTTTCCATAGGAAAATCATTTTTGGTTGTGTATATGTTATCACCTCGAAAGCCTAGACCTTTATGTAGTAGAGAGGGGGGACTTAGAATTATGCACTCGAGATGCTGGAGTCCCAGCAACACTAGAAACATTAGCTATCAATAGACATGAAACATTAACTGAAAGAGAAGCTCTGGTAGGGCTGGGATACAAAATCGATGCCAGCAGTTAAAGTGGTTTCAGATTAAAATCACGGGCCAACCCTACATTAATGTAGGACAATATTGATATGTTCGATGAATTAGTCATTAAGGACTTACACAAACTAGAGAGGTGTAGGAGGTGATCCGGAAGGGGGCAACATAATCAAATCACATAATAGCAACAGATGATTCATACATTTTCAAATGCCCACAATATTGTCATCAAGCCCTCCAACAAGAGGCGCAGTGTGGTACTTTGAGACATCAACCTGTACAGTGGAGAAACATTACCACAGCGCTCAGATATTAGATGCTATGAAATGGCAGATGTCCACCTTTATAGGAAATGGATTACAATGTATTTTGAATTTCCTACAAGACTGGTTGGATAGGGCTGTTATTGATTTAGAAGAACATGGGTTTTTGAAGTCTGGCAAACCAACAGTACCCTGTTTTTACATGCTCCCTAAGGTGCATAAGGACTTGACAAACCCCACAGGTAGGTCAATGGTGTCCTCGAAGAGTAGCCTACTGGAAGCTACTTCGATTTCTATCAGTCAGGTAGAGAATGTGGCGTAATGGTCAGAGATGCTGACTTTGGAACTGGGGAACCAGGTTTGAATCTCAGCATTGGCTCAAGGTCCTTTGATTCTGGACAAATCACGTAATCTCCCTATGCCTACAAAAAATAAATGTGTCCGTGTGTAATGTAACTGGTGCTGATGTAAAGTACCCCAATACCTTTGAGTCTAGTTTGCGCTATTTAAAACAGTACAAAATTGCTTCCTGTTGCTATTTGTGCCATACTTGAGATCATATTGTCAGGACAGCACAGATTTCATGAGAACAATAGCCAATTTACATTGGCAACATCCCTTCTTACTCCTAACACTTGATGTGCAATCATTGTACATGTGCATCTGGCATCAGGATGGCATAAATGCATATAAATTATTTTTAAGGAAAAGACCATTACGATTGTATGATCATTCAAATATGCTGTTACAAATGACTACATTTGCACTGAATCATAACATACTTTTGTTTGATGATGTGTACTATAGACAAGTGTCAGGTACAGCAATGGACACCTGCTTTGCCCCCAGTTGCACAAATGTATTCATCGGCTGGTGGGAGGAGCAAGTTGCCTGGGATGAGGTGAATGATCAGTACATGAGTCATCTGTTACTCTAGACACATTATATAGATAAGTTGTTTCTGCTTTTGGATGGACAACAGGAGGTCGCTAAAGAATTTATCAAGTCATTGGATACCTTTGAATTAAACTCAAGCTTCACCAGTTGCATAAATAGCAGGTCCATCAATCATTTAGACTTAGATGTTGAGGTGGAAGGAGAGATGTTAAAGACTAGCCTGTTCCGTAAGGAAACAGCTGGGAACAGCCTTCTTCATGCAGACAGTTTTCATCCACTGAGATTGAAGAATAGCATACCATATAGAGAGCTACTTAGAGCAAAACAGAATTGTGCAACCCCAGAAGTATATCAATTGGAGGAGAAGATAATGGTGAAGAGGTTTATAGAGCGAGAGGTTACTCATGTAAAGTTATCAAGGGTGCAATCACCAAGGTAGAAACTACAAACAGACAAAAACTGATTTACAATAACACCCATAGAAGCAATAATCCTCAGGCAATCAGATTTGTTACCACATACAATTGTAATTCCAAAGCAATCCAGAAAATCTTAGCTAAGCATTGGGGTTTGATCATGTCAGATAAGATTATTGGTAGTGATGTGTCTCCACATCTAAATGTTACCTATGGACGAGCCAGGTCTTTGAAGTACATTCTTGTCATAATAATTTAGATCCAAGAAGAGAGGAGAGTGCCCCATAAAGGAAACAGCAGTTTTTCGAGTGTGGCCACTGCAAGAACTGCAGAGTTAGCAAAAATGTGGACTGCTACAAAACAAGCTTTGGTACAACATGATGCATTAAAAAATGTATGGCATGTGTGTCTAATTTTTGTGTATGTGGTGGAATGCACATGTGGCATGAAATACATTGGAAGCACCATTTTTCTGGGCAGGAAAATGAAGTTAGATCATCGCAGGGCCACCATACAGAAAGATGTGATATACCAGTTAGCTTGACATTTCAAAGAAAGACATGGAAGTGATCCAGACTAACTGTTGTTGTTTACCATTGACAGGGTGAAATCATCCAATCCTGGACGGGACAGAGATGTCTGGAATCATATTACATCATACAGGTAGGCACCAAACACCCCCTAGGGTTAAACAAAGATGGGGAATTATCGGTACACTTTAGAAAATTGGTTAACGTTAACAGTTGGGGTGCTTGGACAATGGAAACTGACAACTGGGATAGCCCCAAGACTATGAAAATAGATTTCTGGAATATGTTTGTAATATGGTACACAAGTCTATTTTGCATGCATAAGCTCTTGTGGGGGGTAGTAATGATAAACCATAACCTATACCCTTGGAGCTTTAAGACTGAGAGGTTTGAGTAGATATCACTCTTCCCGAATTGCATAAATTTCTTTCTTCCTCTTCCCATTTTTCATCTTTTCCCCGTTTTTCAGCTTTTCTTCTCATAGGTATTTCCCCGTAGCTCAATTATTATTTCTAATGCCAGTATTAAGTAGTTGGACATCGTGAATAATAGAGGGTTGACTTATTAGAAAAGATTCATGCCCAATGGGGATGATTACTCAACTATTCATCATGTTACCGAACTCGTAGGTACAGTGTAACAATGCTGTGATTGTTATTAACAGAGAAGATGTCATATAGTATGAGTTATAAAACATAGTAAGACTCATTAATTGTCGTATGAAATTGGGGGATATGATGAAAATTACTAAGAAGGTTGTCGAAAAAATTGTCATATTTATTGACATGAAGTGAATATAGATGATAAAATGTACATTAATATGCTAGCCCACTGACACAGCTTTGTCGAAATTCATTTACTATGGTATTAGATGTGCATGCACATTGTCACCAGGAGCTAGGGCAACAATGAGATAATTGCAGTCATCCGGGTAAATGTGGTAGGGAAAGCGATGTGGCATAAACAGATTAACAATTGTTAGATTACATTTTTTGGAGTACGATGAAAATGATTGAAAAAGAAAAAAAGAAAATAATATTGTGAAAATCAAGTATACCAATTGTAAATGAAATTGTAACTGATTCAATGAAATGTATATTGATACTCTGCACTAGGGAAGAGTCTTTTTTCACTTTTAACTATTAAGTTGCTTTTATGTATTCATGGGTGGTGGAGCATTTTGAAACTGACAAAAGCATATTTCGCAGATGTTGGATTAAACACTATATTATGCAAATCTCCAAGTAACAGCATAGTTCTTCCTCAGAAACGAGAGGAGTTAATTTGGTTTGACGTTGTTGGGTGGGTATTGGAACTGGCGCAAGGCACCAACACTGCAGGCTGGGAGGCTTCATACTGACCTGTATGGATATGTAGATATATGGTGAGAATGTCAGTGACAACAAATGTTTTAAATGTATATAACCAATGAAATTCACCAGTTCTAATTATCTCAAGTAACTAGAACTCATGCCCTAAGATAACTATAACTCGCGGTTGTGGTTGGTTCTATGGCTGCACTTTGTGGTCTGAAAACTGTTTAAAAAAAAGACACAGAGACGTTTTTTATGTGTTTTAAATACTACTTTATTGGAAATATTTTGTGACAATCACTATTATTAAACATTGCAATGTGTGAATTTATGAAATATCCATTGATTATAGTGATTAGTGACTTTTCGACGAAGCCCGTAGGTCTGTTTTATGTATGCTGATGTGCTGGCCCCTTGATAAAGCCAATGGGCCTGCTGCTTTTTATATTTTGACACTTTGACAAAGTCAGTAGGTCTGCCTACACTTTATATTGTTACATGACATAGTCAGCCGTGCTTGGTGGGGGGTGAGCGCTCAACCCCCCGCAGCGCACGGCCGAAGCAGAGTGTTGGGTGCAGCGCTTGAGCCCAACCCTACGCTGTGCACGGTGTGCGCAGCTTGGGGTATACTCCAGCAGGGTATTGGGCACAGAGCCTGGCTACAGGCCAGGGCCTGGGCTGGCCATGCGCAGCCGGGGTTTGGCAGGATTATGAATTAGGCACATGTGCAAATTTTGTTCCCCCAAAATTCATGCTAAATCACCAATCAGAGGGCTTTCCTGCCCCATCAATAATACAAAAGAAACCAGAAGAAAGAAATTAGTAACGGAACAGGTTAGTAATAAGGGTTATGGGTAAGTGTTAAGTTCTGGAAAGGAAGAAAAGGGAATCTTAGGGACAAGAAATGTTAATCAAAGGGGTGCAGGGACAGACAGGCCTTTTATTTCACGGGGCATTTTCTCGGTGGAAGGGAGTCATTGAAGGCCGGGTTTGGAAACTCAGGGTCACTCCTGGCACTTCTGTTGCTTACCCCAGCTCGCCGAGCGTAATTGCAGCAGGCAAGCACGGAAGAATTCGAGAGAGGGAGGGAGGGAGGGAGGGAGAAGAGAGAAAGAAAGCGATCAGAGGTGAAGACGAGAGAAAGGAGACAAGGAGAAAGAGAGAAAGAGAGAATGAGTGTCTGGAAAGAGAGGCATTTTTCTAGAGAACAGTGGTCCCATGGAACTATCTAGTATGAACAGAATGAATATAGACTCAATCAGTTCTATATTGATAACGACTTATCCAGCCGGACAGAGGTCTACTTTAATGTTTGTAGTTAACAGAGTAAAAACTTTTTCAGAACCAAGAATAAGAGTAAGCGGGACACAGGCCTGTGCCCTCACTACACATACATAGAACACATACAATGTGACAGCAAAACAAAACAAAAGGCTCAGGCACGGCTGTCGATTTGTCATATATGGCAATAACACATAGGGCCAACAAATCGTCTTTTTACACCCTTACACAATAAATAACACATTTAGGGAGTGTATAGGGTGTGATAGGTGTCGACGGCGTTTCGATCCATACAGTAGGTACAAGGATCATCATCAGGACTTAACATAAGCATGCCTGAAATTTAAATTTTAAAAAAGCCTGACAGGGGGGAGAAGATGTCCCATCCTGCAATTGCGCGGGACCAGTCTCCGTGTCAGAACCACGATGCGGTTCGATTTCCGATGGTAAACGCGTGCAGCGACGGGCGTAATGTAGATAATTCCTCGTGCTGAACCCGCCGATATAGGGCAACCAGTGGTACCTCAATGGGAATCTCACAGGAGGGTGTGCGCGCCGGAGGCCGGACAGCTAATGAGGGAAAGAGAGGCATAGCAGGAAGCGATGAAAAGGAAGTGGCTTGGTTTGAGCATTTTTGCGAGGGCTGCTTTTAGTTCCCCCGTCGGGCCCCAAAGTGTGTATGAGTATCTTCCTCGTAATTAAAAAGTGTGAATGTGGTAATTCCCTTAAAAGCATTAACAATAAAGAGAAAATTTAAAACAAAATGAATAACCGAATTGATTGATAGATTAATTGATTTGTGACTTGTAGAGCGTGCAAATACCTAAAAGGTGTCCTGGTGCTGAGCGAACCTGGACTAGGGAAAAGACAGGATTGGGCAGTGATTTTTCTGAAAGGAAGGAGGTGATCACAGGGCCTCAGCTGAGCGGGAAGCTGATTCCAGTACTGTAGCAATTTGTTGCGGAACCTAGAACTAATTGCAATACAATTTCTGTGAGTGGATTGTTATTGAAATTTTTCCGTAGAAAACGATGGTGAAAAGTCTACCACTCTATCATGACGCGTTAATCCAATATGGCGGATTTTTCAAAATGGCTGCCCATTATTTGAGATATAGGGTATAACTGTTTATATGCCCATGTGTGGTATCATTTTATATGTTTTTAGGGACGGGAAAGTCAAAAATAACATCAAAAATTGTTTCTGATGACCATAATATCAAATAATCGCGGAATATGTCAGATAGACAAAGTTTGTATAATTTTTTCGTTGACTTATATGACAAAGTGTGAAGGAACGTAAATATTACAATTAACTTTTGAAATAAAAAGTTTGCTATTGTTTGTGTTTTGTTTTGTAACTTTGTTGTTATTGTTTGTTTTTTTGTTAATCAAAAATGTTTCATTTATGTGTTACAGGTTCTTGCGAGTTGCTGTGAGATACAGTGAAAATGGACATTTGTGATGTGGTGTTTCAAGAAGATGACGATGTATCTGTACTCACTGAAAGAGGAGTGACTGGAATTAAAAAACATGCAAGGAGAGAAAAATATCTAAGTTTCACGTTTGTGTTGGGCAGAAAGTTCACAAGAAATGTAGAGCGCGTTTTGTTAACTTGAAAACTCCGTTCCAGGAGAAAGAATCAGATCCCACAAATTCTCGTGTTCTACGGTCGTGTGAAACCCCGTTTGATTTTAGAAAAAATTGTTTTTTCTGTGGTATTGAGTTAAGTTTATACTTCAGGGAGAGGAAAAAAATGCGTGGTTTAATGCACGAACAGTTGAATTCAAATCATCAGTTTTACAAAAATGCAACGAACGCAATGATGAATGGGCAGACAAAGTTAAGAGACGTATCCAAAATGTGTCTGATTTACATGCTGTAGATGCATGCTACCACAAACAGTGTTACGTCAATTTTTATACTGGAAAATTCATTCCCGGGCAGTTCACTGATAACCCTCCAATATCTTCAGGTCGACCAGAGGACTCAGTTCGCCAGGAAACTTTTCTTCAAGTAGTTAAATACATGGAGGAAAATGATGAAGAACAAACTACTGTTAAAGAACTTGTTAATAAAATGCGAGAATTACTGCCAGAAGATAGCGAACCATACAGTTCGAAGTATATGAAACAAAAACTCAAAGAGCATTTTGAAGATGAAATCTTCATAGGAACAGTTGCAGGGACTGCTGATGTCGTTACTTTTAAAAGTACAGCTGCTCATGTATTGCAAGAGTACCACAGTCATAGCCATGAAGATGTTGAAGAGGATCGCAACAATCTCCTTATGGCAGCTGCTGAAATAATAAGAAATGATATTAAAGACATCCCTGTAGAACCAGAAACATATCCACCCATTGAAAACATGAGTAGTGTTGACTATAATGTGAGCTATATTCCTGATTCGTTAAGGCTCTTATTATCAGTTTTTGTTACTGATAAAACCAACAGAGAGAGAAAAGTAGCTTCTATAGGACAGGCAATTATGCAAGCTGTGCGCCCACGAGTCTTAGTTGCACCGTTGCAGTTAGGGCTGGCAGTTCAATTACATGACAACACAAGCTCGAGATTTGTAGTTGAAGCAGTAAATCATATGGGATTCTGCAGCTCCTATTCAGAAGTTCTTCGTTTTGAACGTTCAGCTGCAGCAGAAAGAGGAAATACTATACCTGTCCTTGTGGAACCTTCTGAAAGTCCTCCGAAATTCGTTCAATATGCAGCTGATAATATTGATCACAATATTATTACAATAGATGGCCATGGTACTTTTCATGGGATGGGCATTATCGCCACTGTGACTCCAACTGGAAAATTTTCAACGGTCATTAAGAAACGTCAAGTTTCATTTGAAGAACTGAGGAGGTTGGGGCAAATCCCAATAAAAACATATCACTCACAGGCCAGTGGGATGCGTTTCTTAAAGTATAATACCATTAAGGAAATCGCGTACAGTGACCCATCTGCAAACCTGGATATTTTATTGAACATCTCACATCTACTCAGCAACAGTGTTCCAGGATGGCAAGGAGTATGCCAACTACTACATAAAGGTAACCATCCCGGTGTATCATCTGTCATCTTTCTGCCAATGATGAACATGGATCCAACAAATGAGACATGTATTCTCTCAACACTGTTTTTTGTTTCTGACCATGCCAAGAGATTCAGCCAGACCCCTATTATAACATTCGACCAGCCTCTTTTCCACAAAGCACTTAGCATCATAGCCAATGAATCACAGGATAGTCCTTTGAAGAAGGTCATTCTGAGACTTGGAGGCCTGCACACAATCATGAGTTTTCTTGGATGCATCGGTTTCTTGATGAGTGGAGCAGGCTTGGTTGATATACTTGAGATCATATATGCAGGAAATGCTGTAAAGCACATGCTTTCTGGTAAAGCTATTGCAAGAGCGATTCGTGGTCATCTTATTGTTTCATCAGTTTTCAACACGATTTTAGCAACGCAAGCCCTAGATGATAACGACGATTTACAGGCAGCTAGATCATTGTTTAATAATCTTCTTAATGGGGAGCTTTCTGTTGAGGATGTTACACATAATGCTGTTGTCGAAATTGCAACCAAACTGCTGAAGGCCAAAGATGAACTTAAATTTTACAGGACTCCTCGACTTTGGTTGCAATATTTGGAAATGGTCAACATCCTGAAACGATTCTTAAAAGCTGAAAGAACAGGAAATTGGCATCTACATCTTGCAATGGTAAAGGAGATGCTACCTTTTTTTGCAGCATGTGGCCATAATTTATATGCCAGTTCTGCACGACTGTATTATGAGAGAATGGTTGAGCTTGAATTTGAAGCTCCTGATGTATACACGGCATTTACAAATGGTCTGCATGTTGTCCGAAGAAGTGATAGGTTTTGGGGGTGGCCTTTCCACTGATTTGGTAATTGAACAAGTTCTAATGAAGAATATAAAAGGATTCGGCGGAATGACCCATGGAAAAGGTATGACAGAACAGCAGCAGCTTGTCTGGGTTATGTCACGCCCTATTTGCGCCCATTTGAATGAATGCATGCAGGACTTTGCTTCAGTGAAGCATGCAGCAAGTGAGCAACATGTTACTATGACCAGTTCAAGAATTGAATGCGATAAAGGAGATACACAGAAAGTACTGGTATATGTAGAACAGCTCAATGTTTTTGAGCGAGACAGCAACCTGCGTAACATTGTCACGGGTGTTACTTATGGCAGTGATGTTAATCCTGAACTTGCAGAAGAAAGTGGAAATAGAATTCTTAATGAGATGACGGACAAAAGAGTCTCTGAGTTCTCTTTCAGAAAAACCAACCAGGTGAAGGTAATGAAATCAGTTCAATCTGTTAAATTGAAAGAAGAAACCTTTGTTATGGATCCTGAACTATTGTTTCAGCGCTTGTTGCTTTGTGCTCAGACTAGTGGCGTGGATTTGCAGGAGGTGTTTCGTTATGAGCTTTGCTCATACCCAGCTAGTTTATTCAATAAGCATGGACTTATGAGGGAATCTGGGAAGTCGCAGCTTGCCAATTATATTAAAGAGCAAGTACCAGCCGTTGCTAACATGCCCGAAAATATGCAGTTCGTCATTGATGGTGGGTGGTTACTACATCGCCTTCCTTGGAGTCCGAATCAGACATTCCATGAGCTGCTTTGTGCCTATGAGAGATATGTGCTAACAAAGTATGGCCAGGCAATAATAGTATTCGACGGATATGGAGATACGTTTTCTACAAAATCAGAAGCCCATCTAAAAAGAAACAGAGGTATTGTAGGACCTAAAGTAAATGTCATAACTTCTACCTCCATCGCCATCCAGAAACAATTATTTCTGAGTAATAATGAAAATAAACAAGCCTTCATTGATCAATTATCGCAAAAGTTACAAGAAGCTGGGTGTAAAACAAAGCAAGCTCATAGTGATGCAGACTTCATGGTCGTTTTGGAGGCTATTGAGTCGGCCAAAACTCATCCTACAGCCATTGTTGGCGAGGACACCGATCTTCTCATACTACTCCTTCATCATTTTCAAGAAAACCAATTTGATATTTTCCTTTGCCCAGAACCTAAGAAATCTTCCAAAAACATAACTGTGTATGATATTAGGAAATTAGCAAAAGCTTTAGGTAATGACGCTGCTCTCACATCTTATTTGCTCACGCCGTATTAGGATGTGATACCACCTCCAAACCATTTGGATTAGGAAAACGTGACTCCATAAAGTTGCTAAGAAAATCAGGCAGCTTCAAAGAAAGTGCTGCCGTATTCCAAACTTCACAAAAATCAACAGAAGAAATTGAAAATGCTGGTCTTACTGCTATTATAGAGTTGTATGGAGGAATAACAGGAGACAGCACACTACATGATATGAGACTTCGAACTTTCACTTCAAAGGCAACAAAATCAACAATACATGTGAAACCGGAAGTCTTGCCTCCTACAGAGGATGCCTGCAAATTTCATTCGCTCAGAGTATATCATCAGGTGCAGCAGTGGATGGGTATTCATATGGATCCATTACAGTGGGGATTTGAAGTGAAAGATGGAAGATTGGCTCCCATTAAAATGAGTCAAGCACCAGCACCAGATCATTTATTAAAATTTGTGAAATGTGGCTGAATCAAGAGTCAATGTGTGACTCTGCAATGTATATGCAAAAGACAGGGAATAGTGTGCACAGATGCGTGCACGGATTGTCGAGGAATAAGCTGTTGCAATTCCATGGAAGTGGACATGGACGATGATTGAAATCATACTATTCTTATACTGAGGAGTGCTGTTTGAATTTATCTCTTTAACAATTTTCATTTGTCAGTGTCATATTGAGAAGTGCTATATTATCTAGTTGAAATTTGTTTATCCTTTTCAAATGATGTTAAAAAAATGTAAATAAAAAATAATGTCAAAACTATGTTTGGCATATTAACATATAATTATCGTTGTTTATTGTATTAATCCCAATTTGATGTTATAGTCATCAGAAACAATTTTTGATGTTATTTTTGACTTTCCCGTCCCTAAAAACATATAAAATGATACCACACATGGGCATATAAACAGTTATACCCTATATCTCAAATAATGGGCAGCCATTTTGAAAAATCCGCCATATTGGATTAACGCGTCATGATAGAGTGGTAGACTTTTCACCATCGTTTTCTACGGAAAAATTTCAATAACAATCCACTCACAGAAATTGTATTGCAATTAGTTCTAGGTTAGCCCATTTTTTGAACTAATTTGACTAGACTACTGAGCGGTCAGAAAAGCAAAGGATCGCCAGACAAAATAAAAAAGACGGAATTTGGGAACACAACAAACGGGCATCGATCTCAGCAGCCGACCTGGTGGTTAGTGAATCAATTTCTGCCTTAAATAGACATAGTTTAGATGATGAAAGGAGTTTAAAGCAATTAATGCACGTGGATTTGAAAATATATATTTTATAAATCTGGAGCCATTGTAAGGATATAAGAGAGGCAGAGGCGGGAACTGTAACGGGAGTACATAGCGCCAACCAAGAAGTTTAATTCTGGATGTGTTTAAGTCTCTGAAGGAGGTAAACGGGTGAGCTCAACTGGAGAGTTGCAGTAATCCAATCGACTCAAAATGGTGGATTGAACCACTACGACAGGACTCTCTAGGCAGAATGGGAGGACTCTTGAATAAAATCTTAAATGTTAATTAAATATTAATGACTTAAATACTAATTAAATCACGGCATGAAAACAGGATACAAATATTAATAACTCCAAAATTAATATTGAACTTAAGTTTTTAATGTAGCAGATAAAGTCACATGGGACCGCATGTTACACTTTGAATCCCATTCTGGTTGAGTCAATTTTCTATCCCTTCAAGGTCGACAAAGCAAACACTATTGATTCGAGGAGCAATAACACCTATGTATTATTTAAGTCCCAATTGAATTTGCGGAGTGTGCGCCCTAAATGGTCATTTGTATGGGGTACTCTATAGAACAATTAACTGAAAGAAAATGTGTTTCCATTTGATGGGTTTTGAGGCTGAGCCCTTTAAAAAGGACACTGAGAAATAAAGGCCTCTTACACTTGCGAGATTGACTGAAGGGCTGGCAACAGGGCTAAAATTAAGTTGTGAAGCAGTTTCACTTGACCTCAGCATGGACAGACTGTACATTTCAAGACTTCACACCATTAGCAAAATTTATGGCGCGCTCCTCGAGTGACACCGGCAGAATGCGCATTACGTCTGGCAGCAGGCGCGAGAGCCAGCCACTTACTTTCATCATGCGTTATACTTTAGGAACTGGGTCACACCTGCGGGTGCGATGACAAACGGCGGCTCGAATTAACTTTCAAGACTGCCCTCTCATTTTCACGGGTTACATGCATGTCGCGCGTAACAGGGGCCTTTCCGCAGCCCATCAGGAAATTTGGCAGGATGTCCAAAAGAGTTCAAAGCATAAATACCTATCAATTTGTTAATGGTATGTTCTGTCTCAATTAAATGTAATAGGATAAATGGCTATCATTAGAGGCCCAGGGGCGAATGAATTTGGAACGGAATTTCTGATTGTCTGCTTTGACACTTGGATTCTTAATAATCTTCTAAATGACGCGGCACGTGGTCGGCTCATCTAAGCGCCCTTCTCATTTTCTGTGCAGCAGGCTGCCAGGTGATTCTGTTTTAGACCTTAGATATTTTCTGTAGGGTCAGCTAATCAACTTGACACGTTTATAAACATGAAAATCAAAAGAGAATTTAAGAACATGATAACACCTTTCCCAAACTAACCACGCTGTTTTTTTCTGTTTTGTTTACCCATATTGATCTGTTGTCTGGAGCTCAAATGAGGCCGTGAAAGCCTCAGGCCCTCAGCATGTCTTGAAGTCTCTGACAGAAATTGCATTCCAAGTAAAATAAAGTACGGCTGTGAGGGGTAAGGAGGCTTAAAAGGAATTTTGCCTTTTTGAGCTTTTAATACCTTCATGGAAGGACTTTAGCCTCTTTCACGTTTAGAATCTTTCAAAAAAATATACAGAATTTGTTTTGGCTATTTGACGCAACACCTAACATAAATAAATAAATAAATCATACAGAATTCTAGATTGGTAGCTGTCATTAACAGCGATTTTCCACCGAGTGGTTCCAAGTAACATCATAAACACCAAGCTGAAACTTGAGTTTCCTATGGGTTCCAAGTAACGAGGTAGACAACTGTGTTGTGCATACACACTCATGTCAACCTGTAAGCTGATCCCAAGGAAGGTGTGATAGGAATCAGTTTTCTTACCCTTGCTCGTCTCTCTTGGCAAACCACCCCATCCCATATGTTAAAAAAAGAAATATACCTGTTTTTCTGCCAATATACCAGGTTTCCCCCACCACCATCTGGCCATCCCTCCCTCTTCGGCAGAAAGAAATGGAAACCTCGTGTCCTGCCTGCCACCCTGCTCCATAACACTCGTCAACACCCTCCCCTATAAAAAAGACACCACGCATCCTGCCACTCTCCCCTACCCACAATGGGTAAATGATGTTGTGTGCTGCAAACATGTTCAATTTCATTATTACATCAGTCTTTGTTATTTGGGAGTATTTACACATCAACACTATATAACACAAACGGGTCAATTATAACCTTTTTTCCATGGTCCAAGCTACTGTGTTTATCAAGGCCTAGATACATTAATTTTCCATGCTACACAGTGCTGCAAACAGATTAGGTGCTCCGCATTGCACAAGGTGGAAACGCTGAGCAGTCTAAAAAGATTAGCCTGCTGCAGGTGTCAACCCCTGCGTTGATGCTCAGAGAAGGCTGACTTAAGATGCACAGCCTCACACCATGGTGCAGAGGTGAGTGTGGATTGTCTAGTAGAGGACTGTACTGGAATCATATCCTTTTAGTACACATTCCTATATCCATACTCACTCAGAAGCAGTGGCAGCTCACTATTAGGAGGGTCGGAGCTCCCCCCTCCCTATTTCTTGGCTCCTATCTTTTTGTAAAGAAATTATTCTGATCCTTGCCTCCTAGGTGATCGCTCAGAGGATCAGGCAGTGAAAGGGGCACTTTTTACATGCACATGCACTCGTGCACATATGGCTCCGCCGCAGGTTTTGGTGGTCTCTTTGGCCTGTGGCAGGGCAGGGCCACACCCTCCTACGACGTAGCGCAGCCTCGCTAATGGAAACAGCCTGGGTGCACTAGGCTTTCCGCCTTGAGGTTCCCGAGGTTGTGTGTCAGTAAGTGAGGGTTCACCTTTCCCAGCTCGTCACGACTAGGGTGAGATCAAAAAGGAACACTGGCCCACCCCAACTTGTGATGAGTTGGGAAAGAGTGGGGTTCTCAAGATCAATCAATCAATCAATCAATCACGCGTTTGTTAAGCGCTACTACTCACCCGTGAGGGTCTCAAGTTGCTGGGGGAGGGAGGGTTTCGCAGGTTCCAGTCCATCAAGGAGGGGGTCCGTTCTGATTTAGGGAGAAGAGCTGGAGTTGGAACCTATGTGACCTGGCATCTTGTGTGACACAAGGTGACATGCTGTAAACAGATACACTTGCCATGCTTCATTTAAACTAAACGATGTCCAGTGTGCATCTGGTCACCTTTCTGCCTGATGCGTGCCAGCACTAGCCATAGAGTCTGAGAGCAAGACTGGTCTGGCCTTGCTGATGGCGCTCGCAACCAGGGGCGGACTGGGAACAGCAACCAGCCCTGGCTGATTGCTGCTCGACCAGCCAATGGCGGGGAAGTGCTAGCAAGAAGCTGGCCCCCAGTGACAAAACGGGCCCCCTCGGGCACAAAACTGGCCTCTACGGGCCCGAAACTGGCCCTCACCCCAACGGCCCACCGGGGAAATGCCCGGTGCCTGCTACGGCCAGTCCGGAAAGATGGTTGGAGCAGTGGCATTCGGATGCTCCCTCAACATCAGCCTCAGACCTAGAAGCATACACTCTACGCTGTCTACTGTTCTGTGTCCATCACCTGCCAACCTAACCTAGTGCCTCCACGCTGACCCTTCTCTCCTGCCAAGGTCCATTGACATGCTGACTCCGAGTGACTCGTGACGCCCTGACCTGACACACACAGGTAATTAAAAAATATTACTATGCAATTGGAGACTAATTCCTCTGTTTTTACTACACTGGTTTTATTTCGGATTTCTTTCTTTTCTATTTGCTGCTGCAAGATGCCTTTTCCTTTTCTGAATTACAACAAGGTTACATGACGCTTTATTTCCTTCTGTAGGCTTTTTCTAATTCATTTTCAGCTATTTACTTGTACCAGTTCTGAGTACAAACTTTCCTCACCACAGATAAAGTACAACAATTGTATTATAATTGAATTTATATAGCGCTTACTACCCCTGACGCGTGTTGAAGCACTTTTTAACATAGTGGCAAGGATCTCTCAGAGAACAGGTAGCTTTCAGAACTTTGCACCCATGGAACCGGTACTTCATGGTACTATTGTCAGCTGTGCGTTTCGCATTTGGGGGAAGCTTGCAGTGTGCTGTTACAAGGTACCAGCTCTTTGTAAGAAAAGCTTGGATAGTGTGATTGCTGGGCTACACCGTTGTGTGGGCTTTGCTCCATTTGGGCGTATTTAAAAATATGTTGTGAGAATCCCCCCTCCAAGATGCCACGAGGGAGTTGGGCTTGCTTATTTTGTGCCTCAATGCTATTACGAGATGACGGTTTTAGCCTCGCTAGTTTCAAAATTCACCAGCCACCACTGTCCAGAAGGATCCTACGCATTGGAGATGTACTGTGCAATTTGGAGTTCTCCTTGTTTATGCCTCCTATAAGTCGGTGCTAGTTTTTGATGCCAAGCGCAGTCTGGCTATCTTAGTAGATCAGACTTTGCATCAGAGCCTAAGTGTGTTTGTGCTGATCGGCTCCTCTACCCCCTTTAATACAAAGAGATGCCAAGCAGGTTTTGCTCTGAGAAAATGACACCTTTCCAGCAAAACACACCTTTTACACTGACTAGTAAATACTATGCACTACTTTGCATTGGCACAAAGGCTTAGCAAATCTGGGCGGAGTACTTTTAAATAGCACCTAGCAGGCGCGACGTGTCAGCCCGGGCTGAGACAGCTTCCTGGTCACACACACAGCCGCACCCGAGAACTTCACAGCTCTTTAAAAGACCATTTGCTTATTAATGAGGCTTTGTTGTCTTTTCTTTTCTTAGAGCCCCTGCAGCTCCACTCTGCCTATTGCTGGAACAATTAGCTCCCCTCCGAAATTTTTTCTTAACGAAATTTGGCTCTAGTTGTGCCTCTGGCACCTAGAGATTGGGCCTCAAAAAGAGGAACTCAATCTTAGCGAAACACTGGCAGCTCCGAAAAAAGGCTAGCAGGATGATCTCAAGATCACTAAAAGATGATTTGCTTGAATGCGTGTCAATTCCTACCCCAACAGTCTTCAGCCCAAATTTTTTCTCGAAAAGCAACAGAATTTCTTGCTGCATAAAGGCAATGGCAGTTAAGTTGGGTTAGTGCCACCTATATCTTGACATTTGACACTGTTCAAACACGTATAATAAAAGAGGTGGATGGATTCATGGTGTGCAAGAGAAAATACTACTGCTGTTGGTCTGTGCTTTGGTTTCAGCAAAGCTTGTTCACTCTCCAGTGGAGAGTGATTTGGCGCAGTGCTTTGCTTCTTGTCAACCAAAAATAAAATCTTCCATTGTTGGGGGTACAGAAACATACAGCCAATGTAGGATGCCACCCCTTACACATCAGTGGTGAAGAAGGATTCCGTGATAAGAGTATGGCATGTGAAGAACTAATTTCTAGGCCTGGGCAGTGAACTCCGTTCACAGAGTTTGCAGAGTTTTTCACACTCCGTGCTCCGCGAAGCACGCAGAGTTAAGAAAAACTGGAGCAGAGTATTTTCCCCGCCAAGGGTACAGGAACATTTGGACACCACTTGGGGCTTAAGACTCAATCCCCCAGAAGCCACCTGCAGGGTCCAGGGCAAATTCAGTTGGAACAGGTCAGCTGGATTCAGCGGAGTCTTTGACTTTTTGCAGCTTTTGTGTTCCTGGAGCTTAACAGGTGCCTAGCCAACTAGCCCTTGGAGACCACATTTCATCCTTTGTACAAGTGGGAGCAGATCCGGCCCTTGGGGTTTCTCTCCACAGGTTACAGAGGTGTAGTCTTCTTTCTGCAGTCCAGGATTGAGCAGGTGCAGTCCTTCTTCTGTCTTCCACACCTCCAGTGGTGTTCTGAAGAAGGTACCCAGGGGTGCTACTTTTATGCCTGGCACTAGTTTGTGGGTGGGTGTGACTCACTAACCAATAGGGACACTGTTCCCTACCCACTTTGTCATCATTTCCTGGAAGTTGGGCCTTAAACAATCCCACAGTGCACTGCTCTTCCAAAATCCAGAGTCCAATATGGCAGAATCTTTCTTCTGTTAGTCAGAGCTCTGAACACTCCCCCAAGATGTTTCTAGGGAAATGAGGAACTCCCACAGCAAAACCAGTTCTGGCACAGGTTTTCCGCCCACTAGGATTGGGGCCACTCTGGCTACTTGGGCAATAGCAGGGGAAGTGCTAGGCGTGAGTTCCATCTGCCCGGGGCAGGGGCTGCCCCTTTGAAGATCGTACAGTTGGTGGGCACATCCTCCAGGTCATCCTGTCAGGAGGAGGTCACACCTATTCCCAGCCAAGATCTTTTTATTCCCTTTCTTGAGAGCAATTCACATCTCTCGATAGGCCGCCAGGTGACAATAGAGAATTATCTCTGAAAGAGCTACTAGAGGCTTTAGGCAGGAAATGGCAACTTTCTAAAAGTGGCATTTTCAAAATAGTAATTTAAAATCCAACTTTTCCTTGGAGTTTACATTTCTATTAAGTTGAGCCCTTCAAAAATTATATAGTGTTATAATGTAACCCAGTGCTTTTCTATGGTAGAGCCAGCCTTGCCACAGTGAAAAACGACTTTGGAGATTTTTCACTGCCAGGACATGTCCTACTTTTTAAAGACCATGCACCCTGCCCTATCGGCATTTAGGGCCTACACAAGGGGTGACTTATAGGTACAAACAAGGAAGATTTAGGCCTGGCAAAGAGTTTGCAGAGCAGCGCACACTGACAGTTGACTTTGTTTATTCTGTTTATTTAAAGAGCTTGTAAAGCGCACGGCTACCCCAAAGGGTCTCCCGGCGCTATTGGGAGGGCAGTAGCAGAGGACAAAGTCTGAAGCAAAACAAACATTTAGTCAGGGCTACTAAAAAGTAGGGTTTTTAGATTTTTACGAAATTGAAACAGTGAGTTACAGGATCTGAGAGAGAGCGGCAAGGCGTTCCAAAGTTTCGGGCCCAATATAGAAAAGGAGCGGCCCCTAAGACGAGCTCTGCGAAATCTCGGCACCGAAAACAAAGCGAGATTGGCAGATCTCAACTCATGGGTCGGGACATATGGAGACACCAGAGCTTGGATGTAGGAGGGGGCGAGACCGTGTCTAGTGCGAAACATGTAGCACAGGGCTTTGAACTTTATCCGTTTATCAACTTTTAGCCAGTGCAGTTTCTGAAACAAAGGGGAAGTGGATGAGAATCTCGGCAGCCGACAGAGAAGGCGAGCGGCTGCATTTTGAATGATCTGCAGACGGAGAATCACGGCTTTGTCAGCGCCCAGATAAAGGACATTCCCGTAATCCAGTCTGGATGTGACCAAGGCTTGCAACACAGTTCTCTGAGCATCTGGTGGGATCAGCCAGAGTATTTTCTTCAACCATTTCAACAGAGAGAACATTCTGTTTAAATCATGTTTACTGAGTGCACTGTATCACAATTCTTTTCATAGGAGTTACTTTGCCAGGTCAAATTTGTAGTTTTAAAATTGCACTCTCAGGAGCTTGGGACCCAGAGTCCCATATACTAGGGACTTATAGGTAACTGAAAAGACACAAATCAGGGATTAGCCAATTCTACTGGATTTAGGGGTCAGAGCACATACCGAGGTCGCTGGACAGCAGCACTCCAGCGCTCAAAAAAGCATTAGTCTAAAAATGTGGGTTTCAGCAGGCATAAAATGGACCTTTCATTAGAGACATGCTGTAAGGGGACATTGGAAGGCGCATGCAGAGACCACCAACCACTGTCTCCTCCCCTTGATGCCAGCAGCTGCTGGCTGTCACTCTGAAGTGGAAGCTACCCATCATGGACAGCTTCTATTTTGCACATCCTTACTACCTGCTTTGTCAGGTTGGTGTCTGATATGTAGCCCTAAATATCTACTTAAAAAATATCGCTGAACCAAAACATCAATGTAAAAAAATCTCTTACCAAAATATTGACTTTTTATAATTAAAATAAAAGTGATCAAATGATCTAATACCAAAATATTGACTGTAAAGAATATAGAAATTATAACATATCTACTATCAAAACATCTACTACAATAATATAGTATTTTTAAAATCATATTAGACTTAAGAAAAAACATTTGTTACAAATATATCATGCTGCAAAATATTTATTAAAATAATCTTAAAAGTAAGAAATTTTAAATTGTCATTAAAGTTATTTAAATGTAAGATATGTATTTCATAATAATTAAAATATAAACAAAATAAATATTTTCAAAGAAGTGTATTTTTAATTAGCACAACTTTCTTTGAATACACTATACAAATAACATAACATACTTATAAAAATATCATAGATAATTACATTTTTGAATAAAAAAATACAACTTGAAAATGTATTTAGTAAGTAACATGGAAACATGTACTAGTTCATAAAAATAGCATTTTAAATTAAACTTATTTGTCTCAAGGCGCATACTCTAAATTCATTCAGCTATTGTAAATGTTTTTAAACATCAAAACTTTAAAAAAATTATTTAATAAATTAACAAACATCTAGAAAACATTGCAAATGGCAATAATGAAATAGAAAAACCAAAAGTAAATAACATACATTTGTAATTAAACCATACAAACATTCAAATATTTAATTTAAAGTGAGTGGTGGGGAGTTTGCTATTCTTCATACAGTCCAAAAAGCTTTGGGGAAAGTGCAGATATTCCTGGGTGGGTCTGATTTACTGTCCTAACTCCAGTCCTCCTAACATTTGGAAAAGTGCATATATTTGTGGGGGTGGGGGTCGTCGTTATTATTGTAACACCAGTATCACAAACATTGGGGAAAGTGCACCTATTGGTGTCCGGGAAGGGGCAGGTTTGCTATACTAACTACACTCCTATAAACAGTGAGGGACAAACATATAATTGGGGGAAGGAGCATATTTAAATTTCTATCTTGAGCCCTGAAAACATTCGGGAAAGTGCAAATGTTTGGAGGAGGGGCAGACCTACCATTATAACTCCAGTAAAACTAACTTTGGGAAAGTGCATAGTATCCTAACTCCAGTCCTACAAACATAATAGAATGTGCATACAAATGGAAGGGGTTCATAATCACTATTAGAACATTGGACTGTTGAGTGCTCCATTGAAGACAATGGAGTGCTCTGGGCATCTATGGCTGGTAGAAGCCCAGAGCATCACCATTCCAATGTTTTCCTTTCACAGCTGTTGAAAGAGCAAAGGCCTCACGGAGCCCAAGGGGATTTCAAACCCCTCAGGCTATGTGAGGCCTTTGTTTTACAAAGTAGAACATTCTGCCCTCTAAGGGCGGAATGTTCTAATAGCCTTATAGCCCTCCATAGCGGGCTATATCAGGCATTAAAGGCCTGTTCCCTTGTTAAAGGCCTCCGCCTTCGGCTCAGGCCTTTAACACTGGAGTGGGCCTTTAATGGCTAGTATAGCCCACTACGGTAGGCTATGAGGCTATATTATACCTCCAGTGCCATTACATTGGGAAACATGCCTATAACTGAGGGGGTCAGATTTAATATTCTAACTTCAGTCCTACAAACATGGGGGAAGAACATATATAAAAGGAGGAGCGAGGGGGCTAGATTTACTATTTTAACTCCAGTCCTAGAAACATTGGGGACATTTTATATTATTGAGATGGGGTCGCAGATGTACTATTTTATCACCAGTCCCTCTAACATTCAGGAGTGTGAATATATTATTAGGAGAGGGGAAATAATTACTGTTCTATCTCCAGTACAACTAAAGTTGGGGAACCTGCATATAATTGAGACAGGGCCAGATTTAACATCAGTCCCACAAACATCAGGGAAAGTTCATATAATAGGGGATTGGGGGTTTCTGACTTACTATTCTGAATCCAGTTGTACTAATATTGAGTAAAGTGAATAAATATTAAGGGGGTTTGAATTACTATTCTAACTCCAGTAAAACTAACATTGAGGAAAGTACATATAATTGAGAGGTCAGAATAAATATTCTAACTTCAGTTCCACTTACAGTCAAGGAAACTTTATATATTGAAAGTGCATTTACTCGTCAAACTTCAGTCATATGAACTTTGGAGAAACTGTATATAATTGGCCGATTTACTATTCTAACTCCAGTCTACTGGGCAGATTTGCTATTGTATCTCCAGCCCTACTAAAATTAGGTTAAAGGTGAATATTCTGGGTCATGAGAATTGCAATCCTACCATCAGTAAAGAAATATTGGGGAATTGCATATAACTGGGGAGGTCCTAACCGATGTTCTATCTTCAAACACATCTCTACATTAAAATCATATTTGCTAACAATATAAAAAATTGAAAAACAACTGTTGAAATTCAAATGTTAACTATTATATCCTATGCAAATTACATTAAATAAACTTAGAAATACATTGAATGTACTATATTAGCAATTGTTTATCTTTTGCAAAAACTATTTTTCCAGTGAACATATGATATTTCGTTTTTAAAAATTGAAAATAAAATAAAATAAAGGCAAACAAAATAAAATAATTCTGAACCCCAATATTTTTAATAAATAATTGTAATATGTACATATTTAAATAATAAGTAATATTAAAATATCAAAAAAATCTCATATTATTCATACTAATTAATCTTCCTCATACCCACACCAATTCACCAACAAATCATATTTTTATATTTAGTTAAAATTATTCTAAATCCATAAATTAAATAATAATAAGAATTTAAGGCAATAACATAGTTAAAAATACTTTAAAAAAATGTCAATATCTTTTAAAAACCATTACCCATCTAATCCCAAAAACCCCAACACTCATTAGAAAAATCACAGAAATCTAAAGAATAAAGAAAAAGAATTAAACAAGGAAATAATACAATTTATAAGAATTATCATAAATGTAAAACATTATATTTATTTTGTTTTAAACAGTACCCGCCCAATCCCGCAATAAAGCTCACAACCCAAAATATATAACACATTTAAAAAATATATTAAAAACAACAATTTAGCCTTTATTTCTTTATTAACTTATAAGAAAAAAAACACATTATAAAACACACTAAAGCAGTATACAGTAGTTTCATAAACAATGTTTTAAATATCAATGTACTGTTAAAAAAATCTTACTCAATATTTAAAATCTTGATATTTTTGCACTCCAGATATTTTGACCTCAATATTAAGACCAAACAATATTCTGAAGTTGATTTTTAGAAGCCATACCTCATCAATGGTTTGCAACCATAATTGACTTAGTAAACCATTGATACTTGTCATAACATCATCAGAAAGTGGAGGAGACTGCCCCTATCATGCCCTCTCCACCTTTAGATTTGCGATGAGTGGCAAAGTAAATTCGAAAAGACATTTCTGACTCGCATAGTAACATTTGTACACTGCAATTATGGATTTTGCAGTCGTAAAGGAAATGCTTTTAAGAAATGCTGGCTTTGCGATTCAAAATCAGTTCGCATATAGGGCATTCATGGAGTCATTTCACTTGTCATTTACAATAAACAGATTGTCCAGGCAGTGTTGTTATTTTAATAAAAGAAGATTAAACTTTATTTATGTTAACACATATGCAGTATGCAAATCAATTATCTTTTATCATTCTCTGATAACGTTCAGCGGTAACAATCTGTGTCTCAGAAAGCCTGTACAAGAAGTTTGTTAGAGTTACAATATTTCAATATTTTTTATAGCTTCAACCAGTTTTCTAAGCATAAATTTCATAGTTGAGTTTACTCAGTTCTCAGACCTTGAGAAGACATAACAGTATGTCTTCCCAAGGTCTGAGAACTAAGTAAACTCAACTATGAAATTTATGCTTGGATAGGGCCCACTGGAGAGACAACCACTGAGTGCAGAGGCATGCGGGCTGACAGTGTCAATCAACACTTCTTACTGAAATCACTGATGGAATGGACAGTGGCCACTGGCCTCTTGTAATGCATGCTTGGTTTCCTCATTCTCCTCAGAGTAAAACCCAGGGTCACTGGATTCAAGCACAGGGTCTAACTCTTCTCTCTTTTCCAGGTTGCAGCAGCTTATTCTTTTCTTCAGTCATGGAGTATATACCATACCCAACCTGAGGCGACAGAAAAAGTTTCTGCTTCTGGTTCCAGCCGTCCTGTACATAGATGCGTCAAAATCTTCCAAGTAAAAGGTGAATCCTGGATAAGTTAAAGGAGTCATGTTATGTCCAGTACACTACCAGTTGAGCTCTATTCACTGAACGTTTCAAATTCAAAGTCAGCTCCAAACTTTACAAGGGAGGCAGAAGTGCATTTCCTTTTAGTGCATCTTGATCACATGGCAACCAATCAGATTGTGGATTGGAAACCGGATGACCTCTGCAATACACCCAAACAATCATGCAATTGCCCATTTAGAGCATTCAATCACATACTGGGAGAAAACAGCAGTCATGCACTGTGAGTATGGTAATTGCTGGCACCGCTGCCAGTGTATTAAGTACAGTATGCCATGCTGATCATTGCAACAGAAGCAGCCTAGCCCATAACATTCCTTTCCACTTTATCTGTACTAATTACTCATGTTTCCTTTAGTGTAAATAATCATAAAACAACACAAACAATCTTAACAGCTAAAATGTTTGTTTTACCTACAGTAAAATCTAAAATGTACAACCAGCAAAAGATTCTCATATAACCTAACCAGCAATTAGATTATATGTAGGTCAAAACTGTATACTGCAGCTCATATCCTTTGTTTTGTTAACAGTGGGCGGTGGGTGGAATCACAGGGTGTGCTGACTTAATGCAGTGCGGTGGCAAGAAGAACAACGCAGGCAGGTGGACATCGGGACACCCAGGCACAAAATCAAAACAGCAGACGTACAACTGACAGAAATAACTAAAATATAGCTAGCTATAGCCAAAAGTGTGCTCTCCTGTGCTTGCTTTCAGGAGCCATTGCAGGTATGCTCTCAACTTCTTAGGCTGACAGCACCAGTTATGCAGAAATGTCATGGGGTAATACCAATATCCTGCATCCGCATGTCCCACATGTGATTGCCATACCTTGCTTCCCACAGTCAGAGATGAACTTTGCTCAGGTAGTGCATTGGGCTGAAACACATTTGGTACTCTTGCTGTTGCTAGTGAGTAAACCAAGCAACATCACAAAATAAAATGTTGGACGGAGTGTTGAAACTTTTCAAACACTCACCCCCAGTCACAGATCTGGGTTTTATGTTTGAAAAGCTTTATTGAACAAACAGAGAAATAGACAGTAAAAATACTAGCAATAAAATCAAGTGAGGCAGAATTACAACAAAATAAATCAAAAACAAATGTGGCCAGTATAATAAAGCAGAATAAAAGCTATTTTTTTAGGGATTTATATTAAGTGGGGAGGGGGGAAAAGGGAAGGAAGGAAGGAGGGGGGAAGGAAAATACTAATATGTAAATTTTAAACCCCCTGAATACTCTCTCTTTGCTCTCTTTCTTTATCAGTCACTATGATCTGGTATATGGTATTAATTGATCAATGCCTTGTTTACATTCCGTTGTAGTCTGCAATGTAATACACAGATCTGGGTTTAATCCATCGCTATTGCTATGTGCGCCCTAAGTGCTAAGGGTATGCCCAGATGTGGGTCACTTGCTCACTGCGCGACTGGATTCAAGCTAGCCCGACCGATGAGGGGTGTTACCCCGAAACCGGTCCCAGGATGCTTGTTTCCTGTCCAGGGAGGACCTGGCCTGGCAGTTCAGGCTGGACTGTTCCCATGGGGAGCAGGGTCGAGACTGATTTGCATATGGCTAGGTCCAAACTGGGGTGTCGTGGCAAGCAAAATAACGATGAATTAAACCCAGATCCGTGACTGGGGGTGAGTGTTTGAAAAGTTTCAACACTCTGGCCATCATTTTATTTTGTGATGTTGCTAAGTGAGTAAACCAAGGCAGCAGGGTGTCAATTTTGTGTTCACAGGTCATTCCTTGGCTGATTACATCCCACCAATGTACCTTAATCACCCACAGCTCAACTCATTCATGCCCTGTTGTTGGTGAGGAGGGTTATTGGAGAGAGAGGGGTGATTAATGGGGTGTGAATTTGCGAGAAGGCAATAGTGAGATGGCAGGGGACGAAGGGGGTTGGTGGAGTATTAAATACCAGCGCCTACAGCATGAAGAAAAAAAGACGATTTTAAACAGTTTAGGTGGAATCACTGGAGCTAGGTCAGAGGGAGCCTACTGCATACATGACCTTAATGACGACAGCTCTGTGCGCTCTTCTGAAGTTTGGCACCCTGGATGAAGCCCCAGCTCGCCCGTGCCAAATGCTGGCCCTGCGTTGGAATTACTACATACAGAATTCTCACATTCAGTAATTTCATATGCCTTTGGAACACCAATTCATGCACAATGAGTGCCTATGATAATTCCTTGTGTGGTAGTGCGATGCATGAGCCAACTCATGCATATCTTTTAAAAGTTTGCCAGCTGAATACCAGACTCGCGAGAACCAGGAGGAGACCACAGGTCTCCCCAGGAAATCTCTACGACCTATTCCTGAGCACAAATACTATCTCCAACAAGGCAGCCATTTTTCTTTATTTTCATTGCATGATGCAGCAACACATAATATTAATCACCATCTTCCTTCTGCAGGCACCGTCTATGCAACTGCCCTGGGTAATCCTCAACCTATGCCCTCAACAGGGAGGAAAAGGTGATTTTTAGAGCGGGAATCTGAGATGCTTGCTGAGGAGGTGGTGATGAAATAAGAAGTCGCTGAGGAGGTGGTGAAATAAGAAGTCACACTCCAGACATCTCATGATGAAAACCTCCACCTTGGTACATTCCAGTTGCAAAGGTGCATGCAAAGCTCTGTGAATAGGTGACTGGTAAGGTCAATGGCGCCCTCAAACCTTCCTCGTGGACTGACAGCGACTTGATAACCTGGCCACTTGGGTGTAGGGAGTAAAGTTCATTATGGAACTTGAAGGCATTGAGGGCATCGCTGGCTGAGGAGCGCTAAGCCAGATAAGTGCATGACATAAATACACATCCACGTACTATATGACTGCAATATCACAATGGGCCTATTGCGGGTACGGCAAGTCAGTCAAGGGTCATGTGCTAACACTTCACAGGGGTCTATCCACATGCTCTGGTCCAAAAGCGGACCCCTGATGCTTAGTACATAATGGGGCAATGAAGTGTAACATACATTTTCCAACCTCTTCTCACACAGAAATATTGCAAGCCAATATCAGACAATTGGACACATATGAATTTTGGAAATGTGAAATACGAGCACAACTGTGAGTGGGCTAATTGGTTCAAAGTTACCTTATCATTACGTTAATCTGCATTTTTCAATCGTCATACATGTATGTACATTAGAAAACACTGCTCAGCACACCAAGGGTACACTAAGGGTGAGCTGTAATAAGTAAGTATGCATGTGCTGGGGTGATCAGGTGGATTACAAAGGAAGTAATATGTTTGAATAGGGCTACAGCTATGCACAGGGGAAGGTGTATGGAATGTTGTGAGGAAGAAAGGGAAAGAATATTCCAGAGACAAGTGTGCACCTCCTGAGGTCAACTATGTGCATGGTCAGTCGGAGTAAATGTGTAGCTGTAATTTCTGAATTTGAAGGTTTTCTCAGAGTGGAACTGTTCTTGTGCATGGAACTGCATGGCATTGAGTTGATCTTGGACTGTGCCTGATGTTGCATTAATGGGACAGGATGTTATGTTATGTTATTTAAACTTGTTAAGCGCGCAAAGATGTGAGAACAAATGTGAGTAAAGCAGTGCTGGTGTACAAGTAGCCAGCTAATGTTGGTTTGAACACCATAGCCATGACTGACCTTTAGCTAACTGTAGTTAATATTTGAATGGGAGTAAGCATGTGTTTGGATGTGGATATCATTCGAGGTGATACCATTGATAGCGCAGACTGGTCCCTAAAATCGTTTAGAAGCAGAATCAATTTACCATCTTGAAGGGTAAAGTCCTGTTTTCCGTGCTAAATCCTTCTTCTTCTCAGTGATGGACCTTGGAATGTTGTATTTGGAGTCAAGGAGCAAAACAGACATCTCAATGTTAAATTTCATTACCAGTTAAGTTCAGTCAATGATTTGAGTTGTATTGTATTTTCAAAGCTTTATTCCTCATTGTTAGAAATGGGATCTCTAGTTGGCAAGGGCTTGCACCTTTGTCCAAGTAGGGACCCTTCTTCCTAGTCAGGGTAAGGGTTGTTACACTCGTGAAGTAACCCCTGCTCACCCTCGTGGTAGCTTGACACGAGCAGTCAGGCTTAATTCAGAGGCAGTGTGTAAAGCATTTGCACATAACCAACAGTAATACAGTGTAAGCACTACAAACGGACACCACACCAGTTTAGAAAAATAACCAATATTTTATATACCCAAGACAAGACCAATTACGACAAAAATCCACAATACTATACTTTACGAATGAATACTTGATACGTTAACTTCTTCTTTGCAGGAATAGCACAAAAGCAAAGTTCGTACGAGTCGGTAGCTCCGTCCGAGCCTACCGTGATGCTGAAAACCACAGAGTCTAACAGTTCCAGCCGACCGCGTCGATACGGGCCAGCAGAGTCATGAACAGACTCGGTTACAGTACCTTTCTCGTTGTGGCTGGTACGGAGTGTACGAGCCGGTCGGCGTTCGTCGCGGTTGCGGTGCAAGACGGAGCGATGCAAGGTGCGGTGTTCCTCGATGCGGTGCAGGCAGCGGCTCGATGAGCGTCGTGCAGACGGAGTCGGTGAGTCCAAGGCGTGCGATGCAGGGTGAGACGATGCTCGATGCGGTGCTGACAGGTTGCGATGCAGGCGACCTAGCCGGAGTGCGGGAGCTGGCGTCGGACAGCGGTGCGAGTCGGAGCGGTGCGTCGCAGACGTGCGAGCGGTGCCCCAAATGCGGTGCGGTCTCGACTCTTGAGCCAGTTGCAGCGACAGTGTCGGTCTGGTCCGGCTGGCCCAGTGAAGCGATGCGATGCGAACTGCGGTGCCCACAGGTCACGGTGCAAGCAGCGGCTCGATGTTGGCGGCGTCGGACGCCGCCCACGGTGAGACCAGGGTTGCGATGCGAAGCGGGGCGATGCGGTCTGCGGTGCAAACAGGTCACCGGCCAGGGATGGATTCGGTTGACGGAGTCGGTTGCGGTTCCCTTCCTCTGTGGCAACTGAAACAGCGTTCCAGAAGCGGTACCCAGAGGCTTGTGAAGTCTTTGTAGTCACTGAGACTTCTTAACAGGAGGCCAGCTCGGTTTCAGGCCCTTGGAGATACCCAGCCCAAGTTTGTAGAAAGTTCAGTCCAGTCCTTTCACTGCCCAAGGCAGAAGCAGCAGCTGCAGGCCAACCCAACAAAGCAACAACACAGCAAAGGGGCAGTACTCCTCCTGGCAGCTCTTCCAGCTCTTCGTCTTGGCAGGTTCCTTGATTCCAGAGAGATCTAAATTCATGGGGTCAGGGCCCCAATATTCATATCCCAAATTCCTTTGTTCTCTGAAGGCAGAGAGGCCTTTGCCTGGTCCAAACCAGTTCTGGAGCACTTTGTTGACAAGTCTCCGTCCCTTCTTTCAGTGAGCAGGCCAGGGACATCAGACGCACCACAGGAGGTGGAGCCAGCATTGTGGAGGGAAGGCACTGTCCTATTCAGGGCCCAGGTGTGACCCCTCCCACCCATCTACATGTAGATCTTGCTATTCAGCCCTGTGCTGACTCACCCTGTCTCCTGGCATCCCCCAGCCCCTGTCACTCACACTCCAGACAGGGAATACACAACCTCGCAGAGGCAGGCTTGGATGGTTAGACAAGAAAATACCCACTTTCTAAAAGTGGTATTTTCAAACACAGAATGTTAAAACCAACTTCACTAAAAGCTGCATTTTATCATTCTGAGTCCAGGCATACTAAACTCGAATTTCTACCATGTTCCCGGGGTCAGTTAGGATTATAAGCTGTAACAATCAAAACTGCCCGTTCTGGCCTAGGGGGAACAGGTAGCCTTGCAATAGTGAAAAACGAACTAGGCTGTAATTCACTATCAGGACATGCCGCACACACCCGGGCATGTCCTACCTTTCGCATACAACGCACCCTGCCCACAGGGGTACCTTGGGCCTACCTTAGGGGTGACTAACATGCAGCAAAGGGAAGGTTTCGGGACTTGCAAGTGTGTGCACTTGCCAAGTCGACATGGCAGCCCCAGGCTGCGCACAGGCTCTGCGTTGGCAGGCCCGAGTTACACTTTACGGGCTGTTTGCGTGGGTGGCACAATCCAGTGCTGCAGCCCACCAACAGCATTTGGTCTATAGGCCCTGGCACTCATAGTGCACTTTACAAGGGACTGACAGATAAACCAAATAGGCCAATCATGGAAACACCAATCCATAACACATTTTATACAGGAGCACTTGCACTTTCCCACTGGACCGCAGTGAGGAAAGTGCGCAGAATCATTACACCAGCAAAAACAGAGTCAAAACCGGGAGGTCAGAAAGCAAAAGTCAGGGAAACACGCCAAAAGATGCCAAGTCTAACACATGTCCCCTCCAGCTGAAAGTAGGGAGAACTACCCAACCCCATTGGAGTTCTCTTCACTAAGGCGGAAGAACCTGGACAGACCATCTGCGTTGGCGTGTTCTGTACCAGGACGGTGTTCCACCGTAAAGTCCATTCCCTGTAGGGAGATGGACCACCTCAGCAGTTTTGGATTCTCACCCCTCATTTGCATCAACCATCTGAGGGGCCTGTGGTCTGTCTGAACCCGGAAGTGAGTCCCAAACAGGTACGGCCTCAACTTCTTCAGCGCCCAGACCACAGCAAAAGCTTCCTTTCTATGGCACTCCACCTCTGTTCCCTGGGAAGTAGTCTCCTGCTAAGGAAGACTACAGGCTGATCCAGGCCCTCTTCGTTCAGTTGTGAGAGCACCGCTCCCACACCATGCTCTGGAAGCGTCAGTCTGCACGACAAATTCCTTGGAGAAGTCAGGTGCCTTGAGCACGGGCGCCGTGCACATGGCTGCCTTCAGGGCATCAAAAGCTTTCTGGCAGGTCTCAGTCCAGATCACTTTCCTGGGCTGCCTCTTAGAGGTCAGCTCTGTTAAGGGGGCAACGATGGTGCCATAGCCCTTAACAAATCTCCTATAATAACCGGTGAGACCTAAGAAGGCTCTCACCTCTGTCTGGGTCTTGGGGGCTCCCAAGCCAGAATGGTGTCAATCTTGGGTTGTAGGGGCGCCACCTGGCCGCTTCCTACCTGGTGCCCCAAGTACACCACAGAACCCTGCCCGATCTGGCACTTACTGGCCTTGATCGTGAGGCCTGCACCTTGCAGAGCCCTCAACACTTTCTCAAGGTGCTGTAAATGTTCTTCCCAGCTGGAACTGAACACAGCAATGTCATCCAGGTAGGCGGCACTGAAATCCTCCAGCCCAGCCAACACCTGATTGACCAACCTCTGAAAGGTGGCAGGGGCATTCTTCAACCCAAAGGGCATCACCCGGAATTGGTAATGACCTTCTGGGGTTGAGAATGCTGATCTCTCCTTGGCCCCATCGGTTAAGGCAATCTGCCAGTACCCAGACGTCAAATCAAACGTGCTGAGGAACCGGGCAGCTCCCAACCGATCAATGAGCTCATCAGCTCTGGGGATGGGGTGCGCGTCAGTCCTGGTGACGGCATTGAGCCCACGGTAGTCCACACAAAACCGGAGTTCTGGAGTGGCACCGGGCGCCGCAGCCTTTGGGACCAAGACCACTGGGCTGGCCCAAGGACTGTGGGAGGGCTCAATCACCCCTAGCGCCAACATCTTAGAGACCTCCTCCTTGATGCTGGCTTTGACCCGGTCAGTCAACCTGTAAATCTTGTGCTTCACAGGATGGCTGTCACCGGTGTCCACGTCATGGGTACACCAGTGAGTAACACCGGGGGTCAGAGAGAACAGTGGGGCGAACTGTCCCAACAACTGGCGACAGTCCCCCTGCTGCTCCTGAGTCAGAGTAGGGGAGAGAATCACACCCTCTACTGACCCATCATGCTCTTTGGTAGACAGGAGGTCAGGGAGAGGCCTCGCTCTCCTCTTCCACCCCATCATCTGTCGCCAAGAGCATACTCACTTCGGACCTCTCGAAGTGGGGCTTGAGGCGGTTCACGTGAAGGACCCTCAAAGGGTTCCTTGGAGCCTGCAAATCCACCAGGTAGGTGACGTCACTTTTCCGCTCCTTTACCTCATATGGCCCAGTCCACTTGTCCTGCAAGGCACAAGGTGCTACTGGGGCCATGACCCACACTTTTTGCCCAGGTTGAAATTCGACCAGAGTGGCATTCTGGTCATACCATCTCTTCATTTCTTCCTGGCTTGCTTCTAGGTTCGCCTGAGCGAGTTTCCTGAAGCGGGCAGTTTGGTTTCTAAAGGCCAGCATGTAGCTAAATACATCCTGGGGAGTTTTCCTGGGAGCTGCCTCCCAGCCTTCCTTTACCAAACTCAGAGGTCCTCTGACAGGGTGGCCATACAGGAGCTCAAAGGGGCTGTACCCAAGAGACTTCTGAGGCACCTCCCTGTATGCAAAGAGTAGGCATGGCAAGAGGACGTCCCACTTACGCCTCATGGGTTCTGTTAGACCCTTGATCATGCCTTTCAAGGTCTGGTTGAATCTCTCCACCAGACCGTTTCCTTGTGGGTGGTAAGGAGTGGTGAACTTGTAGGTTACACCACACTCCTTCCACAGGGATGTCATATACTTCGATATGAAATTGGTCCCCCTATCGGAAACCACCTCTCTGGGGAATCCCACACGGGAAAAGATCCCCATTAATGCCCGGCCCACCACTGGCGCCGTCGTTGTCCTGAGAGGGATTGCCTCCGGGTACCGGGTGGCATGGTCCACCAAGACCAGGATGTACCTGTTGCCCATGGCTGTCTTGGGATCCAGTGGCCCCACAATATCCATCCCTACCCTTTCAAAGGGTGTTCCTACAACCGGAAAAGGTTGGAGAGGAGCTTTGACCTTCCTCCCACTCTTACCACTTGCCTGGCAAGTTTGGCAAGACCTACAGTGTGCATCTGACTGCCTTCGCATTTGGGGCCAAAAGAAGTGGGTGACAAGCCTGTCAAAGGTCTTGTCCTGCCCCAAATGTCCTGCCAAAGGCACGTCATGAGCCAGACCCAGTAGGAAGGTCCTGAAGCGCTGGGGTACCACCAGCACACGGGCTGACCCAGGCTCAGCAACCTTAGGCTCACTGTATAGGAGACCACTCTCCCAGTAGATCAGATGTGACCCGGACTGATTACCAGCTGCCTGGTCTGCAGCCTGCCGCCGCAGACCCTCCAGAGTAGGGCACTCGCTCTGCTCCCTGCAGAACTCCTCCCTGGTGGGACCCCCTTCTTGCTGCCAATGGGTCAGCTCAGAGATGTCTCCCAGTTCGGCTACTTGCTCCCCTGTAGGCACCGGGGCATCCCCCTCGAGGTCCGCCTCCTCCCGGTCCGTGGGAACTTCGGGGGCCGGTTTCCCGCGCCCCTGCCCTTTCTCTTGGCAGGGACTAGGGCCACTGTTTCAGGCTCCAAGTCCTCTTGATCACCCTTTCTGGCTGCCATTGACCGAGTAGACACGCATGCCCACTCTGGCAACCCAAGCATCTCCAAGTGAGACCTGAGCTCAACCTCCTTCCACGAGGACTGCTCCAGGTCGTTTCCTAGCAGACAATCTACAGGCATGGTAGGGCTCACAACCACCCTCAAGGGACCTGAGACCCCCCATTCAAAGGGAACCTGCGCCACCATACATTGGCGCTCTGAGTTGTCTACAGTAACTACTTGGTGGAATGCTCCTGGGACTACTTGCTTCTCAGACACCAGGTGACACCGGACTGAGGTCACACTGGCTCCAGTATCTCTGAGAGCCTCTACCCTGTTCCCATTGATGGTCACCCAGGTGCTATATTTCTTTGTGTTAGGGGGCACCTGGTTTCCTGGGACCATCTCACTGTCCCCGAGTGAGACAAGGGTCATTTCTGCGGGATCCCCACCCTCCTGTGGGCACCCCTCCTCCCCAAGCGCTACACTAGCCTACACTTTGGACTGTCCACCGGTGGGTGGCTGTGTCCCCTTCGGGCCCTTGGGGTCCCCCTTAAAGTGACCTACCTGGTCACATGCATAACACTTGCGGGGGCCGGTCTCAACAGGCTTCCCTGTAGAGACCCCTTTCTTCTTATCACCGGGGGCTGGGAACCTTTACCCTGGGTACTAGTTTGGGGCCCTTTAGAGAACTCCTGTGCTTTACCCTTGTCCCCCCACCTTTCTGCTGGGGACCCTGCCCACCTTTGGCTGAGTCTCCCCAAACGCTTTCTTGTGGACCCTGGTACTCACCCAGCGGTCCGCTTCCATAGCAAGCTTCCTGGGGTCAGTTAGCTTACTATCCACTAGGTGCTGGCGCAGATCTGCAAAACATAGACTAGACAAGTGCTCCCATGCAATCAAGTTGTAGAGCCCCTGAAAATCTGTTACACTACTGCCCTTCACCCAACCATCCAGAGACCTGCAGAACACATCCACACATTCCAACCAAGTGTTGGCATCAGACTTCTTACTGGACCTGAACTGATCCCTGTACTTTTCAGGAGTAAGACCATACTTCGTGAGAAGGGCATCCTTCATGTCAGCGTAGGTGAGGTGATACCCCTTACCCAAAGCTATCAGAGCATCCCTTGCTTCTTCAGGGAAAAGTGGCCACAATCCTGCTCCCCAATTCTCCTCAGGGACCCCATTCATGTGTATGGCTGCCTCATAACCCTGAAACCACCTTTGTATGTCATCCCCCTTCTTGAACTCCTTGCCTACGTTCTTGGGAATGTGCACAATCCTGTCTGCCTTTCTGGACGAATTGCTGCCACCATCTGAGCCTGACTTACTCCTAAGTTCTAGCTCCTTCAGTTCTCTCTCATGCTCTAAGAGCATCTTCCTCTCCTCTATGGCCAATCTCTTCTCCTCCCGCTCACTCTCCAGCCTGAGCTTCTGCAGCTCAAACTGCCTTGCCTCCCGCCTGTCCTCCAGCTCCTCTGGGGACAGACTGCTGCTGCCTGACCTGGCGGGTTCACCCCTACCCAAAAGCACATCCACCCTGGAAATAGGCTCCTCCACCTCCTCACTGAGATTACCAGGCTGCCCATTGGCATGTCTGGCTGCTACCCAGGCCCTCAGCGCCTTCTGTAGCTCCTCCTTCCTTGTGAGGCCTTTAATTTGGACTTTCAAGTTTTTACAAATCGCTCGTAACTCCTTTACGGCGTAGGATTCCAACCTGTCCTCCTCAAAGATAACTTCCAGAGATGCAACGGATGATGCAATTGATTCAGGCATGACAAAAGTAGTGAGTTGAAAACTGGCAAGATCAAAAATAGGCCAAAAGAAAAAGAACCAGTATGTGGTACGTAATGGTTCTAGCGATATGGTAGTAGTGCACACCAATCACTGTAAGTCAAGTGCAAACACAAGTCCTATCCTCACCGCTGACAACCAATGTTAGAAATGGGATCTCTAGTTGGCAAGGGCTTGCACCTTTGTCCAAGTAGGGACCCTTCTTCCTAGTCAGGGTAAGGGTTGTTACACTCGTGAAGTAACCCCTGCTCACCCTCGTGGTAGCTTGGCACGAGCAGTCAGGCTTAATTCAGAGGCAGTGTGTAAAGCATTTGCACATAACCAACAGTAATACAGTGTAAGCACTACAAACGGACACCACACCAGTTTAGAAAAATAACCAATATTTTATATACCCAAGACAAGACCAATTACGACAAAAATCCACAATACTATACTTTACGAATGAATACTTGATACGTTAACTTCTTCTTTGCAGGAATAGCACAAAAGCAAAGTTCGTACGAGTCGGTAGCTCCGTCCGAGCCTACCGTGATGCTGAAAACCACAGAGTCTAACAGTTCCAGCCGACCGCGTCGATACGGGCCAGCGGAGTCATGAAGAGACTCGGTTACAGTACCTTCTCGTTGTGGCTGGTACGGAGTGTACGAGCCGGTCGGCGTTCGTCGCGGTTGCGGTGCAAGACGGAGCGATGCAAGGTGCGGTGTCCTCGATGCGGTGCAGGCAGCGGCTCGATGAGCGTCGTGCAGACGGAGTCGGTGAGTCCAAGGCGTGCGATGCAGGGTGAGACGATGCTCGATGCGGTGCTGACAGGTTGCGATGCAGGCGACCTAGCCGGAGTGCGGGAGCTGGTGTCGGACAGCGGTGCGAGTCGGAGCGGTGCGGTCGCAGACGTGCGAGCGGTGCCCCAAATGCGGTGCGGTCTCGACTCTTGAGCCAGTTGCAGCGAGTAGTGTCGGTCTGGTCCGGCTGGCCCAGTGAAGCGATGCGATGCGAACTGCGGTGCCCACAGGTCACGGTGCAAGCAGCGGCTCGATGTTGGCGGCGTCGGACGCCGCCACGGTGAGACCAGGGTTGCGATGCGAAGCAGGGCGATGCGGTCTGCGGTGCAAACAGGTCACCGGCCAGGGATGGATTCGGTTGACGGAGTCGGTTGCGGTTCCCTTCCTCTGTGGCAACTGAAACAGCGTTCCAGAAGCGGTACCCAGAGGCTTGTGAAGTCTTTGTAGTCCCTGAGACTTCTTAACAGGAGGCCAGCTCGGTTTCAGGCCCTTGGAGATACTCAGCCCAAGTTTGTAGAAAGTTCAGTCCAGTCCTTTCACTGCCCAAGGCAGAAGCAGCAGCTGCAGGCCAACCCAACAAAGCAACAACACAGCAAAGGGGCAGTACTCCTCCTGGCAGCTCTTCCAGCTCTTCGTCTTGGCAGGTTCCTTGATTCCAGCGAGATCTAAATTCATGGGGTCAGGGCCCCAATATTTATATCCCAAATTCCTTTGTTCTCTGAAGGCAGAGAGGCCTTTGCCTGGTCCAAACCAGTTCTGGAGCACTTTGTTGACAAGTCTCCATCCCTTCTTTCAGTGAGCAGGCCAGGGACATCAGACGCACCACAGGAGGTGGAGCCAGCATTGTGGAGGGAAGGCACTGTCCTTTTCAGGGCCCAGGTGCGACCCCTCCCACCCATCTACATGTAGATCTTGCTATTCAGCCCTGTGCTGACTCACCCTGTCTCCTGGCATCCCCCAGCCCCTGTCACTCACACTCCAGACAGGGAATACACAACCTCGCAGAGGCAGGCTTGGATGGTTAGACAAGAAAATACCCACTTTCTAAAAGTGGTATTTTCAAACACAGAATGTTAAAACCAACTTCACTAAAAGCTGCATTTTATCATTTTGAGTCCAGGCATACTAAACTCGAATTTCTACCATGTTCCCGGGGTCAGTTAGGATTATAAGCTGTAACAATCAAAACTGCCCGTTCTGGCCTAGGGGAACAGGTAGCCTTGCAATAGTGAAAAACGAACTAGGCTGTAATTCACTATCAGGACATGCCGCACACACCCGGGCATGTCCTACCTTTCGCATACAACGCACCCTGCCCACAGGGGTACCTTGGGCCTACCTTAGGGGTGACTAACATGCAGCAAAGGGTAGGTTTCGGGACTTGCAAGTGTGTGCACTTGCCAAGTCGACATGGCAGCCCCAGGCTGCGCACAGGCTCTGCGTTGGCAGGCCCGAGTTACACTTTACGGGCTGTTTGCGTGGGTGGCACAATCCAGTGCTGCAGCCCACCAACAGCATTTGGTCTATAGGCCCTGGCACTCGTAGTGCACTTTACAAGGGACTGACAGATAAACCAAATAGGCCAATCATGGAAACACCAATCCATAACACATTTTATACAGGAGCACTTGCACTTTCCCACTGGACCGCAGTGAGGAAAGTGCGCAGAATCATTACACCAGCAAAAACAGAGTCAAAACCGGGAGGTCAGAAAGCAAAAAGTCAGGGGAAACACGCCAAAAGATGCCAAGTCTAACACTCATGAAGAGATTAGTAAAGTTATTTTCTTTATTTTTGTCTTTATTTCATTTAGTCTATAAATCAAATAAGTTTACAGAAATCTCATAAGAGAAAAATAGTTAGAATAAAGAATCAAAATATAATTTGAATTAAGCGCATTCCATAAAGGATAAAGTTCCCTATTCTATAGATCAGGGTCAGAGCTTTAGATTTCAAGAACTCATGAAGTGTTCGAATTCAAGAAAGAGAGTGAAATCAAAAGAACATAGAGCTTCAAAGTCAAATCATTGTAGCAGAACTCCCATAAAGAGTAGTTCATAAAACTCAGTTGAGTCTCAATAAATCCAATTAAATCAGCATACAATTGCTTTTGCAATCTGTCAAGTCAAATAGCAAAGTGATGCAGAGAGGGAAAATAAACATTAGCAGCAGTAGCCACACCCAACAAGGGTCTGGGGCAAGCCTCAAAAGAATCACACACACTCCCTAGGAACACACACTAATGTAAAAGTCAAGAAAACATGTCGAAAACATTGTAACAGGCTCCTTTATTCAGGAACAATAGGGTAGCAGGGTTCTTCTGTAAGCAGGTTCAGTTCCTCCGTTCTCACGGAAATACATATGGCTTATACTTTTTTTTACAAGGTTAGCTACAGACAGTCTTGCGTAGTTAGATCCTGGAAACATCAGGCCTGGTTCCCTTAGGCTATAAACACCAATTGACCTCCTACATCTCAACTTATTTCACTGCGAGAACAATGAACTACTAACTAAAAGGCAAAATCACTGTTAGATAATGCATTCTTTCTAATACGAATCAAACATTATTGTTTAAAATGATAAAGTTTTTCTATTCAATGTTATATGAAACATATCAAAATAGGAAGTTCATGACATTCGAGCATTAAATGTTGCTTATAAAGTAACACATTTGTTAAACCTGAATATTCTGCAGTGATGACAATATTTCTAAGCATCTCATCTTATGGTCAAGCTCCTAAATCACGTTATGCACATTTCAGCAATATAAATTTCATGTCTAGTTAAAAAAAAAAGCCTGCTTCATAGACTTTCTATGGCCTATACGGATAACTATGACTGCCTATTGTGAATCAGCACATTTCAAATGCATGTCAGTTTAGCGTTGTTTTACACTCTTCATTGTACATTTACTGGCACATGCATCAAGGTAGCTTTTACGATTCCTTAATTGCGATTATTAAGGAATCGCAATTAAGGAATCGCAAAAGCCTATGCATGTAGGAATCGCTATAAAAATAGCGATTCCTAAACATTCCTTAATTGCGACTCGCTAATTGCGAGTCGCAATTAAGGAATACCTCCCCATTAATTCCTATGGGCCTAGAGGCCCATAGGAATGAATGGGAAGACATTCTCAATTTGCAATTCGCAATTAGAGAATCGCAAATTGAGAATGCAATTTCAAGGGTGCCAGGGTGTCAAAAGGACCCCTGTTGCACCCCTGAAATCTGCATATGAGTACATCTTGCACACACACATGCCCCAAGGGCATGTGTGTGTGTAAATGGAACTTTGAAAAATGCACTTTAGTGCATTTTTCAAAGTTTTTGTAAATTACCATGAAGTTCAACTTCATGGTAATTTGCGCCTCTATTAGCGAAATCGCTAATTTTTTTACTTTAATGCATTGCATTTAAGGAATCTCAATTTGCGATTCCTTAATGTAATCGCATTTTGAGAATTCGCAATTAATTGCGAATTCTCAAATTGCAAGGGCCTTGACCCTTGATGCATCGCAAAAGGTAATTTTGCGATCGCAAACGGCCGATTTTTGCGAATCACACCGTTTGCGATCGCAAAAACCTTTGATGCATGTGCCCCTTAGTTTTCTAAGTTAATTAATTTTTAGATTTAAATTAATGGACTTTCGTAACATGATGGTCCACCAATGCACTATGCTCATTTATTAATTCAAACCCAAAAGAGTGGACCTAGACCCTCGGTCTAGGTCCACTCTCTCCCCACTGCTCCGCTGTGCCGTCGCTTGCCTCCAGACCCCGACCTCCTCCTTGGGAGGTTCGAGGCTGCTGCCCGCTCCTGCGCCTGCTGCCCGCTCCAACTGGGACCAGACTGCCTCCAACCTCCGTAACCTTTTTTCAGACACTTTTTTTCTTAATTCTTTCCCTGTTGTGCCACTGTTATTGTGCCCATCTGTGTCTTGCTCTAATTCCACCACTGTTCTTATTTTCTCGTGCCTGCCTGTTCCTTTTGCCTTTCGCCGCTGCTGCCCCTGCGGCCACTCCCCCCCGGAATTCCCCCCCCGGAATTTCCCCTCCGGAATTCTCCCCCAGAATTCCCCCCGAATTCCCTGCTCCCGCCTCCCAGCCTCTCCTCCCTCCCACCTCCCCTACTTAATGGCGGCCGCTGCCCGGTCGCGCCGCCGGTGCGCCACCGGCACGCCAAAGGCAAGCCCGTCTGCGCCCGTCCGTGACCCGACCGCAGCCAGCGCCAGGAACCCTGGCCCTCCCACTACCCATCCCTACGACACCACCACCCTCCTCGCACTCAACCCTGGAAGACTTAGAGAATGCCAACAGGCCTCGCCGAACATGACCCACGGCCAGTTCTCCTGCCTCCACTGCCGCCAGACCCTCACCGCCACCCAGGCCTCCAACACCTCCGACGCCAGCACCGGCGACACCCTAAAATGCATCCTCCTCAACGTACGCTCCGTACACAAACACGCCATGGAAATCTGGAACCTACTCGACTCTCTTTCGCCCGACATCGCCTTCTTCACAGAGACCTGGACCAACGCATCCTCCGACCCCGACAACAGCACCGCCATCCCAGACGGATACAAGATCCAGAGGAAAGACCGCCCCAACCACCCAGGAGGAGGCCTCGCCATCGCCCACAAGAGCACCCTCCGCCTCACCACCTCCAGCGAAACCTTCCCCTCCGCCGAACACCTGCACTTCAAGATCCAGACCACCCCCAAAGCCACACTCCGAGGAACCCTCGTCTACAGACCCCCGGCCCCCGAACACCCTTCGCCTCCACCATCACCGACTTCATCGCACCCCACTCGATCACCTCAACAAACTACATACTCATTGGAGACCTGAACTTCCACCTCGACAACCCCAGCGACCCCAACTCCACTATCCTTCGTGACAACCTCGCCAGCATCGGACTTAAACAACTCGTCAACACACCGACCCACAGAGCAGGACACACCCTCGACCCCATCTTCGCGGCAGGAAACAGCGTCCATTTCAGCCACACAACGCAGCCGCCATGGACCGACCACCACTGCGTACACTTCGCCATCAACAAACCCAAGGCACCCAAACCAGCCCCACGCCCACCACGAAGGAACTGGAGCAAGGTTACCGACGAGCAACTTAACTCCACCCTCAACCGAGACAACCACACCTGGGCACCCGACGCAAACAGCGCAAACGACGCAGCCAGAGAACTCCACACCTGGATCTCCAACTGCGCAGATGAGCTCGCCCCGCAACCCCGACAGACAACGCCCCAGGAAAGCCACCTGGTTCACAACCACTCTCCAAGAAGCCAGACGCACCTGCAGACGCCTGAAGAAGAACTGGAGAAACACCAAGACAACCGAAAACCACACCACCTACAAGGACGCCATGACGGACTACCACAACCAGATCAGAGCCACCAAAAGGAACTTCATCCACAACAAAATCCTGGCCAACTCCACCAACTCCAAGGAACTTTTCAGTGTCATTCAAGAATTCACCAACCCACGCAGCGAAGCCACAGACATCACCCCATCCCAAGACCTCTGCGACAAGCTTGGAACCTATTTCCACCTCAAGATCAAAAACCTCTACGACAACTTCATCGACCATCTACCAGGCGCCACAGATGGCCCCCCGCCCCCAGAAACACCAGCCAGCCCACCATCTCCAACTGGACACCGATCACGGCCGAAGACACCGCCTCGACCATGAAAAGCATCCACTCGGGGGCCCCTATCGACCCCTGCCCCCTCACATCTACCACAGAGCCGTGGCCGCCATCGCACCCGAACTACAACGCACCATCAACACCACCTTCAAAACAGGCACCTTCCCAGACGACTGGAAGCGCGCAGAAGTCAGACCCCTGCTCAAGAAGCCCACAGCTGACCCCACCGACCTCAAGAACTATCGGCCCATCTCGCTCCTCCCCTTCGCAGCCAAAGTTGCAGAGAAAACAGTCAACAGGAAACTGACACGATTCATTGAAGAAAACGCCGTCCTCGACTCGTCCCAATCCGGATTTCGAAGCAACCACAGCACAGAGACCGCCCTACTAGCCGCCACAGACGACATCCGCACCCTGCTGGACCAAGGCCACTCCGCAGCCCTCATCCTACTCGACCTATCAGCGGCCTTCGACACCGTCTCCCATCGCACACTAGTCGTCAGACTACACGACGCAGGCATACAAGGAACAGCCCTGGACTGGATCCGATCATTCCTCACCGGAAGAAGCCAAAGGATCAGACTCCCACCCTTCCTCTCCGACCCCACGAAAATCACCTGCGGAGTCCCACAGGGTTCATCACTGAGCCCCACCCTCTTCAACATTTACATGGCCCCCTCGCAGCCATCGTCCGACAACACGGCCTCAACATCGTTTCCTACGCCGACGACACCCAGCTCATCCTCTCCCTCACCAAAGACCCCACCACTGCCAAACTCAACTTCCAGAAAGGAATGCAAGACATCGCAGTCTGGATGACCAACAGCTGCCTGAAGCTCAACGCCGAGAAGACAGAAGTCCTCGTCCTCGGTACCACCCCTTCTGCATGGGACAGCACCTGGTGGCCGACCGCCCTCGGAAGCCCACCTACCCCCTCAGACCACGGCAAGAACCTCGGCATCGTACTCGACTCATCACTCTCCATGAACCGACAGGTCAACGCCATCACCTCCAGCTGCTTCAACACCCTCTGCATCCTCCGCAAGACCTTCAAGTGGATCCCCCCTGAGTCAAGGAAGACAGTCACCCACGCACTCATCACCAGCAGACTGGACTATGGAAACGCACTCTACGCCGGCATCAAAAAGTCCCTACTCCGCAAACTCCAGACAGTACAGTACACCGCCGCCAGACTCGTCCTCGGCATCACCCGACACGAACACATCAGCCAACACCTACGAAGTCTCCACTGGCTCCCCGTGGAGAAAAGAGTCACTTTCAAAATCCTCACTCACGCCTACAAATGCCTACACAACAACGGACCCAAATACCTCAACGACAGAATCAACTTCCACGTACCCAAAAGAAACCTCCGATCTTCCAACCTCACACTGGCCGAAACCCCGCGCATCCACAAAGCCAGAGCAGGCGGAAGATCCTTCTCTCACATTGCAGCCAAGACCTGGAACGAGCTACCGGCAGACATCAGACGCGCCCCCTCCCTGAACACCTTCAGGAAGACCCTCAAGACCTGGCTCTTCGGCTAAACAGATCTGCGGACCCCCCCTCAGCGCCTTGAGACCCTCACGGGTGAGTAGCGCGCTTACAATTCCCTGATTGATTGATTGAATGCAAAATGTCACTCTGGATGTGGTTTATCTCTGTACAATAGCCAAATAGTAATGAACATCTCCCACTTGCAGGTGAAACCGTGCAGGATGATTCCGGTGCAGAGGAGGGCCCTTCCACCAGTCAGGCCTCAGTAATCAGCAACCACCAGATGCATGGAAGGGGGGAGAGATGGTCCATCTATTGAGCAGTGAAACAACTTACTTCCTCCATACAGTCATTCAGTGAGCAGATGGCCAAGGGAGATTTGGTGATGGGGCAGCTCTACTGATCCTGGACGGGAGGGCATTCCATGCTCTCAAATGTGCCACTGGCCTGCCTGAAACAGAAGCAGCTCTCCCTCACCCATCTCATCAACCTCTTCCTTCCCCCTGACCCTCCCAAGTCTCCCATCCAGACTATGGTGAGGAACGCAGCATGGGATTTCCAGATAACGGGTGTCTGGAGAGCCTCCCTTCAAGAAGAAGGCACAGGCTCCTAGGGCCTGATTCACAGAACTAACTTACGTCAAAAACGTAAAGTTAGTACTTTTTGGTATTCACAGAATACACTTACTCATTTTGGTATTCACAGAATGAACTTACTCATTTCGGTATTCACAGAAGTTAGTAGTCCTAACTTTAGGACTCCTAAATGCCTTCTGTGAATACCGAAAGTCTTAAGTTAGGATTTTTCTCAGTTTAGGAGTAGTAAAGTTAGGACTCCTAACTTTACTACTCCTAAACTGAGAAAATCCTAACTTTAAGACTTTCGGTATTCACAGAAGGCATTTAGGAGTCCTAAAGTTAGGACTACTAACTTTACTACTCCTAAACTGAGAAAAATCCTAACTTTAAGACTTTCGGTATTCACAGAAGGCATTTAGGAGTCCTAAAGTTAGGACTACTAACTTCTGTGAATACCGAAATGAGTAAGTTCATTCTGTGAATACCAAAATGAGTAAGTGTATTCTGTGAATACCAAAAAGTACTAACTTTACGTTTTTGACGTAAGTTAGTTCTGTGAATCAGGCCCCTAGTGTTTTAGGGACGCAGGCACAAACGTTTTTGAGGTTATGGTGAGCAGTAGGATAGGGTAGCTAGGGTTTGGGTAGTCAGGGTTAGGGAGAGGTGCTTGCGCACAGGAGTGTTGGGCATATGATGGGTGGTAAGACAAGCAGCTGAAGGATGAAAAAGTTGTGGTTAGGGTAAGAGGAAAGCGAGAGCTGCAAGGGCACTGAGGGTACTGGGGTTTGGGTGAGTGGTATAGTAGAACAGGTAGATAATGGAATAGTTCAGGTTAGGGTGAGAGGTAGGAAAATGCTTCCAGGCCTAAGTGGGCCCTTTTAAAACACACAACAATGTTGGTCAGTTGAAAGTTGCTCAGCATTGAGGATGTAAAATTGCACTCTTTTGAAATTGTGTGGTTGCAAATTTAGTGCAGTAAAGCAGCAGCAAAACGTGCAATAATTGTGCAGTCTTACGGCTCGTAATGAGAAACGCAGAGCAGCCATATTTTGCTCAAAATAAGAATTAGCAGTAACCTATGAAAACGTTTCTATAGAATTGCAATCAACATATGTACCAAGTGGACATCTCTGTTTCCTGTGAGCAAACATTTGCCTTATGAAAATCTTTGTGTTTTCGCTTAAGCATGTAAACAAACGGTTTTGCTGCCCAAAGCCTCCTATTCACAATGCACCTAATTAAACCTAATTAAAGGGTGCTTGGAATGTAGATCATTTGCTTTGGCATACCATAATTGTTCAGTTTTAGCTAGGTCTGTTCATGAAATGCCATAGGATGTTCTGCTACTAGTCTCCACTGAGTCCACCATTGTTCTTACTCCATTTAGATATATTCCCTTCCGATTTAAGACTTGCCAGAGCTGAGGCTGAATTTGAATCTGGTTCACCATGCTGCATGGTCAGCAATTTTAGCCAATAAGCCACGTGTCCTCCTGTGAAAGCTCGGCTAAATTTGGACTCGAGGGGCCTGATTCACAGAACTAATTTACGTCAAATACGTAAGGTTAGTAATTTTCGGTATTCACAGAATACACTTACCACTACTAACTTTATGTCCGCTCCCGGGCCGGAGATTCCGGCCCTGTGGCGGAATTTCCGCCTCTGGGCCGGAATCTCCGCCTCCGGGCCGGAATACCCTCATTTAGGCAGTTTGAGCATTGAAACGGCCTAAATGAGGGTATTCCGGTCCGGAGGCGGAGATTCCGGCCCAGAGGCGGAAATTCCGCCACAGGGCCGGAATCTCCGGCCCGGGAGCGGACATAAAGTTAGTAGTGGTAAGTGTATTCTGTGAATACCGAAAATTACTAACTTTACGTATTTGACGTAAGTTAGTTCTGTGAATCAGGCCCGAGGTTCCAAGAAAACCCAAGCATCTGGCTCGAGCTTAGCTCTAGCTTTTAGTGGCTCACCCATCTCTAAATTCCATAAACCTTTAAACTTTACGGCCCTCATTTATGAGAAAGTCACGCAGTGCAGCAAGTCACTTTACTGCGCTGCACTGCGTGGCAGGGAAAGGGCAGGAATGTGCCATATTTAAAGCAATACGGTGCCTTCCTGTCTCTACCCTGGCGCTGTTCCCTTTTGGCAGCCTAAAGCCAACACAGGCACCCTTGCACCATGGTGGAAGGGTGCCTGTGTTGCATACAGGATTGTTTTTGTGCAGAAAGGCATACCTTCCTGCACAAAAACAATCCTGGGGGAAAGGCTTCTTTCTATAGCACACATAGAAAGAGAAAGAAATGGGGAGAGATAGAGATATTTCTCCTTGTTACGCCTCCACTGAGAAGGTGTAAGACTTTGGCACATAAATCTGGGGATTCCTCAAAATCCATGGGAGTTGCGTGGGAACACCCACACAATGCCTTGGCACGACTACCCAGGGCAGAGTAATGCAATGCAGCGATTTGTGTTGCACTGTGTTACTCCAGATTTTTGAAGCCACTCAAAGCCATGCAAAGTGGCTTTGCGGTACTTCAAGAATCTGACATAGAGGTTTGCGTTATGCATGTACCATGTTGTGTGGTGTAAACGGGCCGCAACCCTCTCATAAATAAGCCCCTCTGTCTTTAGAATAGTCAGATCTGGTAGCAGGACTTCAATTGTTTAACATTCTCGAGCCAGGAACAACTTCTCAGTAGTAGGAAAAGAAGCTAAGCGTATACGATATTGAAAACACGCTCACCTTTTTCCTCATTAGCGAAACTTGAGGAGGGTCTAAATACCCCCGTGGCTCAACATGTGGAGACAAAAATACTAAACAGATCACTTTTTGGGGGCCCCCGATGTGTACATTTCTTGGGCAAGACATAAAAGAATATAGGTGTGCTGCCTAGTGTGTTTATCATTCTCAAGCATGAGGGGGCAACCAGTGAATCTTTTGTAGGATTAATGGGAATTCTATAATAACTCTTAAGCCACCCTCTAAACCTGTAGGTGCTTCCCAATCAACAGCTCTTCGGCCTACAACTCCCACACTGCAATAGTAAATTGAGAAAGGCGCATAAATGCAAGATGAAGCTTGCATTACCAGTTGCATTGCAAGCCAGCACTAATAGTTTGGTCTCGAAGAACTGTAACACTTCTGAAACAGTTCCTGCATGACTTTTAAGAAAGTAGAAAAATACCAGCACTTAAACAAAAAGGATTCTAAAGAATGGCATTCACCCGTCTCTATTTTCTGATGTTTGCTTTGTAGCAGATGCTGCTGGCTCTGCGCCAAGCCCAAAGGGGCTGTGTGTTGTAGCTGCAGATGGGGATTCCAGGCCTCAGCACCTGTTGGTAATGCAGGTAACACTCATGGGAAGGGAAACTGCGGCTGCCCTTTGACCATTACCCTCATCGCAGAAAAATTTGAAATCTTACTTTGCCCATAGGTTGACTTCTGTTTATTCCCTTTCCATTCGCAAACACTTTCCCCTGCTCTTACCCGAAGGGAGCGAGAATGCTGAACTGTCACTCGAGAGAAAAGTGCAAAGGTGACTGCACACCTGAAGCCCCAGGAGGGATTTCACTAATCAGGGAACTAAAGACGTTCTCTGTGGGCGACAGGAATGTGTCGGCATGGCCTTTGCCGAGCCTTTGTTAATGAATGCTGCACACCATCTCTGGAAGCTAGCTGTTCAACAGCATTTTCAGCTTTTTAGCTCACGAAAAGAGGAGCCTCGGCATTGTTATTTTTCGTTCTTGAAGAATCACTGCACCCTTTCTGGATGTAAATGCACCAGAGTTTCCACGTTAATCTAGGCGGTTTAATCAGTGATTGTTGGGTGTTGCAATGGCTTCCCCTTGTTGCTGCCTGCAACCCCATCGATATTCTCAGTAACAGCTGTGATTTTAGAAGTAAGTTCAAAGCCTTTGTTTTTGGCTAGGTCTATTCAAATGTGGTGGTGTACGAAGGGTGGCTTGGGCACTAAGACAAGCAAGGAACATGTGCTACCCGAATCCACGGATAGATCCTTCACTGGGTGCCTAGGAAGGGACTGTTGTTCTCAAGAACACATCATCTCTGAATGAGGCACTCCCCTATTTCACTCTTACAGCAACAAAAAGCAGGGGTTACAATACAAGTAGGGAACTTTATCCTACTCTACACTGTGGCACACCTTTAACTGGGTGCGCTGGACACAGACATGGATAATTAGCCTATTACACTGATTGCAATGCTCAGATACAAACTCTTACCTGCACTCTGAACAGCACATTAGTGAAAGGCAGACCAGCTGTTTGAAGCCACCGATCCGACTTTCACTGCAGATGGCAACCCAACCTGAACTTCAAAGGCAAGCAATGTCCCCCTACATGTGGGAGCGGTAGTGAATGGGGAGCCTAGAGAGTGAATGGGGAGCCGGGGGAACACCTAGGATCCCCAATCTCACCTCACAAGGGGGGTTCTCGTGGGCATACTGTCTGTGTGCCATTTCACTGTGGCGCGCAGTCAGTGCTCCTCCTGGTGTTTTCTTTGCCATTGCACCGACATTTGAAATATGGTGCTGGATCAAAGGCAAAGGATTTCCTCATTAGCACAGGCCACAACCCCCTCCAAATGAGGAAGTGTCCATTGTGCTTGTGCCGATGTGATCCATATTACAGAAGGCCCACATAAGCATCTGTGGCCCCTTACAAAAAATAGGTTATGATTTAGGGAGGATGTAAGTCCTTACCAAGCAATAAGTCCAAAATCATGAAAGGTCCAACATAAAAGTTCAATAAAATAAACCTGGTCTCAACCCCTGGTAGCTATAGCACATAGATTGACAGGCTTAACCTATGATATATGTGACAATAAAAGACCCACAACAGATTTTTAAATCAAAAAAATATTAATAAGAGAAATCACACAACAATGATTCAAATTCACTTAAGGAACCTGAGATATGAATTTTAAAGCTTTAGGGCAAAAAGCGCCAAGAAAAGCAAAGTGGCAATCAAAAGTCACTGTTGTGGTTAACTGGGACCTAGGTGCAATTTCGGGCCAACCAAGATGGAGCAGAGGTCAGGTACAAGTCTGAAGGCTGTTACTGACAAGGGCCACTCAAAGCAGATACCTATTCACTGCTGTTCCACTGAACCAGTTTGTTTTGGCAGGAAAAGCTCAGATTGGGAAAATCCAAATTTCACACAGAACAAAGTCCTCTCATCAGCCAGATACTTTTTGTTCCTTCGCCCACTCAAGGTTTCTACTTTGAGACTTAGGGCCTTATTACGAGTTTGGAGAATAGGATACTCTGTCACAAACGTGACAGATATCCCGTACGCCAAATTACAATTCCATTATATCCTATGAAACTCGTAATACGGCGGACGGGATATCTGTCACATTTGTGACGGAGTATCCCATCCGACCAAACTCGTAATCAGGCCCTTAGTCTCACTTTTGGAGCTCAAAATCTCCAGCTGCAGGCTGAGTCTGCGAAAATCACAACAAAGTCACAGGTCAAACATTTTTCAAAATCCAACCTTTTCCAACTTTCTAGAGCAGCTCTTCTTGGTCACATCTAAGGCTCACAAAACCACAGGGAAAGCACTTAGGGAACAGGACTCACTCAAACGGAGGCCAATAGGAGGGTCCAATCCATGTCCAGTTGTGACTGGTTGTCTGGTCACCTAAGGAAAAGGGCATCTTGCAGCTTTTGATGTCCCTGTAGCCACACAAGACCCTTGGAATCAATTTCTTAGTTCTAGGTACAAGTGAGAGAAGGTCTAGCCTTTCAGGTCTCTACACAGATTACAGACAGCAGGTGAAGCCCTATTCTGTTCTTCCACAGGTCCAGATGTGTTCTTATTAGCGGGAAGCGAGGTGACACTTTTGTAGAAATCACTAGCCAGTGTGTGGGAGCGACTCCTAGCCCCTTCCTAACAAATGGGGAAATGTTTTCGAGGGCAAACATAACCCCCTTTGCAGCACATTCTGTTTGCCTTACTGCAAACTATCCCACAGTGCACAATTCTCAGAGAAAATCAAGATGGCTAAACGTTTCTGCCCCTGACAGAGGATGGTGGACCTCTAAGGAGTGTGTCTAGGGAACTGAGCAGTCCCCTCCGACTCAACCACAACAGACTCTTTTTGGAACCAGCTCCAACTCCCATTAGAATAGAGCCAGGCTAGCTACATTTGACCCTGTGATAAAAGCACCCCTCTTCCTCATGTCTCATTATACACAACTATGAATTGGCAGATTTCACTATGGTTATTTTCAAGTTAATGAAGTTCCTGAATCTTTCCCACATGTTGTTCCTGCAAGAAGATGAGTCACATACCTCTCTCCCATGTGTTTCTAACAAAAGCCCCAAGACATTGTTTCTGTTCTGAGAACAGTTTTCAAACCTCAGCATGGAGAAAACACAAACAGTGATGGCAGCTGCAGGCAGGCTAATGATAATTAGCCTTCCTGAATTTCAGGCACGCAAAATTGAACTTTTTAATAGCTTTCTTTTCCAATATATCTATTCAAAGTCCCACTTCACCAATGAATTTTAATACACATTAAAAATAGTGGTTAAATGATGTCTGCAGCCTATTCCATACCAAAGATAGTATATTAATTGTACTTTAGTTTTTCTCATAGGAATGGCTACAGCTATAAATAGTGTAAATAGCATTTTAGGGCTAGTAGCTATAGGAATATACCAACCTTACATTCTTACATGTTGCACTTTTAAATACTGGGTACCTTTTACCTGATGGTCAACAAGGCCAACTTAGGGAAGACTTACTTAATTTTTAAAAATAGGGTTCCTTCCTGTTGAAAGAGTTACTTTGGCAGGTTCCACATAAGGTTTAAAAGCTGTAGCATTGAGGCTACACATATAGGCCTGAAGCCACGTTTTCCTTTTCAGCCTAGTGGGTGACACTATATATGCTTCAGTCAACAGGTGATTAACTTCCATGCCATTGGCATACTCCTGCACCATATACTGTGGCCTTACTGGAAGGTTAAATATGCCAATTGGGGATTAGCCCATTTTACCATGGTTTTAGGGGTCAGAGCACATTGGGAACAGGTCAGCAGTGCCCCTAGTGTGCAGAGTTAAAAAAACGGCGATATCAGTCAGGAAAAATGGGGGTGATCACGCAAAAAGAAGCACTTTCTAACAATGTTTATGATCCTTCTGTAAAACTTTATTCCTCTTCCATATGCCCTCTCAATCTTCATTTCTTTTTCATTTATATAAGGTAATGTGTGTGATTATTTCTCTTCCACAAAAGGATATAATGCTGAAAGTGTGAATAAATAAATGATATTGCCCAGGGAAGAAGACACAGGCAAGCCATGTACAGGGTTTACATTTACAATTAAAAGATGTGCTTCAGGAGGGGGTAGCCAAGCTAGGTAAGCAGTATGGGTCTCAGAGCACTGCTGCTCCTCTCTAACCCCACCAAACTAATTTTAAAGTTCCTCTTCCAGTAAGCAAGATCTTCTGGGCATTGGTGACCAGGACTCAGAGAGCAGATGGCAGCACTAGCAGAGGTATTCCAGGACCGCAGGTCATCGCAAAACCCCGGGACAACCTTGAGACTGAGCAGTTGCGTACCTCAAGAAGTTGTGACTGGCATCTTATACCATCAGGTGGGCGCCCGGCCCGGCCTGGCCCGACCTGGCCCACACTGAGTCAAGCACAGCTGCACAGCACTCCAAAGAGTGAAGATCTCAAACTCTGTGACAGCAGCTTTGAAGCAGGGCCCCACTGATTGAGGTGGATTCTACAGGTCCTGGGCCAGGCCCATGATGGATGCACCATCCACACGGGACCCCTGACGGGAGCCTTTTGGAGTTTAGGCCTGTTGGAAGAGCGCCACAGGGCACCATTGGAGGTAGGTCCCCAGGGCTCTAAGACTTCATTGGCCTTTAGACAATTCTAGCAACTAGCAGCTGCTCAATTTCCACAGACACGGCTACCCTCTTCCCACATTCGCAGGTGCTAGCCCAGAACATACTGGCCCCAGAGCCTCTGTAGGCACTAAAAAGCAGTGGAGCTGGCCTTCCTACAGAATTATTTGAGGCTTGGCCCCTGTCAGTTGTAGCCTTGGCAAGGGTCCCAATATAGACATCAGGCCTCGGCTCTGACTTATGGAGGGTGCAACAAATTAGCCGGGCTCCTTGGGGGCCCCAGTGATAAGGCCTGCTGAGCCCGAGCCTGAACCATAGCATTCTGTCTCAACTGCTGGAAGAGGAAAAATAGCCAGGATATGGGGGGATCGAGCAAAAAGGCTTATACAGAGGATTATGATAAATGTGTTTGTCTTGTGCTGCCACCTCCCACCTGTTCACCACAACATTATGCCCCTACACACCAAGGATCCTTCCTCATGAGGGGTTACAAATACCTCAAACCAGAGTGTGATAGGTAAGGATACCTTGGTTGGCCTTGTTGGCCCTTTTAAATTTGTTTCTTCACTAGAGGGGGAGGGCGTACACCGGAGCAAATTTCAGACCTGACTCCCATGTGGGTCAAGAGCATTTTCACACATCAAGACTTTCTAATGGTTAAATTCATCTCCTTAAATGTGAGGGGCATGAACTCACAGAATAAGATACGTCAGATATGTAGCTGTCTTTCACTTAGGAACCCCAACATAATATTTTTGCAAGAAACTTACCTACTTAAAAGGGACCAAACACGAATGCACCGCATACAAAACCCCTGCCATTCTGGGCATTAGCCGAGGGTAAAATTGACAGATTGGCCATACTGTGTAAAGCACACATAGGTACAAACAACAATGGTATCAATAGACACAAAGAGAGCACTACATTAATCTTCAACTACGGTTCAATAGGTCCCCCAAAACACTCTTAAACATCTATGCCCCAAATACTGGGCAAGACTCCTTCCTGCACAAGACATTAAAAGAGCTGCTGTGTGACAGCAGGGGGACATAACAGTAGGCGGTATTTTTAACCTAGCCTGGGACCCTGACACGGACAGAAACAAAAATGTCTTTTCGGGCACAGAATGTCAGCACACCTCAATAAGGATATTACTGAACTGGGATTTGTAGATGCATGGCATTACCTAAACCCTGACATGAAGGACTTTTCTTCTATTCTCATGATCACCCTACATACTCCCACATAGTCTATGTGTTCATCACACACTTCTTGTTGCACTGTCTTGAATCCGCACTTATATAAGACATACTCATTTCAGATAACACCCACTTACAGCTCTCCTAGAGGGGATGCTGTCCACCTTCCTCAGGAGACTAGAAGTGGCAAATGAAACTGAATACCCTAAGAGACCCAGTAAATATGTCCTCTATAGATGCAACAATTAAGGAGTACTTTGCTCTTTAACTCACTCCCAGACCTGCCTTTCCACATGATCTGGGACGCATTCAACGTAACAATCTGTGGTGCAATTAGATCTATTGAGAAGGACTATCCCAACGAGGTTAGACTGCTCAACAATAAGCTCTCAGCAGAGTTTAGATTTCTGGAATGAAAAGACAAACAAACCTTAGTTAGGAAAGCCCAAAGGCAGTTGGCAATCCTCAGGGGCCAACTGAAAGAGCGGAGACTAAACCAAGCAGAGAGGTCTCAGGTTTAAGTGGAGGAACCCTTCTATGACAAAGGTGACATGGTGGAAACTCTATTATTAAAGAAAATCCACCTACCAAAGGGCCAGAACAAACATCGAAAAATAAAAAAACGGGGATGGCTCCAGGCAACAAGGAACAAGATAAACAAGAAACCTTTAGCTACTTCTTTCAATCACTACATAGCTAGGGAAATGAATGCCTATCAAATATAAATAGCTGTCTGAATAACTGCACCTGGACGGCCCTCTCCCCAGACCAGAGGGAAACTGTTGAGGCCCCAATAGACATCTCAGAACTAAGATAAGCATTGAAAGTCGTGTTGCTGAGGTAAGTTTTTCCCCCTCTTGAGTGGCACATGTTTACCCTATTCAACTCATTCAAGACACTATAAGTCCTGACTCCTCTATGTAAGACACTGAAATTGCATCAATCGCCAAGTCAGGCAAGGGCCTCACACATTGTGCATCTTTTACACCCATCTCCATGCTTAACATGGATGCAAAGCACTTCAAGAAAATCTTAGCAGCCTCCCTGGAACCCCTTCTTCCCAGGCTGATTGACCCTGAACAAGCCAGGTTATCTGCAACTAGCATGGAGAGGACATGAGGAGACTTGCGCTCTTAGTCGAAAATGCTCACAAAAGAAAGATTCCAGCTGTCATTCTCTCACTCGATGCTGAAAAAGCATTCAACCAGGCCAGCTGGTCCTTCTTGAGTGGTGTTCTGGACAAACTCCAACTGGGCCAGAGAATGAAGGCAGGATCTTGGCAGGTTATAAAGCCCCCACAACATCAGTTAGGATTAACGCCCAGTGTTCCCTCACCTTCCTGTTGTTATCCGGTGAACCAGACAGGGTTGTCCACTTTCCCTTCTTCTCTTTTCTCTTGCTGTGGCACCCATGGCTATACAGATTAGGGCCTCATGTATGACTTCGGCGATGTCATGCATGACTACGATCAACGTAAGCAGCAAGTCATCCGCAAAAAGGCAGGCCTGTTTGATTCCTTGTGTGGGAGAATCAAACAAGGCCTGTCTCTTTGTTGGTGACTTGCTCCTCACCTTCACCAACCCATCCGAGTACCTCGCTGATGTCGTAGACCTATTCAGTCGCTTTGAGCTGGTCTCAGGCTTCAAGGTCAATAAGCAAAAATCTCACATATTGAACCTCACAATCCAAACCTCAGAGGTGCCCATGCCTCACAACCTCACTCAATTTGACTGGTCTTCCCACTCTTTTAAATACCTAGGCCCTAATATTATGAGACACCTGGACTACTGGACGAAAGCTAACCATCCCGAGCTTCATAGAGAAGTCCTAGAAGACCTCTGGCACTGGTGCCCCTTCTACATGTCCTGGCTGAAGAGAACTAATGTAAACAAAATGAACTTTCTCCCTGTACCTGTTCCAATCCCACCCAAAGTCTATCCGTATCAGTTATATATGCTCCCTTCAAAATAAATTAACTGCATTTGTTTGGGGTAGTAAGAAGACGTGCATCCCGGCCACACTCTTTCGCCCAGGGGAAGGGGAGTTTGGTGTGCCCCAACATAGTAGGCTACTACTGGATGGCACAACTACACTATATCTGTGGATGGGTGGTGAGGGAAAGTGAAAAAAATAGATCGACAAGGATAGAACTGTAACGTGCCAACCACTCTTGGATTTGCCCTGGCTTGCGGGCCAGCACTGACCCAGAAGGGCATATCTTGCTACCCCAACGAGAACTGTCCTTGAGATTTGGGATCAACTGCCATCCAGGAGAGAGCTCACCACGTTCTTTCTGCCAACACTTCCATTCCTCTTAACCCAGAATTCACCCCAGCAATAACACCCATGTCTTTCCGAAAGTGGACAGTGGAGAATGCAGGGTCCTTTCCAGGGTAGTGCAAGAAGCTCCTTTGAATGATATAAACAATGTCTCTGGAGCGACCACCTACAATATTTCCAGCTGCGACACTGGGCACACTACCCGCCAAGCGCAACTGCAACCACTAAAGCCCTCACTACCTTCAAAAGCTAGTCTGTAACTTTAAGGCCTCCAAGGGTCTCATATCTAGAATGTACCAAGCTGTCCAAAATAGCAAACTGTCCTGCAAACTCCACTTTCAGCACAGATGGAAACGTGGGGCTATTATCTCTGACAAGCAATGGAATAAATAATGGCGGGAAAAAGCCCCACATTATCCCTCACAGAGACTCTGCCTGTAAGCAGGTGTAACAATGGTGTCTAACACGCATACGCCTCAAGTGCATGTTTCTTTATGCCTCTGCACATGTTGGTGTAGTGGACAGGCACCTCAAACACATACACATTTGGTGGTCTTGTCTAGTGATACAGAACTTCTGGAAGGAAATCTTGGAGCATATTACAGGGGCACTGGGATATCCAATGTTGGCGAATCCTGGAGCCCTAATACTGAGGAGACCTGACACTATGGTGGGTATGTCCTCAGCAGACTTGGCCCTAAATAGCATATGGCAGGAGCGGCCAAACAGCTTATTCCCCTACACTAGAAAAGGAGGGCACTGTCTCCCATTGCCCTTTGGTTCAATAGACTCTGGCTTATCCTCGCCATTAAACAAATAACTCACAACATATTCTACTTGGAAAATAGATTCACAGGCAGGTGGAAGCTGCTGAATGACTACCTCTTTAGACTGGAATTCACATCCTTCACACCCCCAGGGTGCTAGCATTGCAGCTTTTCAATTATTTTGCCCTATTCTGCATATGTTGGCCCAAGCAACGCTCCTAAATGTGATGCCCAACACACCACTGCTCCGGTCTCCCCACAGAATTTCACACTAAGGGGCTCATTACGATGGCGGAACGATCGCCACCGCCGGGCCGGCGGTGGCGATCGTCCGCCATCATATTGAGATTTACCCACCGCCATATTAGGATGGTGGTGGGTATCGCGGAGGACGCAAAGTCCGTCCGCCGCTTTTCCGCCGGTGGCAATCGCACCGATTGCCTGGCGGGCGGAGCAGGGCCACTAATATGGTGGCGGTGCCTAGCAGGCACCGTCCGACATATTAGGATGTGTGTAGCCAGGCGCCTTTCCATGGCGGCGATGCCGCCATGGAAAGGCTGGCGGGATTGGGTTTGGGGGCCCGTTGCGGGCCCCCTTGTGTGGGGTGGTGTCGCTGCACTGGGGGTACCCCCTGCATTTCCATGCACCAAGTGCAGGCACCGCGTGGTGCCTGCCACGCGGTGCAGGGAAATGCGGTGCAAGCACTTTCAACATTGCGGACGGTGCTGCAGCCAGCATCACCGCCCGCAATGTTGAAAGCCTAGGATGCGCCCGCCAGTATGGCGGGCGCATCCTAATTGCAGTGGTGGGACCGCCGCATGTCTGGCGGGCGGTCCCAATCACCGCTACGGTGGCGGGCGGACCAAGTCCACCCACCATCGTAATCAGCCCCTAAGTTAGGCGAATCGTTACTTTCTGAAATACTGACACACACATGGTACTCTCCATGACAAATCATGCAACCACCCCGCCGAGTTGTTTCATTTGTGGAGACATTTTTGAACACATAATGTTACGTGACAACTGCTAGAACAGCAAAGAATGCCTGAAGCGCCTTATGTAGGGATGCTCATATCATGTGACATCAAGATTGCTGTACAACCGCACCTGTTTTTCTTAAAAAAGCTAAATAAAAAGTTTTTGAAACAAAAATGGGCTTCGTGTGGTAAGTGTACCTAATTATGCTCAGGTTATTTTCCTCTACCACCAGACTAAGCATAATGACTGGATACCCAGTTAAAGAGCATTGAAAGGAAAAATAACAAAGTAAACTTTAACAAATTAAAAATGTGGCATATTTAGAGCACATGGTAAAATTATGAATGCTATTTGATTTGAAAGGCTACAGTAGGTGAAACCATATTGTTTAATTTAGGTGATTTAACGTTCAAGCTATATATTTGAGCCTAACACTTTAAGATTGCTATTTATCTATTTTATCAAGTATATTATACGTAACTATAACATGTGACCCTCATTAAAACATCCACCTAGGCAGACACCATTTCTACTTGCTAGATAATAATGTCTGGGTGGAAAGCGACTGAAGAAAGTAATCCCTCTCCACTTTATGGTGAGGAAAAGGATCAAGTGGAATATGTTTTCTGCCTGGTGGGGGGTATTTGTGCCAAGGAGCTAGACTTCTAGGAAAAAATTTCTGTGCTAGGTACAGCTGTATTAGTTCTCTTCATGTGAAATGTTTTCAGGGAACACGGCACCTTGGATTGGAGGGGTACTCTGGGACGCCAACATGCTATATCACACAAGACAATTATGTTATCTATTATTATCTATTAACTTGGGCAGCATCTGATTAGTCACAATTAGCAATGTAATTTCCAATTGGCATTTACTGGCAGGAGCAAAAGCAGGGGCTGAACGTGATTTGCATGGGACTGTCTGTGCAAATTTAGCAGCACATGTTCTATAACCCTTGTGGCAGTCATAGGCACATGCCAGCAGCATCGCTTACATATTGATGCCTCAGTGTGCTATTTTAGATTAATATTTTTTCCTAGAATCCAGTACTCACCAGGGGTGAGCGAAGTTGTGGGCCTTTTCCAGCTCCTTCTTCATAGTTATTTTTAGGTCTTGCTTACAGCTAGCTTTAGCTGACTGTTGGCCAGAACTATTGCTTCCAGTATACAAAGAGTTGCCTTTGGCTTAGCCCCTTGCTCGTGATTGGATGACTTTGTTATCTATCCCAGTAGTTTCTTCTTGATTCAGAGCCTTCTCTCCATATTCATGTACTTTTTCCACCCAGGAGCATTTTGGTCTCACAGTATTGTGATTCTTGTATCCTTCTACTGCTGACCTTAGTTGGATTAAGGAAACTACCTTTTTCTTTTTTTCTTTTAAGCAGTCTGTGGGATTGCATGTGTTTCATTGCATACTTCTCCATGTGCTTCTTTCCCCTTCACTTTGCCTCACTCCCTCGATCTCTATGTTACTCCTTCAGCTCATTCATTGCTACTCCCACCCGCTCTCCATTCCACTGGTTTTTTTTTATTTCTCCTCTGCCCTACCCCAGCTCTTTCGTTGCTCCCTTGCCCTTTCCCATTGTTGTCCTATGCCTGCCTCTCTCCCACTATTTTTTTTACTTTTTTGTGCCCAGCTTTCTATTGGTGGATGTCCAACTAAAAATGAGTTTTTATCCATTTCAAGATGGCCACCCGTGAGTTTGCATGTGCATATAAGCACTGCGGGCACAAAGAAATTTGTTTGCGTTAATTAAACAAACCGACTCAAAAATGGTGGATGCAGATGAGCGCACAACAGCTGCGGCCATCTGTAAATACAATTGCTCAGCAACTAAACATGGATTCAAAGATGGCCACTGTAGATGTGCACACATCAACCCTGGCCATCTCTGGAATGGGTTTGTTCAAATTTAACAAATGCATTCAAAGGGTGCCACTTTGGATGTGCCCCCATCCTTGGGGGCCATCTTTGAATGCATTTGTAATGTTTAATCAAACCAATTCAAATAGGACCACCACGAATGTTCATCATTCCCCGCTGGGTATCTAATAAAACAATTATTGGCAAAGTCGAATAGGTTTCACAGTTGAAAACCTATTCCGTGCCAATGCCTGTTTAATTAGCCAACTCTCCGAAAGTTAGGGATTTGGTGACATTTTTTAATAAAAACGGACTGAAAGAGTTGTAAAATTATTTTATTTTCCAAGGGTAAACTCAGCAAAATATACCTTCACCAGGAAAATTGTCCCAAAAATGATCCCACAAAATCCTTTCTCAGAAATTATTCTCCCATTCTATTTTGTGCAAAGTACACAAATTTTGCAAAGTGTAAGATTGTGTACTTCACCCAGCCCTGCTGGTGAAATTATAGTTTAAGAGATAAGTTCACCAAGCCCAAAAATGGTATCTTGGTGTGAAGAAGACCAGCAGGATAGATTAAAGATAGGTGGCATACAGCAGACATCTTTCTGAACTATAGATTGTCAGATGTTGGTCTGCATTCATCCAGAAAGCAATTTTATAATGCTGTACAGTGTTGCGAAAAATCAAGGTCGGTCCTCCTCTTTCTTATTGTCTTTGTAACTGACAACCCATGAGACACCATCGTTTCCAGTGAGCATCTTCTAAGGTAAGGAACAGTGAGCAATTATTGTGAAATTGTTTCACATCCTAAAGGTTGTTCTGCGCTCCTACTACATATTACATCCTACCAGAGTGTTCATAACTTTAATTTTATAAATCTGAGGGTATATGGAATATGGTCACTTCGTCCACGATGTAATATGAGCTGTATTTTCAACAAATATATGCCATATGTGAGAGGAAACTAAGGCAATTGTGACTAATAATCAGCGTTTAAATATGAACAAAATGAAATGGTACATTAGCATGTTGATTTAGAAAACCCCTAGTGCTGGCATTGTGTCAGAACACCCCTTCCGTTGCAGTAGTAACCTCTGTCTGGAGTGATACTCCAAGCCAGGATTAAGTGCACCTGGGAGTTTCTCAGCAGGTTGTGTACCAGTACAGATCCTTAAGAGTTGGAGACATAGAGAGATGGAGAGAATTCTGGCAGGCATGACTGTCCAAAAAGCTATGAGACAGCCACAGCAGAAGCAGTGTCTTATCTTCTCTATTTCCATGTATTAGGTGACCTGAATATGAGACTGTGCCAAGCACCCAGAGCTTTCATCACGGAACACTGAATATAAAAATTGAATATTCAACTTATAAAGCGCAAAAGGCCACACCCAATCAAGGGCATCTTGGCACTAAAAGCCTTAACACAGTGTCTTTCCAAGCAAAATTAGCATAAAAACACTTTTTAAGAGCATTCCTGGAACTAACATGCGAAGGAATACCTTTCAGACTTGTCGGCACAGTATTCTAAAACTGGGGGCTGTGGACCGCAAGCGATCTGACTCCAGCCATTGATCTTCAGAATCAGTCAAGAAAAGCACAGCTCGTTCAGAGTCAATACTCCTGGTTAGGATGTATAAGGGAAAAAAAAGCAGCCAAATGTGATTTTTCTAGTCCATAAAAGCCTTATGCCTAAGGCATAGGACCTTGTAAACAATACTCTGTATTATCAGCAGCCAGCATAAGCTCCTATGCAGTGCAGTGATGTAATCCCTTTGACTAAATCCAAGAAGCACTCGTACTGTGTGTCTTTGACTTTGTTGCAGTTGGATTAAGACTGCATCCAGAAGTCCGACATATGACAGGTTAGAATAATTGATCCTTGATAACAGACAAGATGCACCAGCTGCCTATGCAGATTATCGTGTACAAATCTTAAAGCCTTCTTCAAAGTTTTTAGTTGATAAAAGCATGAGGAAGTAAATTCCTTTATCTGAGAGAGCATGGATGATTGCAAGTCGACAAAGATTTTACAGACTTTGACAGTAGTGCTCAGATCAGTAGGTTAGAGGTCTTTACACCCCCCCAATACTTGAGATCATCTCGAAGAAATGCTGTGATTTCCAGCTTTGGATTGATAGGAGACATTTTGGCAGTTGCATATCTGAACCCGGAGAATGTCATCAGGCCTGGTGATTATGTTGGTTTCATATGTATATGAGAACATAGCACAACTGTGGGCTTTGATTAGGGCAATCAGGGTTTGAATACAAATGTTAAAAAGAGAGGGTGACAGAATCGAACCCTGAGGTGCCCCACAGGGGACATGTTGCGCTTGCAAACAGTAAGGGAGTAAAGCCACTACTTGAATATGGTCTTTACAAAATGATGCAAGCCATGCCTTTCCCCTTTATTCCTCAATTTCCCATTCATGTGTAATAAGTTGTCATGGCCCACCATCTCAAAAGCTGTAGTCAAGTTTAAACAGCAGCTGAGCTGCCACCTCTCCTTGGTTGATAATAGACCTGGGCGCGATGCAAGAACAACACAAAGGCTTCAGTGACATTTACAAAGTCATGCATGGAGCAATCTGCAATGCCTTGCGTTGCTTTGTAAAGCAATATAATGCAAAGCAGTTGCTTGTGCTGTGCTACGTTACATTTCAACTTGAGAGGCGTTCCAAGGGTGGAAAATGGGTGTTCCAATGCATCCACTCATAATTTTTTGGGTGCATTCCTAGATTTACTAAAGCTAGTAACCCTGGAAATGTGCCAAAATGCTATGCCTTCCCCAGTGAAGCATAACAAGGAGAAATATCATTATTTCTCCAAGTTATTTCCTCTTTCTATGTGTGCTGAACACACAGAAAGAGGAAAAAGCACTAAGGATTGTTTTTGTTAAGGAAGGTGTCTTGCTGCACATAAACAATCCTGGTTGTAACTCAAACACCCTTGCACCTTCCAGAAACCCACCACACACCACCGCACCCAACAGATCCCACGCCGCTGCTGGAGCAAAGTCACCGAAGACCAACTACGGGCAAACCTCGCTCTCAGCCCTCCCTCCGACCCATCCAACACCGACGACGCTGCCTGCAACCTCAGACGATGGATAGACGACTGTGCCAACACCCTCGCCCCGCTGAAAAAACTCACCTACAGCGACACCACCAAAAGAGCCAGCTGGTTCACCCGGAACTCCTAGCTTCCAAGCGTACCTGCCGGAAACTTGAGAAGAAATGGCACAGTGATAAGACACCGGACAGCCACACAGCCCATAAAGACGCCATCCGTAACAACCACCACCTCATCAGGTCCGCCAAGAGAATCTCCTTCAAAGACCGCCTCGACAACAATGCACACAACAGCAAGGAGCTCTTCAACATCGTGAAGGAACTCTCCAACCCCAGCTCCAACACCAACGACATCCCGCTGTCGCAAGCCCTGTGCGATTCCCTCGCCACCTTCTTCCACCGCAAGATCGCCGACATCCACGACAGCTTCAACACCCAGACAGCCCCCACCAAGATAGATACACCAGACCCGCCGCACACCATCGACCATGACCCCTTGCCAGCCTGGGCCAACGTGAACATCGATGACACCATCAAGACCATGGGCACAATACACTCCGGCTCCCCGTCAGACCCTTTCCCGCACCACATCTTCAACAAAGCCAGCAGCTCCATCGCACCCCACCTGTGCAACGTTATCAATCTCTCCTTCGAGACCGCGACCTTCCCAGAGAGCTGGAAACACGCAGAGATCAACGCCCTACTCAAAAAACCCAAGGCGGACCCAAGAGACCTCAAGAACTTCCGGCCCATCTCCCTGCTTCCGTTCCCAGCCAAGGTCATCGAGAAGATCGTCAACAAACAGCTAACCCGATACCTCGAAGAAAACAGCATCCTGGACCCATCCCAATTGGGGTTCCGCAGCAACCACAGCACTGAGACTGCCCTCATCGCCGCCACCGACGACATCAGGACCCTGCTGGACAATGGTGAGACCGCAGCCCTCATCCTGCTGGACCTCTCCGCCGCCTTCGACACTGTCTGCCACCGCACTCTACACGCACGCCTCCACGACGCAGGGATCCGAGACAAGGCCCTGGAATGGACCACCTCCTTCCTCGACGGCAGAACCCAGAGAGTCCGCCTCCCACCTTTCCGATCCGAAGCCTCCGAGATCATCTGCGGCGTACCCCAGGGATCTTCCCTCAGCCCAACACTGTTCAACATCTACATGGCCCCGCTCGCACGCATCGCCAGACAGCACGACCTCAACATTATCTCCTACGCCAACGACACTCAACTGATCCTCTCCCTCACCAAGGACCCCCTCGCCGCCAAAGCCAATCTCCATGAAGGAATGAAGGCCGTCGCCGATTGGATGAAGATCAGCCGACTAAAGCTGAACACGGACAAGACGGAGGTCCTCATCCTCGGCTCCAACCCCTCAGCCTGGGACGACTCCTGGTGGCCAACGACGCTGGGAGCAGCCCCGACACCCACCGACCACGCACGCAACCTGGGAGTCATCCTCGACTCAACGCTCTCCATGGCCAAGCAAGTCAACGCAGTCTCCTCCTCCTGCTTCAACACCCTCCGCATGCTTCGCAAGATCTACAGGTGGATCCCGACAGACACAAGAAGAACAGTCACCCAGGCCCTCGTCAGTAGCAGACTTGACTATGGGAACGCCCTCTACGCGGGAGCCCCGGCCAAGCTCATCAAGCGACTTCAACGCATACAAAACGCCTCCGCACGCCTGATCCTCGACGTACCACGCCACAGCCACATCACCCCCACCTGAGGAACCTGCACTGGCTCCCCGTCGACAGGAGGATCACCTTCAAACTCCTCATCCACGCACACAAGGCACTCCACAAGACTGGCCCAGCCTACCTCAACAGACGACTCTTCTACGTCCCCAACCGCCAGCTCCGCTCCGCCGACCTCTCCCTCGCCACCATCCCTCGCATTCGAAGAACAACCACCGGCGGCAGATCCTTCTCACACCTCGCCGCCAAGACCTGGAACACCCTTCCACTAAGCCTACGACAGACCCAAGACCTGCTGACCTTCAGGAGGCTACTCAAGACCTGGCTGTTCGACCAGTAGCAGCACCCCCCCTTCTCTCTCCCCAGCGCCTTGAGACCCTCGCGGGTAAGTAGTGCGCTCTACAAATTCTGTGATTGATTGATTGATTGCAGTGTGGTGCAAGGGTGCCTGCGTTGGCGCTAGGCAGCACACAGTGCGCCAGTGCAAGGAGAGAGCAGAACTGCTCCATATCTTTGTAAATATGGAGCATTTCTGCTCTGCCCTTTCATGCAAGGCAGTGCAGCAACTTTGCTTGTTGCCCTGCGTTGCGTGAAAGATGAGAAAATATGCCCACTGATTTGTTCAATGGCAAAGCTCAGAGCGATTTCTGTGGCTCCGCCTGCTCTTAAGCCTAGTTGCTAATGAGTTAAATGTTAATTTATAGCTAGATAAGCAGAAAGTTGTTTATTCATAACCTTCTCAGTTATTTTGCTAAGAAAAGGCAATAGAGTAATTGGCTGAAAATGTTCAACACTGCTGCCGTCCAAATTGTTCCACTTTAGAAGGGGCTTTACAGTCCCCCTTTTCCATTCCTCTGGAACCATTCCAGTGTAAAGAGACAATTTTATTATTTTCCTTATTGTAGCTATTACTGCAGTGTGACAGGATTGTAAGATCTTGGGAGGACAAGGATCATTATGGGAAACTGATTTGGTTATTTAATCCAAGGCTTCAATCTCCTCCGGGACCGGAATAATAAAGTTAGCCCCCAGATCATAACTCACAAGCATCTTAGAGTGGGTCAAGCGTCAATGTTCAGGGATTGAAAATTCACAATACCCTATAAATATTTTGTCTTTTAGTTACAAAATGTAAGGCCACTTCCTCACAAAATTACGATTCAGCCGGAGTTTGTGAAGAAAAGCAGTGAGAAGAGGTAAAAGCGTGAAGTGATCTTAAAAGATCTTTAGAGGGATTAACAAAAACCTTAATGTTTCCCTAAGATAATTAGCTTTAGCTTGAAAGATTTACCTTTTACAATGCTTTATTTGTTGTTTGTAAGGGTTGAGATCACATTCATCAAAAGATAGGCATCATTGGCTTTCTTGTTGCTACCCTGTTAACATTAATGTTTTTAAGTTTTCGGTAAACAACATGCTTGTGGATCTAACGCTATCCCTTTTATGTGACCTATTAGGTAGAAACTGGTCCAACAGGTGTCGTCAGTTCCTCATGGATATCTTCTGGATGATTGTGGACAGAGTTGACACTGCGGCCCTCATCTTACTAGGCCATTCCACAGCCTTCAACCTTGTCTCCCGCCGCATCCTTATCCAATGACTGCACAAAGCCTGCATTAAGGGACCCGCAATTCGCTGGCTTTGTTCCTTATTCACAGGCTGCCTCCAGTCGGGCAGCCTGGCCCCCTTCACCTCCGACAATGTCAACCTCATCAGCGGAGTTCCACAAGGATCCTCGCTCAGCCCACCCTATTTAACACCTACATGACCCCACTCATCAGCATCATCCGTGTCCATGGAATCAATATCTTATTCTGCCCTGATGACACCCAGCTCACACTCTCCTTCTTCAACAGATACCAAAGACCAGGACCAATTTTGTATCTTGCATGACCTTGTTGCCAATGGATGAAAACCAACTGCTTCAAGCTTGACACAGATAAGGCAGAAGTAATAATCTTCAGCAAAAGACACTTCGCTCTGAGACTCCACCTGGTAGCCTACCGAATTTGGACCCTCACCCATCCTGGCAACCAACAAAGAACTTCTAAATAGTAACTGATAATCAACTCACCATGACTGACTAAATGATATCAGTCTCTATCTCCTGCTTCCAACCACTCAATATGCTAAAGAAGATCTTGAAATGGCTCCCTACCAACACTTGCAGAATTGTCATCCAAGCCTTCATCAGCCGCAAGCTGGAATACAGCAACGCTTTCTGTGTCGGAAACAATGCTGACCAGCAGACTCCATACCATGCACAACTCAGTGGCCAGACTCACCCTCACCCTCCCACCCCACCCCACACCTCAAAGAGCTTCACTGGTTCCCAATCCACAAATGAGCACTACTCAGACTCCTCAAGCACACATACAAAGCCTTTAACAACATTGTCCCCAAATACCTGAACAACACATAACCTTCCACAAACCTACTAGCCACTTACCCTAAGGTGGGTTCCTATTTGAACACACTCCACATATGCAGAGTCAGATCTGGCAGTCAAAGTCTCTCCTACCTCACTCCTAAAGCTTTGAATGACCTGCCCCTGCACATCAGAGTTCTTGAATTTCGCAAGAAACTCAAGACATGCCTGCTCACCTAGAAATGGCCCTGGCTCTGCCCATACAGGTCCTGCATCAGTGCCAAGATAATCTCCCTAGTGAGTTGTGTGGTATAAAAATGCACATAACATAACGTAACACCCCTATCAGAATTTTATTTTTTTAAAGTTGAGGGCCTCTTTACAGAAGAATCTTTGTGAGTGGCTCAGTACTGGGTCTACTTAATATTCAATGGGCACATTAAAATCCCCAAGAATAACCAACTTTCTGCATTAAAGGTAAAATCTATCATAGTTTAAAAAAAATCCAAAATGGAGTTCTTCTTATGGAGAGGTGGGTGAAAAACAAGCAGAAAGTGGATAGTACATTCAGTAATCAGAACACATCTGTTAATGTCTCCATATTTTTGTCTATCTGTGTTTCCACAATCATGCAATGTTGTGCCTCCCGGTAGACTATGGCCACTAATAACTGTCCTATTTATCAAAGAGGGGGACTCTAGGAGCTATTCTAAAAGGTCCGGTGACCCGTGCTCCCGAAATTAAACTTATACCAAAGTGAGTCACCTTTCCTGAGTGGAGATGGAGAGAAGGGAAGTAGGGGGTACTCTTGTCGTGTGCTACTCTGCTTGTGGGAGGCAGGGTGTCCTCATCTTGATGCCCTCACACACCCCGAAGGATGTCATGCTTCATCATTGGGCTTTTGCTCCTCGTCGGGCAGGCGCTGCAATGCCCTACGGGTCCCCGAAGGTCTCTTTTCGGAGATCTTTTGATGAAGCCGTATGGGTGCATGGGTGTAAGTGGCAGTGAAGTCCTAGAAAGTGTATTAAAAAATGGCTGGAGGGAGAGTGATTAATTTTTAATAAGGTTATCCCTCTGTCATTATTAAAACAATGTGTATGGAGCTGCTTTAAGGGGTATTATGTCCCTTGGTAGCTGGGTGATTATATGTCCCTAGTGGGCATATGTTATGGTCAACATGTTTCGCGCTTCAGTGGTCTCAGGGGGAGATCCAGGGCGCTTCGTCAGGACCGGCAGAGATAGCGAGAGGCACACAGGTGACACAGCCCAGATGCACCGAGAGAACCCTCTCAAGTGACCCTCACTGATCTCATGGGATCTTACCCTACCTACTAAGGGAATCTCTACTCCTTTCATTTATCCAGGGGCACCGAAATGTTTGGGCCACTGTAGATATAACTTTCTTATTCGGTCCTGACGAAGTGCCCTGGATTTCCCCTGAGACCACTGAAGCGCGAAACATGTTGACCATAACATATGCCCACTAGGGACATATAATCACCCAGCTACCAAGGGACATAATACCCCTTAAAGCAGCTCCATACACTTTGTTTTAATAATGACAGAGGGATCACTTTATTAAAAATTAATCACTCTCCCTCCAGCCATTTTTTAATACACTTTCTAGGACTTCACTGCCACTTACACCCATGCACCCATACGGCTTCATCAAAAGATCTCCGAAAAAGAGACCCTTTGGGGGACCCGTAGGGCATTGCAGCGCCAGCCCGACGAGGAGCAAAAGCCCAACGATGAAGCATGACATCCTTCGGGGTGTGTGAGGGTATCAAGATGAGGACACCCTGCCTCCCACAAGCAGAGTAGCACATGACAAGAGTACCCCCTACTTCCCTTCTCTCCATCTCCACTAATAACTGTCTCCATTTACACTTGATTGCGCACAGACACATAACAAGAGTCTTCTCAGCAGGGAACATTGGGAATGGGATACTAAATGGCATGGATTGGACAGGTCTTTTTTAGGTTAATTCCGTTAATGTATTGCCTGTTTCTGTTGTTTTATGGTTAGGATATGATGTACTAACAAAAGGATTTTTGTTTCAAGAGGTGTTGTTTGCAATGCACGCCTTTTGGTCTCTGACTCAGAAATGGGCCATGTACATTTCACCTAGGTAGTCTATTAGCTTCCTATTACCTGTCCTGTCAGCTCCTTCTATAGTCTCTCCCACACTTTGCACCACCACATTTTCCCCAAACAATGCATGAAAGTGAGATTCCTGAGTAATTTTTCGAAGAAAGTACATGGTATATAGCCCCTACACTACACACTACGCATGATTTTTTCGCACTGTCTTTGTATAGGTTTTATAAATATATATATTCAATGAGTATTGAAATGTTAAAAGTTCAAAATTATATTTTTATTGCTATTGCTTTCAGGCAAATAACTTCATGTTGGAAGATACCAAAGTATCTTACCAGTCTTGGTGGAATCATATATGTGACAACCATAGACTTGAAAGTGTTTCTGCTGTGGACACTAATAGTAAACTCAAAATTGTTACGTTAAGGCTGCTATTTCTCACATTTTTTATCCAACCGCTCTAATATTTAACAATGTATAGATTTATTTTATATTTGCTTCCTTTCTCTCATTGTTCTTCCTCTTTTTTACCTCCTCTTCTATCAGTTCTTCTAAAACGTTTTATTTTTCTATTTGTAAAAGTGAATAAGCTTCTTGTAATAATATATGCTTTCATTGATGTATGCTGTAGTTGATGTACTTTTGTTTAAATGCCTTAATAAAGTACATTCAATTTTAAAAACAATAAAGGAAAGGCATTAATCCAATTGATCAAACATATACCTCATTTTAAGTAGATGAACAGAAAGAGTCAGTCGAAGGAGTGCCAGCGCGCCTGCTTAGGAGATAAGGCCAAAGAGACATCTGTCTTTTTACACTTTCTCATTCTGATCCTTTTGTTTATTATTACCTGAATTATATATTTTAAATAGTTATAGAACTAGAAATGCATGTATGGTTGTTAAAAATGTGCAAACTAGTTACAATAGCATTTGGTTCTGTAATTTCTGGTCTTGGAAACCAGAAAAATCAAATCAGGTCTGGAAGCTCTCCTGGGATAGAATCTCACATACTTACGTGAATTTAGCATCCCTCCGTAATTCTGGCACTGGAAAAGAGAGAGAAAACAGAATGTTCATGGTGCAATTTATTCCCAAATTGTTCAAGAAAGATCCTAGTACACAGAGCGATCTACAATGCCTTAGATATTCAGAACCTTTTTATTATCTTTTTTGTGCTTCAAGTTACCAACGTCATGCATGTTGTTAAAGAAGTTAACAATGCTTTAACAACCCTACCACAAGCAGGAAATGAATAATTGTGACTCAAGATAACGCCAAAACTACATCAGAACTCATCATAGAGACCAATGTCCTGATGAAGACTCTAGCCAAAAGACTGGAGGTAATAATGCAGATCCTGATACATCAAAGCAGCTGGGTGCCAGGTAGGAGTACCTGACCTAACCTCTGTCATTCATCTAATGTAACAGGCAGGCAGTATGGAAGGCTCCTGATTCGAGCTTCTTCTTGGTCACTGTAAAGATTTTTTATCTCCATAAAGTTATTTTTGGTACACCAGATGGAAATGGACTTGGGGCCATATTACTTGTGTTGAATCCACCTACTGTTCTTCACCCAATGACCAAGGCATAAGCCAATGTTTGTGTCTCTGAAGAGCTTTCATGGCACCGAATTTGGAGGTCACATCTTGTGACAAGCTGTACTGACTTTTTTAAACTGCCATGATGATTTAATGGAGTTTTAGCGTAGAAAGTCTCATGAACTTCAACAAAATGTCATATAAAAACAGGGAATGCCCAGAACTATTTGCAAAGATTTAGGGATAATGAATGGACAGCTTTGATGACACAGAGGATGCATAAAATATTTTGTAATAAACATGACACAGAGCCAGGAGGGGACTGTGTGGGCAATATAGTTTCGTGAAAGGATAGGAGATATACACAGCTTGAGGATGATATATGTGGTGGTAGTCCTGATTTTATATGCTTGATAAGTGAAAATTGATGACCTCAGCATGCTGCACTATCTTGCTTGTTGGGATGTTATTTTGATTTGATCAAAAATCAATAAAGTAACTTTATTTCAAAGCATATTAGACGAGCGGACCAGGTTGCTTGACCCTGACTTAATCTTAAAAATGTTGGTCTGCTGCTTCCTGCCATCTTTAATGTTGCCCAAAGAATCAAGATCATATAATATGAAAATCTGGCCAATTATAATCATTCATTCATATATCAAATTCCACAGATAAACAAATATTTGTTCCACTAAAAAGGTTTATTGGCTTAGTCCTAAATGGCATTTCCAATAACTACTGGCTGTCGTATAGGTTTGCTTGCATCAATTTGATATTTGATATGGTTTCATTCTTTCACATTTTTGTAGCCTAACAGTATTGATTAAGTTATATTAGTAAACACAAGAATGAGTAAACAAGTTCACTGAAGTTTTTGTGTTGGTTCACACCCCTCCAAAATCTCCATGTTACATTTTTGAGCACTAACCGGCTGGTCTTAAATATTTCACTTGTAGATAGCATTAAATGGGTCAATGTGACTTTTTCCCTCCCATTTCATACTCATATTTTTAGGTGGAAATATGATTTGGAGATTATTCCAATTCATTGCAGCTATATGACTGACAGGACCAGTAGTCTGATAGAACTTTGCCTAAACAATACAGACACTCTGTGAAGGAATATTTACCATAGTCGTGTACTTTTTAAGCACTATCCTGAAGTAGGCGGAGTTTCCAATTTACTTAATGTTGAGGTCTTGATGCTCCAGTTGTTCCTGGTAAGACATAACCTGCATCATAATCTACTGTTGATGTGTACCGGGCACTGACACCTTCTATTAAAGCAGTACATTTTTACAAAAACGGAAGAAAGAAATTAATATGGCAGAATCAAACATTTTGTCTTTCTGCCACCTGGTAGATGTCTTATTTAGCAGTGTTGAATCTTAGGAGCAGTAAGGAAAACAAAAATGTTATGGATATGTAGCTTGAATTCATCTCAGTCCTGGTATTTACTCTGGGCAGCATGTCAGTCCATCTTGTTTTTTCGCTCGGTGTCCCATTACAAACAGGGATCAACTTTCTGAAAATCAGCCTCAGTCGTGCTTCAATAGGAATAGTGCAGCCTGAACATAAACTTCAACTTAAGCAATAGAATTGAAAGTGATGGACTTTGGGGAGGTCAGATTTACTATTCCCACTCCAATATAAGCAACAGTAGGCAAAGTGTTGGACTTTGGAGAGGTGTGATTTACTGTTCGCACTAAACAGAAAGAACAGTAGGAAAAGTGTTGGACTTTGAAAGGGTCAGATTTACAATGGCAACTCCTAAATTAAAAATATATATATAGATATACAAAAACACAAAAATATATTTCAACACACATATTAACAACATATAACATCTTAACATTTTATTATTTATGTAAGTAATTAAAAAATAATATTTAAGCATTATAAATTAGGATTATGAATTAAATAATATGAAAACATAATTTACAATTAAAAAACACTTCCCACCCTAAAACCCTAAAATATTCAACACCCACAAAAACAAATACAAATACTAGAAAAAAACTAGTAGTGCACATTAATTAAAAAATAATAGAATACCATTAATTATTATATACAAATATTAAAACATAACAGATTTAATGAATATAAAAAATATCTTTAAAGATGAGTAATTAATCTAATCAATAATCTAATTAACCATTTAACAGTAAAAGCAATCTATTACATTTTATAAAAAATACATATTACATAACTTATATATAAAATACTTAATTAATAGCCAAATTAACTAATTACTATATAAAATAAATAAACTCTTTATAAACATTATAAAATATAAATTAAAAACTTCGCACCCTACTCCTGTACAAATCCAACAACCTGCCAATAAATAAATATATAAATAAATGCATGTACATTTTTTTAAACATCTTAAAAAATATTACCAATGCAAAAATAAAATAAACTACACTAAAAATAATTTCACAGTATTAACATTAAAATAACAATAACAAATTAACAAATTAACAAGAGAGGCAGGAGTTTCTCCAGCTTTTCAAATCCATTTCAGTTTTAAAAATGAAAAAAGAGCCTCTTTCCCAACAAATGTATTGAAGTGAATATGATCCTAATCTATTTCAGACCATGTTGAGGTAACTGGGGCTTACATTAACTGAAGTGGCCCTTTACTGGCATTTGATCACTGAATATTTAAATCTGCTCCACTTAAAAAGATAACCCAATCCAAGAAACATTAAATTAAAATGGAATGAAAATAGAATGGTGCAGTGTTCGTCTTATACTATTTGTTGAATTTCTGTTTGACTTTGTTTGATGTGTTATTTTATTCATGAAACCTCTGAAAATTGTGGCAAGTTTGCATTACATTAATGGCGAGTCTGCTGCTCGGCCAACATTTTATCTAGATGTCATGTTCATCCACCCAACTCTGATGGAAATGGGTATGGGCAAATGTTGTCAGAGTACTCCTGTACTATTGTGCTATCTCTCCCTCTGTGGATAGTTCTGTGAAATCTCCAAGTTCATTTGTACCATGGCAGATTAATCTTTTCAAGAGGGTCGTGGGCTAATATGGTGCCTACAAACAAGCTGAGCTGTGTGACAACCGTTGAAGACTGAGGGCCCTATTTAGAGTTTGGCAGATGGGATAATTTGTCACAAACCTGGCGGGTGTAACATCTGCCATATTACAAGTGCATGATAACCAATGGCACTTGCGAAACAAGTGATGGAGCAGGATAATTGAAAATTTTTTAACCTCCTAATAATTTTCGTAAAATAATTAATAAACATGTTCGTTTAAGTAAATAACCAACAATGTATGTTACATGTGAAGGGTTAAAGGTAACACGCTATTTTATGTGCAAATTAACCTACTTATAATTGTTGACGTGGTTAACATAAACGTAATATTTGCGTACTAATAAAATAATAAACGCATGATTTGTGCTTTGAAAATAAAACATGTGGTGGCAAAATAAAGCGATGGTAAGTAAGGGACGGCTTTATATGTTGCTTTTTGCTAGGTAATACCTAATTGGGGTACGTAGAAAGACGGGAGGGAAACGAAAGGGTTTATATTCTTTATTTTAACAATATTTTGTTTATCTTTGAAAATAGTGCACTTAGGCCTGTTGAGCAGCGATATAAAATGGCCGCCATGAGCTAGAGTACGCATGTGCAAGAAGCCGTGTGGAAAAGGAGAAAGGCCGTGAACAAGAATGATCACGTGTTCGTGCTGAGAGCCTAGGATGGAAGTATGGTCAAGGCTATTGTGACCTTACTGAGCAAATGTGTGCCAAGATGATCAGCAAGAAGCGTGAGAAGTCAAAATGAATAAATGGACAAACGGAACTGTGGAACCTAAAAAGTATCAGAAAATGATACAAATTGGACTGATCGAAACTGATGAGTAATGTCATGAACTGTGGGAAACGATGCAAGCATGGACATTCCACAAAGAACTGGTTAAGACTAGGAAGTTTGATAAAAATGTATATGGACTTGAATGGACCAATGAGAGAGAATCACGCCATAAAGAGGCAACATTTTATTTAGTAAGCGAGAATTAGGGTATAAGAAGACCTACTCCGGGTGGGAGGGATGATTAGTAGTATTATTTTTTCTTGATGATGATGAGCGAGCGTACTGTTAGGAGAAGAGAGAGCTGAGATTGCTGATAGATGAGTTGCGGGTGCTGAGCTGCTGTTGCGGATGATCGAAGCTGCTGCTGCTATTTTATTAGGTATAAGATGCTGCTTTTTAAGAACCTTTTTACTCCTGATAGATTTTTCATTTAGAGCTATTAGATTTTCCAAGACAGATAGATAGATCTTTTTGAAGTTCTTGCTGTGACAAACTTTATCTTCCATCCAATAGGTATGCATTGTAATTTCAATTTATTCTTATAAGGATGATAAATGTAATAATCTGAGTGATAAACTTAAACTTATGCATTGTTTCTAAAAACTTTATATAAACTTTATTATCTTTAAACAAATGACTCAGTGATTCTTTAGCTCAATAATTAAGGTAAAATGTTAAAGAGTTTATTGTGATTGAGCTGGTCTTAATCACCATCAACTGATTCCTACTAGTTGGTCCATCGACCAATGAGCGGAATACCTTAAAAGCAATGAGAAACATTATGTCGTGTTAAAAAGAGGTATCCCGTCTCCTTCCAGCAAATCGTTATACTGTTTTTTCTCCTAGGTTAAGGACGGAGGTAATCCAGGGAATAAATGAGTAAGTGAATGTATATGCGGTGTCAATGGGCCCCACCGTCATATGGATATAGTCTGTGTATTGGAGAGATAGTTGTACCTGGATGACCGAGTTATATGGGAGAAGAATTTTTATTGTTAGCGCTGGATCAGATTTCTTGGTAGCAGAGTTATGGTTACTATAGATTAGTTTGGTGATTATTGATTATTGATTATTGATAAGTTCATGTCTAACACTTTATGTTGAGTCGTGTTATGTTATATGTAAGTTTTCACGCTTCCGGGAAGTAGGAAGTGGAACACGTGTGGCAAGAGAAGTCACATGGAATAGTGCATTGTCTGAGTTCATATTGGTGATAACACAGGTTGTGTTATGATAGGGACATTTTCCGCATGAAAGGTGTGTAAGAGAAATAGTGACCGGTTTTCTTGTGAAACTCTGGCCTTAATTCTCAGGAGCAGTATAGTCTCCACATGTGTTTTATCCCCAGAGAAACGGGTTTACCGCTTGCTTGAAAGAAGGGTAAGGTAGAGGGAAGTGCTACTTTATCGGCGAAACGGGAAAATTCTGTGGTAGGGTAGAGGTAAGCGCTGCCTACTGGAAAATACAGAATTCTTGTGTAAATGGACAAAGCTATCGCTTTTGTTTAGGGAATCAGACAATGGAAATGTGTTTTTAAATGTTGTAACTAACGAAGAATTGTTGAAAAAGAAATTGCCGATAACTTTTGTAAAGGAGGGGTCAAGAGCAGAACTGACGTAGACAAAAGCTGCGCTGGGATTGGACAGTGCGCTAGTCATACGGAGACAGGAGCAGAGCTGACGTAGACAAAAGCCGCGCTGGGATTGGACAGTGCGCTGTAGACAGAAACCGCTCTGATTGGAGTGTTGGTGTGAGTCGCGCTAGTATTGGACGGATAGAATAGTGACGTGGAAGTTTGTGATTGGAGTGTTGGTGTGAGTCGCGCTAGTATTGGTTGGAATAACGCATAGAGAACAGTGTTGAATTGCGGATCGTTTGAGGAGAGAAAGCGATTGTGAATCATGTCTTATTATGAGTATGGTAGAGAGAAAACGTCGTGGATGTCGAAAGTTAAGAACTTCTTTAAGAAAGACAAAAAGGTAGTGACTAGAGAGGGACAAGTAATTCCTCCGCCGAAATCACCAGCTTCGCACATGATGCTGAAATATGGATATCATACATGCATATGGTTAGAAAATTGGACAAAATATACCAAGAATGATGGAGCATTGGCTTTCCCTGAGAATGGTTCATTTAATGTAGCTGTACTACGGAATTTGAGAGAGAAGATGGCAATGTTAGAACCTAGACCTAGACCGACACAGTTTGAAGCTTTAACTGAATGGGAAGATGAGATGTATGAACGAGAGAGATTCAGAGGATTAAAGAATCATGAGTTTGTGCCTGGAAGGTTATGGGGAGTAAATCATGAGGACAGAATAAAGCGTTGGAGATGTGCTAATATGACAGGAGGTTTGTTTCCAGCTTTTACAGTTGAGGAAGAAGCAAAGAAAAAGTGTACAGAGAAAAAGAAACATGTGGTTATGGAAAAGTATGGGTATGGTGGTAGTGAAACGGAAGATGAATTGCTGGAAGATATTTTAAACAGAAACCCACCTCCATACCAACAGACTTCTGCGGTGGTGACACCTAATGCACCGCCAATGGAAACTGGGAGGAATAAAATTCCCGAACGAAGAGATGAGATAAATAGGTCACAAGATCAATTAAAAACTTCACAAAATGAAGAGATAGAAAGTGACAATGCAACTGAATTAGCAAAAACCACAAGAGAATTGACTGAGAAAATAAGAGAATTGACAAAGAATATGGAAGCTGTAACTGTACCAGTAACGATAGGTCCAGTAATGCCAATTTTTGAGAATCAGAAAATTGATGAACGTTCTTTAGTGATTCCCATGAATTCACATTTGCAAAGAAAAAGAGAAGGGATGGAACTAGATAATGAAGGTGCACACCATTTGGTTAGTACCTATAGACCAAGCCCACCTACTAATTTGACGATAAATGAGAATGAGTTCAGGAGAATACCTATGGTAACGGAGTCTGCATCAGGGACACCAGAAAGAAGTAACAATTGGATAGAATTAAATAGTACGCCTGTAGGTCCGACTCCAGATGAGTTAAATGAATGGATGAAAACGCTAAAAACGAAAGAGACAGAAGTAAAACCATTAGATGTAATTAGGTTAAAAATAGACATGGAAGAATTGATTTTAGGAACGATTGGTACAGAAAAATTAAAAAATTATCAGGATGATGAGATTATGTTTTTGTGCAAAAGTCTTACATGGAGAGCTAGAAATTTACATGACAAATTAGAAGAGACAGCAAGTGAACTGGGAGTAGAATTTGCAAAAGTGAGAACGTTGCAGAAACCATATAGAGTAGATTTTTGTGAAAAAGATATAGAGAATCTGAACACATCAGGAAGATTGACCCAAATAAAATAATTAATTGTTTTACTGAGAAAATGGGGTGATGTGGATAGATGGAGAAGTAGATGGATAAAAAAGAATGAGAAAATAACAGATAAAGTATCTTTGGCTTTTGCAGTGACAGATAAGGAACCAGTTGTAAGGGAGTACCCGATGAGAGAAACTCCAGGAGGTAGTTATGTGCATGTTCCATGGTCTAGACAGGATATACTGTCATTTACAAATGATTTCCCAAAGTTGAGAGAGAAGCCAGTAGAATGGTACAGACAAGTGGAGAGATTTGTTAAGGTTTCAAAGGTGTTGTGGATAGACTTGGATGGATTGTTTGATATAGTAGTGCCAGCTGATTTGTGGACAGAATGTAAGATTACTATTGATTGGCCAACTGTAGAATATCCAAGAGATGCTAAAACAGGAGCGCCAGGACCAGAAGTGATGAGAAAGTACGATCAAGTAATTACCTTTTTGAAGAATAAGATTCCACCTAAAGAAACAGATTGGGTAAAAATAGACAGAACCACGCAGGAAAGTAAAGAATCAGTGCATGCTTACTATGAAAGACTGTTGTTAGTTTTCAAACAGTATAGTGGTTATGAGACACTAAATGAGAAGGATATGAGTCATTTTGTATATAGATTTGTATATGGGTTGAAACCAGAGATAAGTGAGATGATTAAACAGCATATGATTTGTTGGCAGAATAGCACAGTCGATGAAGTTTTGAGATATGCTAAGTATTGCAGTGATGATATTGAGAGTAGACAGCGTAAATTGAAAGAAAAAGCCATGTGGGCACAGGTGAAAGTTGCAGAGAAACAAGAAGCTCAATTGAGTAATACAGGTAATGAAGCAGGACAGGCTAGATTTCGACCAAATATAGGTAAAGGAAAAGGACAAATGAGCATAGATGAGGCAAAGAAGAAGTGGCCATGCCACAACTGCGGAAAGCTAGGGCATTGGAGAAACGAGTGTAAATTTCCTCCTAAACTTAATGTGGAAAATCAATCATTAAATTCACAGGTGCAGAGTGAGGTAGTTACTCAACAGAGTCAGGTGCCACAACCACCACTTCCCAAGAGTGTTAACCAACAGAAATTCAGTGCAGAAACAGGATTCTACGGAGGAGAGCAGGTAACACAGTTGCCGCGTGCAGCTGCCATTTCTCAATATTGGTTACGACAGGATGAGGATGAAACGGATGAAAGCTTCTGACAGTGCCTAGGAGAGGGGGAAGAGTGCGTGCTTGGCGCAACTCTAGAGGTAGATCAGTCTGGTCCATTTGTGGATGGAGAAGTGAATGGTGCAAATGTAACATTCCTTGTGGACACTGGAGCTACCCGTTCTACTGTTAGGTCAGTGGAAATTCCAAACCTTCCTCTCTCAGGTGAACATATCCAAGTAGTCGGAGTATCGAATCAGCAAATTAAGACGCCTCTTACTAAATTAGTGGAGGTAAAGATTGGTCCATTTAGTGAAATGCACCGATTTGTGGTATGCGATTGTAGTCCTGTGAACCTATTAGGACGCGATCTATTGTGCAAAATGAATTGCACTATCTATTGTACTCCAGATGGAATTGCATTTCAGACCCCAGATGAAGATGTATTGTATAAAATGACACTGGTGAATTTAGAACCAGAAGTAAATGATTTGTTTCCTGTATTTGATGCAGAGAAAATCCCAATTGAACTGAAAAAGACAGTGAAGGAGGAAGTGTGGGACTTTACAGGAGAAGATATAGGATTAATGAAAGAAGTAGATCCCGGTAAAATCTCCGTAAAAGAGGGAACGAGTTACCCAAATACACCCCAGTATAAATTGACACCAGAAATAATTGAAGGAATAACGCCAGTAATAAATAAAATGGTTGAACAAGGGATTCTAAAAGAAATCATGAGCAGTCCATGTAATTCGCCAATAATGGGACTGAAAAAGCCAAACGGAACATATAGAATTGTACAGGATTTGAGGAAGGTAAACAAAATTGTAGTGCCTTGTTGCCCAATAGTACCGAACCCTGCTGTGATTCTATACCAGATTCCACGTGAAGCAGAATGGTACACAGTAATTGATTTATGTCATGCATTTTCTCTATTCCATTGCATCCAGATAGCCAGCCATTATTTGCGTTCCGGTTTGGAGAGCGTATTTTGGCATGGTGCCGAATTCCTCAAGGGTACACAGAAAGCCCTTCGATCTTTAATCAGATTCTAAAGAAATCCTTGGAAGATTTAAAAATGCCAGAAAAATCAGTGATGGTTCAGTATATTGATGACCTACTGGTGGCATCAAAAACGAAGGAAGCATGTGTCAATGATACAATTGCTTTGCTGAATCATTTAGCCAAAAGAGGACATAAAGTGTCCCCATCAAAATTGCAGTTTTGTCAACAAGAAGTCCAATATTTAGGGCATAAAATTGAGAAAGGAGTGCGAAAGGTAACGACTGAAAGAATAAAGATGATTCAAGGAATGAGAGCTCCAATGACGCAAAGAGAGGTAAGAATGTTTTTGGGAATGGTTGGATATTGTCGACAATGGATAAGCGGATTTTCGTTGATCGCCAAACCGTTGCAAAAACTGACAAAGAAGGATGTTAAAGATCCTTTTGAAATGAATGATGAGGAAATGAAAGCATTCAGAGAGCTGAAAAAGAAATTGTGTGAAGCTCCAGCATTGGGAATGCCTGACTATGAGAAAGACTTTGAGTTATATTGCAGTGAGAGAGATGGATGTGCATTTTCAGTCTTGGTACAAAGACATGGAACAATGAAAAGACCCATTGCATATTTTTCAGCTGTTTTAGACCCTTTAGCAAAAGCGTTGCCTGGATGTTTGAAAGCAGTTGCTGCTACTTGTGTGAGTCTGGAACAGAGCGAAGGCATAGTGATGGGATATCCACTGAGAGTATATGTTCCCCATTCTGTGGAAATTCTCTTGACAAGAACGAAAACACAATACATGACACATAGTCGGCTGACTAGGTATGAAAAAGTAATTTTGAGTGCAGATAATGTGACCATTGACAGATGTATGAATGTGAATCCTTCGACATCATTGCCAGATGAAGAGAGTGTAATTGAAATGGATGAAGTAGATCACGATTGTCTGAATGTGCTTGAATATTGTACAAAACCAAGGCCAGATATACGAGATGAGCCCTTAAAGGAATCAGATTATATTCTGTTCGTGGATGGCTCATGTTTGAGAACAAATGATGGAGTTCTAAGTGCAGCGTATGCAGTTTGCACAGTAGCAACTGTAATGGAAGCATCTTGTCTGAAAGGGATACGGTCTGCCCAAGTCACAGAACTAGTAGCTCTGATTCAAGCCTGCAAGTTGGGAAGAAATGTACGGGTTACAATTGTGACAGATAGCCAATACGGTTTTGGAGTGGTGCATGATTTTGGTCAGATTTGGTCACAAAGAGGTTTCTTGACATCTGCAGGAACACCAATTAGAAATGGAGATTTTGTGAAAAAGTTGCTAGAGGCGATACAGCTGCCTAAACAGATTGCTGTTGTGAAGTGCAATGCACATAAAAATGGGGAAGACTACATAACTGTCGGCAATAAGTATGCTGATGAGATTGCACAGTACTGTGCAAAGAATGTGGTCTCTTTGAACAGGAGCCGAGAAAGAGAGCATATTTCTTGTCCTTTGCTCTTTACTAACCCTATTGAGACATGGGATGAGGTGAGACAGTTACAGGAAGCAGCAGATGATGAGGAAAAAGATACATGGATAAAAGCAGGATGTAGAAAATGTGAGGAAAATGATGTTTGGGTTTAGAGAGATGAAAGACCAGTTATGCCTGATAGCATGATTTCTGACATGGCACGGATGTACCATGGACAAGCCCATATTGGGAGAGATTCAATGATCAGACTTTTTAGACAAACATGGTATAATCCAAAATTCAGAGCCATAGCTGAGAGTCTTTGTCAAAGATGTATTATTTGTCAACAATTAAATCCAGGAAGGAAGACAGTAGTGAGTCTAGGAACAATAGGACGAGAAGGAGGTCCGTTCACTAGAATGCAAATGGATTTTATAGAAATGCCCCCGAGCAACAGACTAAGGTATGTCCTCGTAGTCGTCTGTTTGTTTTCCCGTTGGGTGGAAGCATACCCGACCAGAAGGAATGATGGAATCACGGTAGCAAAACTTATGCTGCGAGAATTCATTCCGAGGTATGGTTTTCCAGTCACGATTGAAACAGATAGAGGAACACATTTCCAAAACGAATTAATTAAACTGATTTGTGAAGCACTTAGTATTAAACAGAAACTGCATTGTGCATACAGACCAGAGGCTTCTGGAATAGTAGAGCAAGTGAATGGAACAATTAAGAACAGGTTAGGAAAAATGTGTCAAGCCACAGGACTCAAATGGCCAGATGCCTTGCCATTAGTTTTAATGACAATCAGAAGTATTCCGGAAAGGAAAACTGGATTCAGTCCCCATGAGATAATTATGGGACGAGCAATGAGACAAGCACATGTACCTGTCAACAAACTACTGACTATAACTGATGATCTGGTGCTGGATTATTGCAAAGGATTGGCTGATGTGGTGCGTTCTGTGTTTCATCAGGTTGGACCGGATGCGACCACTCTTGAAAGAAAACCAGCTCACGACTTGAATCCAGGAGATTGGGTCCGCATAAAAGTCCACAGGAGAAGAAACTGTTTGGTTCCTCGCTGGGACGAACCACGACAGGTGATCCTGGTGACAACCACTGCAGTCAAATGTGTAGGAGTGAAACACTGGGTGCATGCCAGTCACACCATCAGAGTTCCAGAACCTGAAGATCGATATGTGAGTCGACATCTGGAAGTATTGGATAACAGTTCAGCATCAGAAGCAGAAGAAGAAACAAACAGGGTGCCAGAATCTGAAGATCGACCTGTGAGTCGACATCTGGAAGACCCAACTACAAGTGCAACGACAGAAGAAGTAGAGGAAATAGCTGAAGTTCCAGAACTTGAAGATCGACATGTGAGTCGACATCTGGAAATATCAGATACCAGTTCAGACTCTGATACAGATCATTCGGATTGTGAGGAAATTCTGAAAAGAAATTGGAAATTTGAAAGCATAAGAGAAGAAACTGAGCACGAAGACAGTAACAGTGAGCAACCAAGTACAAGTTGTGGTAAAAATCCTTCGGAGATAATATTAATAGATGAAGAAGGGAGAGTTTCAAACAGAAAGTTAGAAAAATCGGAAGATCCCCGAGGAGCAATAGGGACAGATAGCCAAACAAAAGAACAGGGAAATTTAGAAGCAGATAGAGAGATTGACACAACTTCGGAAGAACTTCGAGGAGGGACAGAAGTAGGTGAACGAAGGAAGATAAGAAAAGAACCACAAGTAGAGGAAGAAAATGAAATTATAAGATTCAAAATAAGAGACAATAAAGAGAAAACAGAAACAGAGTCTGAAGAAAGTGGAGAGGAAAGAAACCAAAAACTAGAGTCAAGAAAAAGGAATTGGAAAACAGAAAGAGAGGAAAAAGGAAGTGAGGCAAAAAGGCCAAGAAAAGGAGACAATTGGCCCAACGAAGTAAGAAAATTAAGATACAGGATCATAAGGTTAGATGGAAAAAGTGCTGAACAAGTGAATGAAATAACAAGTCAGAAAGAGCAAGAAAAACAAGGTGGAAAACACTTGCAGAAAACGAAAAGAGTAAAGAAGGTAAATCCGAAGTATAGATCGCCTGAATGGTTGTATCTTGCTTTAACTGCTATCAAAGAAGAAAAGAACACTCACGAGAACCCAGAACAAAGAAACCTAATGGGTGAAGGTGAAGTGCAACAAACTTGAAGAAATTTAAACAAAATTCTACCGGACTTGACAAAATACTGGATCTGACGAATTTCTACCGGATTTGACAAAATACTGGATTTGACAAAGAAAGAATTCTGAAAAGAATTAAAAGAAAGTACCAAGCAAAGACAAAAACATTGGAGTGCAGAGTGGCTAATAAGTCATTTCTGAGGTGTAGTGACACAATTTTCTTGAAAATAAATAAATAAGGTTATAAAACAAAATGGAGGATACTAGAGATAGGAAATGTAGATGTGAGTTTTTAAGTAGATGGTGTAAGATGTGCTTCTTTTGTACAGGATTATTAATGACAGTATGGGTGGTTTTAGCAATCACTATTCCAATTAGTTTAGCTGTAGTAGAAACGTCTAATCACACAGAGAAAGAAAAAGGAGCTAACACTCAAGAAACAGTTATATTAAAAAGTAGTGCAGAATTACATAAGGACAAATCAATAACAGATTTTTCAAAGAATGTTTTTACTAAATTATTATATGAGTATGTAGAAACAATGGATGTAAGAGATTGCTATGTTTGTATGCAATTGCCTGCGTCTGTAGCAGAGGGTGTGACTTATCATCACCTTCCTTTGACGTATGGAATAACATGTAGGGGCCGATTCCGATTCGGGCCGGAAATCTCTCCGACCGAGCCGGACCCGGAGAGATTTCCAGCCGAATCGGACTCTGGCAGTCCGACCGATCGAGTACGATGCGCACGCATGCCATCGGACTCGAGTCGGTCGGACTCCCAGTGAAGTCAATGGGAGCCTGTCGTACAACGCGTACGCGGGCTCCCATTGACTCAATGGGTGCGATGGCGGACTAGGCGCCCCCTACAGCGTGTACGCGGCGAGCGGTCGCACCGTACACGCACAGGTGAGGGGACCCATGGGTCCCCCCTGTGTGCGACTCGCGCGCCTACGCGTACAGGGGGTCCGACGCGGACCCCCAAAGTCCGGTTCCGACAGCTTTTTCGAGCCGGACGGCGCGAGTCGATCGGACTGCTCGCGGCGCGCATCATACTTACCCGGCCGGGAAACGTCTCCATAGCGTGGTGCGAGTCGTGTCCATGTGAGTCGGTCGGAGCGTGTTGAAGCCGCGTTCGAGTCGGTCAGAGTTTTCGCGGGTGCCTGCATCGTACTCGCTCGGCCAGACCCGCGTACGATTCGGTCGGGAAACAGGGCTCCGAATCGGATCCGGTAAACCCGAATCCGATTCGGAGCCCTACCGGCCGAGATCGGAATCGGCCCCGTAGTGTTTTAGCAAGTTTATTTTATAAAACAGGTAGATTAGAATATTATTACACTGACATAGATAAGATTTTTGCGAAAGTTTCTGTAGTTCCCGAACTAAACAAAATAAAAGAGGGAAAAACGTTTGGTGAATTTTTCATAGAAGAGAAGATTTTAACATTAGATAATATAGTTAAAAACAACCTTACCTGTGAGTTAAAGAAGGAAGAAAAAGTATTTTTAGAGATGGTTGAAGAAAGAAGAGTGAAATTTGAAAGAAAAGTGATAGAAGAGACAAAAACACCTCTTTGGGCGTTTGAGGAAGACAATCATGACAAGAAAAAGACAAATGCAGCTATGACTCTGGATTGGCCCCAACAGGGAAGGTTGTGCATTAGAAGAAATAAAACAAGATATGACAATTATTTTGTGGGTTCCAGTATTTGCCATGACAATTATCAAATTTTAGGCGGATGGGGATTCAAAGGGGGAAAAGATCCAATATTTCCAGGGATCTATTATGTTTTGCGGTAATAGGGCTTATTACAGGTTGCTGGACCATTGGTATGGGTCATGTTATTTAGGCCTGGTCTTTCCAAAGATTTTTCATATGGATAGAAAAGAAAAAGGAACACACAAAATGATAAATACCTTTACACGTAGAAAAAGGGAAAGTTTTTCAGAAATAGTAGGTGATATTTTTGGAGCATTGATACCAGCAGTGGGAATATCTTTGAATGCATTTAAAATTCAGAAATTATCCACAGTGGTAGATCGTTTATCTACAAATACTGCTGGAGGGTTCTTGATGGTAAATACTGAGATGGTTGCCATGAGAGCTATGGTGATGCAAAATCGAATTGCCCTTGACATTCTTTTGGCAAAAGAGGGTGGAGTCTGTGGAATGCTGAAAGTCCAACATTGTTGCACTTACATTCCAGATAAAAGTGAAAATATACAAAAGTATATAAAGAATATTACAAGTTTGCACAAAGAACTTGTTCCACTGGAGGTTGAAAGTGCATTTGGAAAACTTGGTAAAGGGTTTTCTTCAGTAATAAATTGGTTAACAAGAATGAGTGGATTAATAATAGGGAAAATTATAATAATAGCAACCATGATAATCATAATAATTTTAGTGCTGAAGCTTGTAATTACATGTATAAAGAAAAGAAGAAAACAGAATAAAATAGAAAAAGAAAACATGATAAACAAGGAGAGAGAGAGAAATGGGTGAAATAGAGCTAGAAGAGATAAAAGAGAACATGTACAAGAAGACCAAGAGACAAGTTGAAAGAGATACAGTTGTGTAAACTAACAAAAGCAAACAGATAAAAGAAATATGCTGTCTGAGAGAATTGTATAACTTGGGTTTTGTGGTGATATTAAAAATCACCAAAGGGGGGAGTTGATGGAGCAGGATAATTGAAAAATTTTTAACCTCCTAATAATTTTCGTAAAATAATTAATAAACATGTTCGTTTAAGTAAATAACCAACAATGTATGTTACATGTGAAGGGTTAAAGGTAACACGCTATTTTATGTGCAAATTAATCTACTTATAATTGTTGACGTGGTTAACATAAACGGAATATTTGCGTACTAATAAAATAATAAACGCATGATTTGTGCTTTGAAAATAAAACATGTGGTGGCAAAATAAAGCGATGGTAAGTAAGGGACGGCTTTATATGTTGCTTTTTGCTAGGTAATACCTAATTGGGGTACGTAGAAAGACGGGAGGGAAACGAAAGGGTTTATATTCTTTATTTTAACAATATTTTGTTTATCTTTGAAAATAGTGCGCTTAGGCCTGTTGAGCAGCGATATAAAATGGCCGCCATGAGCTAGAGTACGCATGTGCAAGAAGCCGTGTGGAAAAGGAGAAAGGCCGTGAACAAGAATGATCACGTGTTCGTGCTGAGAGCCTAGGATGAAAGTATGGTCAAGGCTATTGTGACCTTACTGAGCAAATGTGTGCCAAGATGATCAGCAAGAAGCGTGAGAAGTCAAAATGAATAAATCGACAAACGGAACTGTGGAACCTAAAAAGTATCAGAAAATGATACAAATTGTACTGATCGAAACTGATGAGTAATGTCATGAACTGTGGGAAACGATGCAAGCATGGACATTCCACAAAGAACTGGTTAAGACTAGGAAGTTTGATAAAAATGTATATGGACTTGAATGGACCAATGAGAGAGAATCACGCCATAAAGAGGCAACATTTTATTTAGTAAGTGAGAATTAGGGTATAAGAAGACCTACTCCGGGTGGGAGGGATGATTAGTAGTAGAATTTTTTCTTGATGATGATGAGCGAGCGTACTGTTAGGAGAAGAGAGAGCTGAGATTGCTGATAGATGAGTTGCGGGTGCTGAGCTGCTGTTGCGGATGATCGAAGCTGCTGCTGCTATTTTATTAGGTATAAGATGCTGCTTTTTAAGAACCTTTTTACTCCTGATAGATTTTTCATTTACAGCTATTAGATTTTCCAAGACAGATAGATAGATCTTTTTCGAAGTTCTTGCTGTGACAAACTTTATCTTCCATCCAATAGGTATGCATTGTAATTTCAATTTATTCTTATAAGGATGATAAATGTAATAATCTGAGTGATAAACATAAACTTATGCATTGTTTCTAAAAACTTTATATAAACTTTATTATCTTTAAACAAATGACTCAGTGATTCTTTAGCTCAATAATTAAGGTAAAATGTTAAAGAGTTTATTGTGATTGAGCTGGTCTTAATCACCATCAACTGATTCCTACTAGTTGGTCCATCGACCAATGAGCGGAATACCTTAAAAGCAATGAGAAACACTATGTTGTGTTAAAAGAGGTATCCCGTCTCCTTCCAGCAAATCGTTATACTGTTTTTTCTCCTAGGTTAAGGACGGAGGTAATCCAGGGAATAAATGAGTAAGTGAATGTATATGCGGTGTCAATGGGCCCCACCGTCATATGGATATAGTCTGTGTATTGGAGAGATAGTTGTACCTGGATGACCGAGTTATATGGGAGAAGAATTTTTATTGTTAGCGCTGCATCACAAGGAATGAGATATCCATCAAGTTTTGAAGGAGTGTTGTCAGAGTACACCTGTACCATTGTGCTTTCTGTCCTTCTGTGGATAGTTCTGTAAAATCTCATCAAATTCACTTGTACAATGGCAGATGAATCTATTTAGAGGATCGTGGTCCCTCCCCTACTCCCCCTTCGTCCCCCTTCGTCCCTCTTCGTCCCTCTTCGTCCCCCTTCATCCCCGACTCTTTCCCCACCCACTTCCCGCCCTCCTCTACTTCTTCTTCTTTCTGTACCTCCTCTTTCCACTGTCTCCTCTCTCTTCTCTCCCACTCCTTATCTTAATACTACTCTGGGGTATTCCATCTCACAACACCTTTACTAAAGTCCCATAACTTCTCAATCACCTCTAGCACCCCTGGCACTTTGATATTATGTTTCATTGATACCATGTTATGTTAAGACATTAGGTTACCATGACACCATATCTCTATAACAAAATATATTGAACCCTATTTCATTCAGCATACCCCACCATAGAACATTTTGTCTCTTCCTTCTGTACTGCCTCTGTATTATTTGTCTCATAAAATCTCAATAAAAATGATTCTGAAATAAAAAAAGAGAGTTGTGGGATTATATGGTGCCTACAAATGAGCTGAGCTGTGTGACAACCATTGAAGATAAGGGCCTTTTTTGAGTTTGGCAGATGGGATAATCCATCACAAACCTAGTGGATGTAACATCTGCCATATTACAAGTGTGTGATAACCTATTGCACTTGCAGAACAGCAGATGAGATATCCATTAAGTGTTGTCAAAGTACTTCTGTACCATTGTGCTTTCTCTCCCTCTGCGGATAGTTCTGAAAAATCTCCTCAAATTCACTTGTACCTTGACAGATGAATCTATTAAAAGGGTCATGGGATTCTATGGTGTGCCTACAAATGAGCTGGGCTGTGTGATAGCCGATGAAGATTAAGTGCCTTATTTTGAGCTTGGCAAATGGGATAATCCGTCACAAACCAGGTGGATGTCCCATCAGCCATATTACAAGTGCATTATAACCTATGCCACTTGCAAAACAGTGGATGGGATATCCTTCAAGCTTTGAAGGAGCATCCCATCTAACAAGCTCTAAATAAGACCCTAGGTTATTACAGGAAGAGTAGTGCTGTCATTCACGTATGTACATGTTTTTGTAGAGTTTTGTAGGCTTACCGTTTTAGGTTTTGCTTAGACATTGCTTGCACTGTCTCTTTGAGACATACTGTTTGCTAACAGTGGGCTTGGAGGCCACCCATTACTTACCATTGGTTAACTTCAACCTCATTTCCTTGCTGATTGATGGGTAGCTGCTATAGTCTTCCTTCTTCTTGAGTGTGTTTGTCCCTCCTCTGGAGCATGGATGCATTACTTGTGTCCTTATACTGCTCATTTTTAGGCACTACTTTCAGACATGTATTTAAGCACTCTACCAGAGTGCATATTTTTGTGCTATCTCCCTTGTGTTCTTCACGCCAATCCTGAGCTATCAGTCCACCAGTGTCAACTTGCCCCAGATGCTCCCTTCCACCCTCCATTGTTTTCAGCTTGCCCTCTGCACCTCCCTCCCTTCATTGTCCCTTCCCTCCATTGCCTCACTCCTTCCATGTTGCCCCTCTTCCCTGTGTGTTACTTTCTGCCTCCCACCCCGCAGTAAACAAAAAAAGCACTATGATGTGGCCAGAGCTGGCCACGTTATAGCGCTTTGCTTACAACACCCTACAACTGTGTTGTTCTCTCACTCCGTGTTGCTACCTGAAAGCCTGCAGCAAAAAAGGTGCTGCCTTAATCACACTCAAACCTCTCCTGTTGGTTCAAATCGCACTCAGGTTTGCAGCAGGTGAACTCATTAGTGGCTGAGGTGCATGAGACTAGAGTTGGTGACAGTCCACAGTTGGCACGTTTGTTGGCAGTGCCAGTAGACTGAGAACCCAAAGCAGCCCTGGCAATTTTGTCAGACCAGCCCCCACCCCCCGGGGGTGGGGGCGCAACTGTCAAGCACTGCTGCTTAACACAACCGGTCCCCAACACTGCTGCTTTTGTTACTGGGGGCCAATATTTCAACATCGCTGCAAAACCGACCCCCAGTAACAAAACCGGCCCCCACTGCTCCAAAACTGGCCCCCCACCCTTCCAGCCTCCCAGGTAAACGCCTGATGCCCCCTAAGGCCAATCCAGCCCTGTCAGCAGATTATTAAGAGCAAGAAAGGACACCGTCATAATATGTAGTTTTAACCACACCAACACATACCAAAACATCTGCGATTACTTTAAACTCTAGCATGATGAATAATTCAGAATTTCCTAATGAATTTAATCAGAAACACTGGTTTATTTCCCTTAAATAAACATCTTGTCTCCACCAGTGGGTAGGTGGGGGCACCCACAGACGGGTACCACACAGCCAGTAAAGGGCCCAGACTTGAAGAGGGCAGGGTCACAATATTGTATGTGAATTCATTGCAGCAAATAGTTCAACTTCTGATTAGTGCTTAATTTGTGCTTGTGTGTGCCAGTGCTTTGCACTGGCACCTTTTTCTAAACCCGAGAAATCCTCAGTAGCGATTAAATATACATAGGTACTTCTGATACTGACATTTGGCAGCAGTGGCAGAAGCTGGGGTGGCACCAACTGCAGTGGACTCCTGAGAAACACTTTGAGCCCTGGCATTTAATTTTCCACAAATTAAGCACTGAATTATCTGTTGAACAGTGAGGAGATCCCAATCAGAGGAATTGCAAAAATCAGTTTTGACCCAGAGGATGTGATGTCATGTCGGAGCATTTGCCCGTTTTATTAGTTTTCCGATCCTAGTGACTGATTTGACTCCATTACCATGTTTCACTAAATAACCCGAACAAAGGCAGAATTGTCCATCAGTTTTCGAGACCACTCAGGTCCCTGATTCTAGTGTCAAAGTTTGGAACTCAGAAGTAAAGTTAAGCAAAGTGGCAGCATCACGTACCTAGAACTGCGTTTTCACGATATGGATGCACTGGAGTCCCTTCAGTTCAATAGTTTCCCCAGTTCATAAAACACAAGCAGCACCGGCTGACTTTTAACGTTACAAATCAGTAGAGAAAAATATTACCAATGTAACACAATTTTTCATAACATTTGGACACAGACTATAAATATGTATTTACATTTAATATTAGAATAAGAAGAATTCTCGTTGACAACTAAATATGATCTGCAGGGTCTTGAAAGCTAAAGTGCAAGAAAATCTCTTATATCATTCACTTAAATGCCATTCCCATCACGTGACTATCCTAAACAAGAATGACTAAGCCAATAGGTCTAGCCTACGAGAGAGCTATTGACTTTGTCAATGTTTTTAGCCATGTAGTACAGCATTATTGCGGCAAGGCGACTGTGATGCATGACAAAAGTTAAGAAAAAAGATATGACAGGTTAAAAACAAGAAAGAAAACTGTTACCAACATAACATAATTTTACCTAACATATGGAAAAATGCAGACTGTAACTATCCATTTGTATGCAATATTAGAATAAGAAGATCCTTATTGGCAACTAAACATGATCGCCATGGGTCATGGAAGCCAAAGTACTCGAAAATCTATGTGACTATCCTAAATAAGCATTGGCAACATGGCTAACAAATCACTGACAGCACAAATAGCTCTTTGTTAGGCGAGACCTATTGATTTGCCAATGCTTGTTTTATTATTGTGTTTCCGAGCACAGAAGTACATTAATGGGTCCTATTGAGCTATTGTCAACAAAAATGTATTAATGAATACATAATTACAGCCCACACAGCAGTGTCACTGTTTACTGTGTGTGAATAATAGTGTTACATATGTGTTCCTCTTCATTGCACTGCTGTACAAACAGCATTGTTGCTGTATACCTAACTTAATTTCTGTACACACTTGGTTTACATGACATTTTTTCTGAACATATTATTTCCATCACTGTTACACTTTTATGTAGTTCCTCAACTCTTTCTCTATTTAGTTAACTGATGCTCACTTTGTGTTACTTTTGTCTAAATGGTTGCAAAGAGTTTCAAATTAAGGCAAATATTTCTGCCAGAGTAGGTTGTGTTGCTAAAACTGGAAGCTATGCAGTGTTTTTTAGAAAATTAAAAAATAGATAAATGGTAGTAGCCCATCATCCAAGCATCCTCTTGCCCATTTATTTTATATTCATAAGTGATTTTGTGGCAACTTTAAACTGCATGGCAGTACCTCAGTTTCCCCTTCCAAGACTACAGCCTGTCTACATCTGTTCGTCTTTTTTCTCCGATTATTACCTGCTGCCATCTTATATTATATATTATATTATGTGATGTAAGAGATAAAGTACCCCCGCCATACATTATAAGGATATTGCAAGTCACTGAGGAGTTCCATAAGCATATAGAGGGGCGAGGCAGAAGGCTGAGTTCCTTTAAAAGGTTATTGAACTTCAAGGTGACTTGCAATATCTTTATCATGTACGCTGGAGGAACTTTATCCCATATAATACATGGTCACCTTTCCCACAAACCACTTAAAACTTTGGTGCGTAGCTCTTTCATATGAAATAGCGAGAATGTTTCCAAACATTAAGAATAAAAATAAACACTCTAGTGCAAAATTAAACACAACAAAACCTGTTAGTTATTTGTTACAAATAGATATTTGAAACAGTTCAATACAAGGCAGTTTTTTTTTAAATAAAAAAATAGCTGCACTAGCTCAAATGTGTAAAAACATGCAGAATGATTCTAGCTTTTCACTAATTATCTACGGAGTGCAAAGAATAAACATATTCTCCCTGCTTGTCACTGTAAGCTAAAAAAATTGAGCAGATGAAAGAAAAGCAGTTTTCATTATGTTCCGTGACCTGACCTGCCTTCCACCTTGGCTGCTGGCAACAGGCATTGTGACATCAGAACTCAACTATAATTGTAATAACTTATACTAATCGAGTTCTGACATCTTTTCTTTATAATCGGTGACTGGGTGCATCATAAGACGCCGATTATATAAGATATAAAGTACCCCCTGCCGTACATTATAAGGACATTGCAAGTCACCAAGAAATTCCTTAAGCATATAGAGGAATTAGGCCGAAGTGTGAGTACCTTTATAAGGTTATGGTGTCCGTAGGATCTGCGCATTGTTTGGCCAACATAAACTAGGAGCTTGGTGCCAAGACTGATTCCGGACACCCCCACAGGATATGTTGGTGTATAGACCAGCTAGCTCACAGTGCCACCATAAGCCCCTCTAACCTACCAAGGAGTGAATGGTTTCTAGCAACCACTCAACATGACAACCCTGTTGCCTCAGGGATAGTGGAAACAGTACAGAACCTTTCGCTCAGTCACTCGTGCTCACTTATTCTCAGAGAAGTATACAGAGAATACACATTGGGACGTTTTGAATATATTTATTGAACCGACATTATTCTTGTATAGAATACATCCAATGCAATGATTAATAGACAGAAGCAGATAAAAGTGATTACAAGCACCAAAAACGGGAATAGTAGATATAGTTACACCATGGTGCTAAAACAATGTATATATGCAGGCATATAAAACAAGGCAATAATCAAGCGTGCTCCTACTATGCGAACCCTACTCTAAGTATACCTAGCGTGTGTGTAGGTGTAGAGCCAAGAATCCCCCCAAGGGACCATCCAACCCTATTACCTGATAAGAGAAAATGAAGGGCCCTGTCTTGGTCACAAACTGGACACCCCTCACGAGATGTCAGACCGCTGCGTGGTGATTTCTCAGCATGCACGGACCATCGGTATCAGCGGAAGTGCCTCCTCTGCTAATCTATTGGGATGCTCATCTTTTATAATAGAAAGCAGCCTTGCGATGTGCGTATAGATTAGTAATGTTATGGATATGTAGATAGCCCTGTAGCTCCATGGATGAAGATAGCGATGACATTTGTACATAGTGCGAAACGATACCTTGTACATGATGTTCAGGGCGTTGTGCAAAGCTAGATGTGTAAACAAGTTTAGTTTCAGGGAAACTAATCCAACATTGTCGTGCATGCAAATATGTGCAAAAGGTCACAACTGAAAATGTTTATTTTGTGAGGACAATGTAAGAAATAAGCTGCTTCGCCACATAGGCCTAGCTTGGGAATATAACAATGGAACTCTGAGGTGACTTGGAATATCCTTATCATGTAAGCCAGGGGGTACTTTATCCCATATAATATATGGGCACACCATCACCATTTTCACAACCCACTTAAAACCTTGGTGCATAGCTCTTTCATATGAAAGAGCGAGCATGTTTGCAAAAATGTATAAAAACGATTGTATTATTGCTCTACTGAATTACTTCCACTCTGTTGCTTCAAGACCTAGAAGCATGGGCATCAGACACAAGCAGACTCTTGTGAAACCAGGCCAGATTCACAAAGATCCAAGGCACATTAACAACCTCATGGCAGTGGGTCTCATCCTCAGCAGAGCAAAGGCCACTGGCACTCCGCTTTACATGTGCTTTGTCGACTTTAAGGCATCATTAGATCATGTCCCATGCGGCAAGCTATGGGCAAACCTCCAACAGTGGGGAATCCCGTCCAACCTAGTAAAAGCTATCAGGCTGCTATACTCGGACACTTGGGTTACTATCAAGACCGTAGATGGCACCCACCTGTCAAGGGAAGTGAGAACTAACGCTGGGCGGCAAACTCCTCTCCGCCCACGGAGCTTGCTGAGTTTTGCCTACTCCACGCTCCGGTGGAGCGCGGAGTTTAGCAAAAAAACTGTGTGGGCCGTGTAGTGGTGGAGTTCAACACCCAAGCTTTATTTGCGTGCCTGCAGTGCTGAACTGCCTGTGCATTTCACTTTCCAGCTGGCTCTGGGCATTGTTCCCTGTGCAGGTGCCTGCTGCTGGACTGGTCGTGCATTTCACTTCCAGTGCACGTACACTTCAACTGATGTGCTGGCTGAGCTCACTGTATATTTTACGTCCCCGTCTGATTATTATATCCCTAGTGGGGTGCCTGCTGAGCTGACTGTTTTCCTACCTTGTCATCTAATATCTAGGGATGTGTCTACTGGGCTGCCTGCACATTTCATTCTCTGCCTGCTCCTTTAATTCACTCAGTTATATCTGGTAGGCTGCCTGCACACCTATTTTCTCTGCCAACACATCTCCTCTCTCGGCCTGTAAACTTCATTCCCACTGACATGTTTGCTGGGTTGCCTGAATATGTTTCACCCCGCGCATTCCACACACTGCCTGCTAACTCTGATTTCCAGGGACGTGCCTGTTGGACTGCCTGTGCATCTCCTTTGCTACCTGTGCTCTAACCGTGCGCCTCCTTGGCTGCCTGCTCACTGCACCCGCGCCTGTGCGTCTCCTTTCCTACCTGTGCACTCTGGTCTTCTGCCTGTGCAGTGCTCTCCTCCGAGCCGTGGATCGCCACTTACAGCTCTCTGCTCCTGTGTCTCAGGCAGCGCCTGTGTGTGCCAGGCTCTCTCTGAGCTCCACATACGCAGGTGGGCAGCCCCTTGGGGAGTTCTCTGCCTCAGCTCACACCGCGTCGAGAGTTGCGCTAAGGAACCGGGATGGCTGTCACCTCTTTCTTCGGAGTAAATTGCTTTCATTTTAGTGGCGGCGTACTCATCTCTTCCGGGTAGCTTGGAATGAAGTGTTACATCTCCAGCCATGCACTAACATCAACTTGCAGCATGATCAATATGCAAAGACACCGGCAGCATACAGGTACACTAAAAAAACTGATTTTGTGACATGATTTGGTGTTAATTTTCTCCGCACCATATGGAGCTGCAGATTGCTGTTGTAGTCGTCGTTTTCCAGTGAGAGCGCTGCTTGCTCTGGCTGTGTTTAGAGAGCGGACAATTCATGCATTAATTTTTAGTTCAGCTGTTGCACGCTCTGCACTTTTTTTGAGGGCACACATCATTTGTGCGTGGGTGAGCTGAGCGCCACGGAATGGAACTCCACAGAATTTCACAGAGTTTTTGTGCTACTACACGGAATTCCACGGAGTACAACTCTGTGAACTTCGCCCACCCTTAGTGAGAACCTCAACCAGACTAAAACAAGGGTGCATCTTAGCACCCCTCCTTTTTAGTTTATGTATTGTTGATCTTTCCTTGGCATTAGACGGACAGGCATCACATGCCCGGAGCCTTGGTGGCCATCCATTGCCAAACATCTTGTAGGCAGACAACTTGCTACTGCTTAGTAACACAAGAATAGGCTTGCAGAGATTACTTGATTGTTTAGGATCATATGCAGAGGACAATGGGTTGAAGATAAACTGTAAGAAGACGAAAGTCATCTCGCTTAATCGCAGCATCCTAAACCAACGCAAATGGCATCTTAGTGGAGCTACGATTGATGGGACCTCTGCTTATGTGTACTTAGGTGTCAAGATAGATTAACGGGCTTCATTAGCACCCCAAAGGAAGACAATTAAGAAAAAAGTGCAAATCCTCAACTGCGCCTTCTCACTGCCCGAAAAATCACTTCGGGGTCCATTCTCCCGCCATTGGCTGCAGTAATGAGGTGAAAGGGATACTGGGGAAATGATGATGGGTGCAGAAGCCAATCTTTTGGATAAAATAGTGATAAGGACCTAAAAACAAGTTTTCCGGTTACCAAGATCTGCATCGCCCGCCCAAATTAGGTTGGAGTTTTCACTGACAAAGCAGTCCCTCACTAGGCCTGCGGCATTTGTTAAATGTTGCTACAAATTGAGATCAGCCACTGAGGGCTCATTGGCTAGTCTAGCTTGGTCCAAAATCAACCTTCAAAGAGGGAACAGTACCTTGAAGAAAGTATAGAAAAGCTCGAGCTGGGCAGTATATTTAGTTTAAACATACCCGGCCAAGTATTTAGAAGGGCGGTAAACAAATCCATTAAACTGCAAAGCTGGCTGAAAGACAAAGGAGAAGTGGCCAAACGGTGACATGAGTGGCTGGTGCTGAAATCCTATGTAGGGGTGGGCGATGTACTCCGCTCTACCGGCGGAGTTCACAGAGTTTTTGGCACTCCGCGCTCCACTTAGAGCATGGAGTTCTTCAAAAAAACTCAGCTGACTGCTGGCAGAGCGGAGTTTACCGGCGGCATGCGCTCACCCTTACCTCAGGCCCAACGGAGCGGCTGAAGATGGCCCACGGCAGACCCAGCCCCTGTCAGGCACCACGAGCGCCTCGCCAATAAAGTTTAATAAACACAAGGGCATATAGGCACACGTCAACCTGGAGGCTTTTCCAGGACGTGTGTCACTTAAGTATGTCACTTAATAAACATCCGTGCCAGTGCAAAGGGTCATTTCAAAGGTGAAAACCAGCTGTATCCCACAAGGCGTGCCTGGGCTTGCTGTCATGGGTATCAGCTGGCCACCCTCATGCCCCAAGGGTCTGTCCCCTCCTGTAGCACCTCACAAGCTGTACGGATAGATCTGGACACTCCTCCAGGCACTACGATGGCGTGTACCCTCATTCCAGGCAGAAAGTACTCACCATCACACGGGTTGGGTTGTGTCATGTCTTTGAGTGCCACTACATCGTGGATAACAAAAATGAGTGTGTGGAAGAACTGGTAGAGAGGAAGTGAGAGACTAGGGTTCATCAATGCAAATTATGCAATGCTCTTTCTCCAACCGCAGCGTGCTCCCTTCCCCCACACTCCATTGAAGCAAGCTGAGCCCTGCCCACTCAGTGCATTTATCTCAAGTGAGGCTGGCCTGGAACTAGAAGCAAGGCCGAGGTGAAAACCACTCCTTTATGAAACGTGGTGTCCTCTCGCAAACAGCAGCCACCCTGCTAACAAATTGGAGCTGATAAAAGCAGACCAGACCCACACTGTGCCACGGTCCACCCAGGCATGCTTGCGGAGTGACTGGCACAACTCAGTGCTGTGCCACCCGGGCACCCATCAACCTCACAGTGCACTCTGCCCCACCTGTCGAGTGTCGACGCCCACCCCGTAGAGCGGAGGTGAAGAGAAGTCTATAATTGGACAAGGAAGCTCTACCCACTGAGGAGGGTGGTGTGCCAGGTGTCGGACCCCCAGGCAGGCCACTCAAGCAGTGGGCAATGTGCCATACTTTGGCTGTTACCACACAGGGGTATTGTGCTTTTTCGGATGATTTCAGCGGAGTCTGCTTTTACTGGGGCATTGAAGGTGGCATCGAAGAGGTAGGTGAACTTAAGATAACATAGCACAACATGTAGCATAACAAAGCAGCACAATATACAATATAAATAAATCATGGCACGCGTAGTGTTTAGAAAAAGGCCTGAATGTTCACCCTCATTCACAAAGGTACAGGGATGGTCCTACATGTCAGTTTTTATAGGGAACTCCGCACACCTGTCAGCGGAATTCCATGGAGTTTTTCGATCACTCCATGGAATTCGCAAGCTCCACCCACCCCTAATTCTATGACGATCAAAAAGAGCTCCCCCTGTTGGAGGACACTTATTCCCTGAAGATCAAGCAGAAACTACTGTCGCTGAGATTTGGTGAATTTCCGAATCTGGACTTCATACCAAAGTAGAAGGAAGAAGGTCAAAGGGGGACCAGAAATACTGTTTATTTTACCAGACAGACGAAACGAATCAGCACGTTATTTGCATTTGCCCCGCTCTAGGCCACCAGCGGAGAACCATTTTGAAGAGCGAACTTAACGCACTATGGATTGGGTCTTGCAGATCAGCAGTAATTGAGTCATTAGACCCAAGGAATACAAAGCTTAATATCAAACTGGTACAATTTCTGGACATTTTTAAATCCCTTGCCAAAGTGAGTTCTCAGATCCAGATGGAGCCAAGGTGGATGGTCAAGAAGGGGCTTCGCCAAGAATCCATGGCGGGCTGCTAGGTAGAATCTGTGCTTATTGGTTCCCTGTCCTACGACGTTGGATATTGGCTGCAGTACATCCGAATATCCCCAATGAACAAACACAGTACTCTTGCACTTTACGGGTAATTTTGCTCACAGCATAGGGCTTTGTTGATCTTACACTAGTGCATCCCCATTATGGGATGCAAGGTAGAATCAGGGCTCATCAGCTTTCCATCTTATATTGGCTCCTGATCTACCACTACACAAGACCTGCACAGTTGCATTTTATGCGTTATTTTGCACACAACTTTAACATGAAATGATTACTTGTTACATGGGTTTTTGTGCACATAGATCTCACATTGCTGGTTGTCCTCCTCTCCTTATTTTTTACTAATTTATTTGTGATGTCAATTGTATATTTTAACAATGTTTATGGTTTTTTAATGACTAATGAATACATTTAAAATCAACATGAATACAAATAAAACCTTTAGTACAAAATTAAACACATCAAAAAGATATTTGTTGCAAACAGATATTAGAAACAGTTCAATACAAGTCAGTTTTCTAGAAAAAAAAAGCTGCAGTAGCTCGGAATGTGTAGAAACATGCAGAAATATTCTCACTTGTCACGAAGGAGTGCAAAAATTAAACATATTCTCTGTGAGATTAAAATAGAGCAGATGAAAGAAAAGTAACATCCTGTTTTTGTTGCGTTAAACAGGTGCTTCAATTATGCTCCGTGACCTGACCTGCCTTTCACCTGGCAGTAGGCATTGTGATGTTAGAATTCAACTGTAATAACTTATAATAGTCGAGTTCTGATGTCTCCTCACAAGTCGCCAATTGTAAAGAAATTAGAGACTGCTGTTGGACAGGGATTATAGAATCCCATGTATAATAGTTTATGGTTGACTTCAGGGTGCTGTTTGTTTTTGACATAGTCTCTGTGGTAGCAGTTAAGGGGAATTAGAGTTCGATGATCTTTGTTGGCAATGTCTGTCCTTCATGTAGATCAATTAAAGGTGAATCTGAGGAAGAATATTTCACCCTGGAACTAAATTGGGATGATTCTGAAATGTTGTAGGCCTATTCGCAGCTGTTAGTCTACCTAGCAGACAGCATATGTGATGGATCTTTTGCCTATTTCTCCAAATCTGTAGACGTGTTAGTTAGACTTTTTGAAACTTTTTAACATAAGCAGGAAAGCCATTTCATGTGCTAGAGATATTTCACTCTCCTTTTTCTTTTTGTAATGCGTTACCCCATCAAAGCATGTTTAATATGTTGTTTTAATCATTTTAGCACAGTTTTCAAGCTGTGGTTTTCCCTTGGTCTGATTCTCTGCTTCAAATCTTTAAAAAACGCTTTTATCTCAGCCCCTTGCGTATTTCCTTTTGAGCTGATTCCTCTAGGCTAGCTACAATTTCCTTCCCCTCGTAAACTATTTACGATTTTAGAAGTACACCCACTCGAAAGCCCTTCTTATTCTTTTCTCAATCCAGCATTCCCTCTCTATGAAGTACTGTGTGCAGCCGACTGGAGTACTTCTGTTCACTTAGATCTTCACTAAGTTCTCCTGAACAATAGTTTCTGTCTTCTATGGTTGGCTTCTAGGTGATTGGTTGTGTGTCCTTAAGATCTGTGCCTGTAGTGGTGCACCCAAGTGGGAAGTATCATCTAACCATTCAGCGCCACCAAGATGAACAGTTTTGGGTCACTAGCCCATTGGCCCCGCTAAGCTCACCTCTGTCCCCTGTAAGCTGCTTCTATAGCAGGTTTCTCGAACGAGTAGCTTGTGAGCTACTGGTAGCTCTCCAGCTACCTGTAAGTAGCTCTCCTGTGTGCAGCCCAGTGAACTAAATTAGAAGCTTTTGCTTGGTAGAATTTATGTATGTATACCAAAATTGACAAGTGTGTCTTTCAAGACAGAAATGTGTGTATTTTCAGAACTCATAAGTTGATTTTTGGGGGAAAATGGTTGAGTTTTCAAAATATATTTAAAGGTGATATTTAAGTGATGAAAATCAAACGGTGTTTGGGAGACTTATTACTAATATTATGCACTAGGTACCAGAGGCAGTGCATCTATGGCTGTTATGTTATACCTGTAGAGGCATCCCACATTAACAAATAATTTTTTACATCACTGCTGGAAACCAAGCCTGATGCATTGAAGTGATCTCTGCTGGTAATCGTGCATATGTGAGAACTAATGTAATATTATCTTATGTGGGTACCATTTCATCTCTAATAATATTAGTAGCTCAGGAGGATTTTCATTGAAAATGAGTATCTCTTATCACAGAAAAGGATCGAGACCCCTGTTCTATAGGCTCACCACCATGCTATGTTTGTATTTGAAATCTAGGCATATTATAGAGGATTTGGAACCAGTAGTATTAATAGCACTGAAATGAAATGAAATTAAATGAGGAATTTATATAGCGCTACGTGTACCCGGAGGTGTCTAGGTGCTTTAACAAGAATAGGCAAGCAAAGGTGAGGATGGAGAGACGTTAGTAGAGCCAGGTTTTTAGGTGCTTTCTAAAATTAAGCAGATTGGATTCTTTTTTAAGAGAACTAGGCAGGGAGTTCCAAAGTTTGGAAGTGGTGTATGCAAAAAACTTTTTCCTCCCCATTTAACTTTGTGTGCCTTGGGGATGATCAGGTTGCCGCTGTCTGATGATCTCAGTGATCTTGCCACAATGTAAGGATTGGAAAGTTGCGACAATTGCCAAGGACCAAGGCCATGTGTAGCCTTAAACGCAATGCACAATGCTTTGAAATGAATGCGTTTGCTGATGGGCAGCCAGTGTAATTCTGCGAGGGCCTTGGATGCCGAGTCATAGCTGGTGAGCCCAAGCAGGACTCTAGCTGCAGCATTCTGTGTCATCTGGAGTTTATGTATGCTACGCTTGCTTGCACTAGTAAGAAGGGCGTTGCAATAGTCCAGCCTGGAGGTAATAAGTGCTGTGACTACTGTTTTTCTTAGCTCAGGGGGGATAAGTGGGAGTACTTTTTCAAGATTTTAAGAATGAAAAAGCAAGCCGATGTAGTGTGATTGATCTGGGTTTCAAAGGACAATTTGGTGTTGAAGAGAACTCCAAGATTTTTCACTTTATTTACGGGTATCGGAGGAGAGCCCATATGATTCAGCCACCATCTGTCTGACCAGTTGACTGCCATATTTCCAAAGAGCATGACTTCTGTTTTAGATGTATTAAGCTTTAAACATTTGTCCTGCATCCACTTCCCTATGTGGCTCATGCAGTCTTTAAATCGAACTGCAGTGTCAGCAGACGAACTGTTGATGGACACTATTATCTGTGTGTCGTCCACGTACGACACCAGTGTGAAGCCAAAGCTTCTTATAAGCCTGGCCAGGGGGGTGACATACAGGTTAAAAAGAGTGGGCCTTAACGAAGAGCCCTGTGGGGCTCCACAGGGGAGTGAGAATGCCGGGGAGATCATTGCATTGTGTGCCACCGATTGAGACCTGTTGGACAGGAAAGAGCTAAGTAGGAGGAGTGCTTTATCCCTAATGCCCAGCGAAGCGAGACGCTCAACCAACACATCGTGGTTGACCATGTCAAATGCCGCTGAGAGGTCTAACAGGATAAGAGCAGCGCTCCCCCCTCTGTCAAGTGTTTGCCTCAGCTCTTCAGTGGCCGTGATTAGAGCCAATTCAGTACTGTGATGGGCCCGAAACCCATATTGCGAATGGTCCAGAATGTCACCCTCCGCTAAAACAGCGGAAAGTTCTTCATTAAGATATTTTTCAATAATCTTAGCTGGGAACGGCAGCCTTGATATGGGTCTGTAGCTGGAGGGGTCCTCTTGATCCAAATCGGGTTTCTTCAAAAGAGGTAGGATGGAAGCTTTTTTCCATTCCGTGGGAAAGTGCCCTGAGGAAATCATAAGATTAAAGATGGGCCAAAGTATGGACGCAATGGTCTCGGGGACCAGGTGGAGAATTTTTGGCGGGCATGGGTCTGACGGAGAACCAGATTTAACCAACGAAATTAATTTGGTGGTTCTTTCAAGCGTAATTGACGGGAAGACTGAGAGTGTAAGAGAGGTGGATCTATCCGTCTTGGTGGGCGAAACTGGACTGTCGCTCGGGGGCTTGCGGGATAACGCTGAGAGGTTTGATTGAGGTACAAAATCATCGAAGACTTGTTTAACTTTTTGCTGGAAGGAGTCTGCTAACTTATTGCAAAATTGCTGGCTACTTTCGTGATTTAAAGATTCAGGGAGCTTGGATAGTTGTTTAACTGTAGTAAATAGCCTTTTGGCGCAGCCATGGGCTGCTTCAATTTTTTCGTTGACGTAGGCTGACTCTGCCTTCAGAATAAGATTTTGGACGTTTGGATGGCTAGTCTGTAGTCTGATTTAATCTGGGCATCGTTCTTTAACCTCCATTTTCTTTCTAGTCTTCTACATATGGTCAGAGGAGCCAGCTGCTGACCGGCGGAGACAATCCAGGAGTGATAGCTCCTCACTGCCTCATCCAGGTCCGGGGGGGCGGGGGGACAAGAGGAGGTAAGCCTCTTATTTAGCTCTTCTCCCTTTACCTTATTCCAAGGTTGAGAGCTAAAGACTTTCTTGGATATGTTAGTGGGCCTTTTAGGTGGCAGAGTAACCTCAAACATGATTGCCTTATGATCGGACCAGATGAGTGGCAATACTTTATTCCATACTAAATTGGGGTGGTCCGAGAAGATCCCGTCCAGACAATGCCCGGCTGAGTGTGTGGTCTCCTTAACCCGCTGAGTAAATCCTGTACTAGCCATGTGGTCTATAAGAGTTTCGGTGTCTGTGTCAGCAGTGTTTTCAAGGTGAAAATTAAAGTCACCCTGAATCGTAAAGTTGGAATGTTTAGCCTTAATCTCCAGAAGCTGACCAATAGAATTTAAGAAGCTGGATTTAGCTGTGGGAGGACGATAAATTAGTGTACCATTAAAGGTGTTCTGCTATCAAGCCTGACTTTAAAAATAGCTGCCTCACTCTCTGTGTGATCTAAAATTGGTTTGAACCATATGTTGTAACCCTTTCTGGCTATGAGCGCTTAGCCTCCTCCCCTTTTCCCAATTCTATCTTTCCTGAAAATGTTGTAGCCCTCAGGAAGCGCCCCTAGGAGGTCAGCTTCGGATAAGGATTCAGCCCAGGTTTCTGTAACGAAGGCCTCCAGGAGGTCATGTCACTGACACTAGTCACCTTCGAGAAAAAAGGATATATAGCTTTTTCCCCCAAACACTTTTTTCTGAGGTAGCCTCAATAAAACTGCAGTGTTTTCTCTTCTCCCTGGCTTCTCTTCTTCTTGATCTTCTTCTGCTCTTCTGCTCTTGATTCTCTGGTAAGCCCAATATGCTTCGCTTGTCTTTGTTTAGTCAGTCTATCTGCAAATGACACAGGTTTATCAGGGCCTTGCCTTGTTTAATTTACTTCCACTTCCTTCAGAGAGTTTCCTGGTTGGTTGCTTGCTAGAGCCCAGTGGGCATAAGCAATCTTGTAATTGGAGGTTCTGAGTTTGCCTTATTCTCCCCAGAGTGTACTGTGTGTGGTTGTTGGTAAGTATATGATTTACTACTAGTGTATAACTCTTTCATGCTGGGGGAGACATAGGCACCGTCTGCCTCAACCCCTAAGCTTAATTGTCCGTAAATAATGGCTGCCAGTCGATCCAACATAGAGTAAAATACGGGCAAGTTTTCAGAATGATCAACAAAACAAGGAACTAACTTCAGCGAAATTAATTAAAAGCAAATTAGCCTCATACATGTTCATTCTGAATATCTTGAAAATGTACGCATTCTTAGTGACTTACCTCAATGAGTTTCTGCTGTAGGTCTACAATGCATTTGTAGTCAGAGCTGACAATGTTGACAAGATGCTTATTTTTTTCTAGACTTTCCCTGCTTGCTCCATATCACCTCAGATACTACCATAAAAGAGACTGATGCTGTTTGTTTAATACATAATTCATAGCGAGCTCACTTATTCATGCAATTTTGTACAAACCGGAGAAAAACTAATATGATTAGTAATATCTATTTAGGTATGTGCATGAAAAACCTTGTGTCTATGGTTGTGGTACTAACCGATAATCAGTGGTCCAGTGCAGAACTCCATGTCCATCAAATAGTTATTCTGCTGAAGTACTTCACTGGCTGTGCCAAACCTTGACTTCTGAGGTCTGTTTTTCCCAATCTTCCTGTGCCCCCACTGTATTTGAGCTAAATTTTGGTAAATTGAGCCACATAGCCACTCTTCCAGGATTTGCAGCCATTGTGAGTGTATAACCTCAAGAAGCTGCTGGGCAAGATTTCTAGGGAGTGGTACCAGCATTACTGAACTTCCTCCAAGTTGACTTGATATGTTCAGAACCTCTGTTGCAGTTCCACAAGAAACTGAAAGCAGCCCTGTTTAAACTGCACTTGGGGTAACAAAGTCCGGTCTGCTATTCTTTAGGTGCCACTACACTTCTCTGTTCCCTCTTCCCATACTGTCTTCAGATACGCCTCAGTTTTCTCTTTCCTCACCTCTGGAGATTTCTCCTTTGTGCCTTGCCTTCTGAAGGATCCCTGGAGTCATGATACCAGTTCGTCTGATATGGTTCCTTGCTAAGTGTTCTTTGTAAAATGCTATGCATTGTGTTGTTTCATTGTACAGCACACTGATACCTTGTGGTCGAGTGTGCTTCGAGAATTACGAGAATGCTGCAAAAAAATAATCTTCCCCAAATAGCACGACCTCTGGAAAGTATTAGAGGATTTTGCCAGAATTGTAATAAACATGTTTTCATTGATTATTACACTAGTCTAATTCGATGCATGCAGTTAATAGTAGAACAAATAACGTAATGGAAGGCTGTAAATATATTACACATATACTGAGATAAAAACAGCAAGGCCCATCATTGTTTTATGCAACTCTCTGCTGAGTAATTTACATTACAGAAAGGAGACCTCTATCCTTAAATCAAAATACTTGCACCAAAAAACTGAAAATTTGCACAATGCGCCAAAAAACGTATGCATAGAAATCTGTGACGCAATATTCGGATTACATGCAAAGGCACAAGTACAGATACTCACAGTTGATGGTGGACGGATACATTGACTGCTAAAGGGCATGGTGGTACTTATTCAGTGTGTGTCTCTATGAGAAGCTTTCATTGCAGCCTATGTTGAACCCAATTTGTGTTTCTGAGCTAATCATCCCTTTCTGCTGGATTAACTCAGCCTGTTCTATGTGTACGGCAAAGTAGGTCGGGGCAAAATTTTAAATGCATCGGTGTAATTCGCTTATTTTGGGAAATTTCATGTTATTCTTTTTACATGAAATGCTCAAGATTATGCCATTACACCAATCACGTAGTAACACTGCCGTTCGTGGTAAAAAAAATATAGGGGCATATTTACAAGCCCCTATCGCCATGGGAACATCACTTTTAACGACGTTCCTGTGGCGATAGGGGCTTAGTCTTATTTACAAGGCAGCGTTAAGCCACTTAACGTGGCTTAACGCTGCTTGTAAATAAGGCCCCCTTTCACGCTGTGCTTAGCGTGAAAGGGGAGGGCAATGGGTGTTGCTGTGGGCATTCCACCGCAACACCTATTGATTTTGACGCTCCCCCTATTTACAAAGGAGGCGTAAATAGGAGGCAGCGCCAGAATTAAGACCAGGGAAAACCTGGTTTTACCATGGCACAACGAGGAGAAATGTTTCATTTCTCCTCGTTTTTGCTGTTTTCATGTGTGCTGCGTTGTGCAGCACACATGAAAACAGCAAAAGGCCAATGATTGTTTTTGTACAGGAAGGTCCCCTCTTCCTGCACATAAACAATCATTTTTTTTAAATGTCGTTTTGCAACTTCTATGTGTGTGCAAGCAGCACACATAGAAGTTACAAAACACCATTTAAAGATTGTTTATGAGCAGGAAGGGGGACCTTCCTGCACATAAACAATCTTCCCCTGCACGCAGACACCCTTACACTATGGTGCAAGGGTGCCTGCATTGGCGCTAGGCTGCTAAGTGTGGCGCCAGCGCAGGGGGAAACGCAGGGCTGCACCATATTCTTGTAAATATGGTGCAGCCCTGCGTGTTTCTGAAGTGGCGAAGTGAGGCATTAAGCCAGGAAGGCTAACGCCTCACTCCGCCACTTCCCTTGTAAATATACCCCATAGTGCGGGAGAGCAAAAACAACGCAAACAGCCAGAAGCAAGCAGCTGTTGTTCACAGCAGTTGTGTTGTTTTCATGCTATTTTTTAGCATGAAGTGCTGCCGCATTTTGTACTGATCCAGCGCAATATTAGCCAACAGCATTCATACACCATATACTCACTTGGGCCCATACATTCATACTACACTAATACTTACGCTGGGTGTCAGATGTACTCTTTTATCAAATTCCCTGCTACCAATTACCTTCTGATTGAAGAGTAATAACTTACCAATGGACATTTGCCAATTGGGAAATTTAAAATGAGGTACATTCAATATAGTTCATAATCCTGAAATAACCACTGAGTCAGGAAGTTTTAAAATGTTTATCTAAAGTTTTAGCAGAGTAAAATACAGAAAACACGGTACTTGATTGAACTACCCAAGAAAAAGCATAGAAATGATTTTGCTAATAAATGACGGTGTTTAAGGAAAGGAAGAGAATAGAGACAGCAGCGCAACTAAAGGTTGCAGTATAGTTACCTAAATGCGAGAACCAAGCCCCTTGGCCAAGGAGTTGGAAAGGATAGGACCCAGGAAGGATGAAGAGCAAAGACTTCTTCCAGGATCAGGACAGGACCGGTGACCTCTCTACAACGACGCCTGTGCCGTTCCCCTCTCTGATACTCGACTTCTCCTCGATTCTCCCGTTCTAATGGACTCCGCCGCCCCCTCCTCAGGACCTCTTCTGGACAGGGATTCAGTCAGCAACCGATCAGCATGGCAGTCTGGAGCTAAGAGCTCTCTCGCACCATGGACGCCTGTTCTTCGTGAACGCCTGCTCTGACTAATTAACTAATGCTATATTCTATTATACCCTTCTACGCCCATGTACCTTCCCTTAATGTTGCTAAAATATGGGACCACTACTTCTGATTGGACAGGGACAGGGGGTGGATTCTCGCACCATGTCAAATTCGGCCTAAATTGTGAAGCCTATTGTTTTTAGCTTCCCGCCCCTTCAAATTAATACATTCACTTTATTTCCCACCCGTCTCACGACAAATGTTATACATTTTACAGGGGAAAGTATCAATTTGTCCACAGGAAACATAAAGTACAGCATCTTCGGCCAATGGGTCATGGCCTTGGGAGACGTCCAAGTTGACTTCACTTGGCAGGCACACAGGATACATGCGCAGAACCATCGTCTCTCGAGTTACAAGTCACCAACCCAGGCCCAAGTTTACGAATTACTAAAAGTGCAAGAAGAAAATATTAAAATCACAAATAAAATGTTTCACTGTATGCCCACTTTTCCTACTCTATTCCAAATTAATTATAATACTATCCTGCATTATTAGCATTAAGAAAACGACAATTTAATAATGACATGAGAGCAAGCTTAAGCATGTGAAAACATTTAGCGGCCATTTTAGCGCACACTGCGCAGAAGCAGAAGTTTCCCACCAAGCAAAGAAACACGTCACGCCATGTGATCAGGTTGCGACATGCGCAATGAAGTTCCCGCGCTTTAGCGGACATTTTGGATTACAGACAAGCGTTATTCATTAGTAAAACACATAGGCAAGCTTCTGTCCCTCTTGTGTTTGTGAATGCAAAGGTTAGTATTGACAATACAAATTTAATAAATTAATACTATGAGGAGGATTGCGTACAAGCAAGTTTCATTTTGAAACCTTGCTCCATCAATCCCCTCTCTGATGGCGTTTCTGAGCCATCAAAAACACTACCCTCAATCAGATGCCAACTTCTAGCAATTCGTTTCATTCTCATTTTTACATTTTCTGTTTTTCACATCCCCTTTCAACTTTTTGTATAATTCACTTCTCCATTCTTCAAGTTCTATTTCATCTAGTTTTCTCTTCTTTCCTTTTCCTGTCACTTTATATGTTCCACTCTTTCTACAGCATTTGCACCATATTGTTATTGCCAATATTATTATTGCTATCCCTGCTAGGGGTACTAATATTTGACCTATAAGTCCTTTTCCTACATTTGCAAACCAGGTTCCAATTGACGAGATACTATTTGTCAATCTTTCCCATACACTATCAACTTCCAGTGGTTTAAGTTCTTTCTCAAGTTTAGTTATGTTCTGAATATACGTTCCAATTTCTGCACTCTTATCAGGAATATAAGTGCAACAATGTTTCGTCTTCAATAATTTACAGACTCCTCCCTCTTTTGCCAATAGAATGTCAAGAGCAAGTCGATTTTGCATCACCATAGATCTAATCGCAACCATCTCCGCATTAATCATTAGAAAACCTCCAGCAGTATCCGTTGATAAACGATCAACTACTGTAGACAATTTGCATATTTTCCTTGAGTTCAGAATTATTCCCACTGAAGGTATCAATGCACCAAATATATCACCTACAATTTCTGAAAAACTAGCTCTTTTACTACATATTAATTCGCTATTGTTTTCATTGCTCCCAGTGTTTCTTTTTACGTGGTATATCTTTTGGAAAAACTATTCCAAAATAACAACTTCCATACCACTGTGCAGGAAGCCTAAAGTAAGCCTTATTCCCGCATACATAATAAATTCCAGGAAAAACTGAATCTGTTCCTCCTTTGAGTCCCCAACCTCCAAGAATTAAAAAATTGTGTTCACATTCACTGGTACCGATGAAAACATTGTTATATTCAGTCCTTAATCTATGTAGACAAATTTTCCCTGTCTTTACAAAATCCAGAGCCATAGCAGCTTGAGCCTTGCCAGGTGTATAACTCCCTTCTTTCTCAGCCAAAGGTGGCAAATGAGCCTTATGCTCAGAAGCTTTCTTTTGAAAATCTTGTCTTCTACTCTCTACTAAATTTAAAAATATCTTTTCTTCTTCATGTAAGGAACATGTTAGATTGTGTCTATGTGCATGTGTTATGTCTATCGATTTCATTGTTAAGAAAAATTCTCCCATAAACTGTGCGTCTTGACTACTAAGCACTGGGTTCATACTCTTGCGAATCGGAACCTCAGAAAATATCACATCTAAATTTGAATAATAATACTGAAGTTTCCCTGTTCTATAAAATAAACTTGTTAATACACTACATGAGATGCCATATGTCATTGGTAAATGATGGTATGTTAATCCTTCCGCTACTGATTCAGGTAACTTCATACAGACATAACAAATACTAACTTCCATTGTGTCTACATACTGAAACAATAACTTTGTGAAAACATTTAAACTAGTGTCGTTATCAGCTATTTCATGATGAATTTCTGCCTCATCTTCTGTCATTAATTCTACTCTATTGCCCTTCATGTTTGCTGTCCTCCCTTTAGTTTCATTATTAATCTTCTTATCTATTATCATAAGGTAAGGAACTGCTACAATCAGGACTAACCATACTATAAGCACCAATACTAGACTACATATGCAGATTGCACAGCATCTCCTACAACAATTTCGTTTTGGTCTCCCAGTAACTCTATCGTCAGGCATTTTTCGACAAGGAAGATTGCTCTTCTTATCTCTTCTTCTTTTCTTTAGAGTATTCTTTGTTTAGTCAGGGTGGTCTTGTTTCTTCTTCGTATGTTAGTTCTGCACTTGTTCCTTCGCCACCACTGTCACTTGACTCTGAGCTTTCAAAATCTTCAAGAATGATATAAGTCCAGTCAGGACCCTTGAATTTATTATTCACAAGTTTCAGTCTTTTGCTTTTTCTTTTCCCTGACTTTTTCTCTTGATCAGTTTGACTTGTTACTTCAGGTACTTGATCTGGATTTTCACTTCTGGTTGTTATGTGGTACTTTACTCTTTTAATGACACTTGGCCAATGATCTCCTTTTCTTGTTTTCTTTGTTGGCACTGTTTCTTTGCTTTCGTCTTCAGGGATCTTGTTAATTTCACTTCTTAGCACTGTTTCGTTTTCTTCATTACTGTGTTTCTTGTTTGCTCCTTTTCAGGTCTAATTGATTTCTCTGTAACAGCTCCGCTGTGAGTTTCCAATAACTGACCTTGTTCTTTATTTATTTCTTCAAGTTCATGTTTTTCAAGATTTTCTTCTTCCGTGTACTCTTCTTGATCTAACTTGTTCTGATCAGGGCTTATTGCACTGTGAACTTCTGCAGCCTGACCGGATTCTTCTAGATCTGTCTGTCCCTGTTCAAAGTCTATTAGGTTTTCACTGTTTTGAGTCCAATTTTCTTTCCCTATCTGACCTTGCTCAGGTTCTCTTATTGTCTTTTCTTCTTGTACCTGAGCTGCTTCTTCTTCACCTATCTGATCTTCTTCTATTTCTTCCAATTTCGCTTGACTTCTTGTTCTGTGGTATACTTCAGGAACTTCTACCACTGGTATCCAATCCTGACTTGTGCTCGGTTGTTCTCCGTCAGCTTCTCTCGAACCTCGAGCCTGAGATTCCTCTGCTGGGCAACCTTCAGCTTCTTCAGTGATTGGTGTTGTCTGTGAATTCTCCTCTTCAGGGTCTGGTACTCTCTTTGTGTGGCTTACGTGAATCCAATTAGGAAATCTTGCACACTTCACTGCTGTATTGGTGGTCAATATAACTTGACAAGGTCTGCTCCACCTGGGTGATAGACACGTTTCTCCGGTGTGATTCTTCACTACCACCCAGTCACCAGGATTCAGATCATGCTCTTGTTCAGGCTGCCTGGAAACTGTGTCTTCTCCAACCTGATGAGAGACAGAACGCACTAGGTCAGCCAATCCTTTGCAATAATCCAGAACCATATCATCAGATATATTCACTAATTTGTTTCTGGGAACATGTGTTTGTCTCATTGCTCTTCCCATCATTATTTCATGGGGGCTTAATCCTGTCGTTCTGTCAGGTATGCTTCTGAGTCCCATCAAGACAAGTGGCAATGCGTCTGGCCACTCTAATGATGTTGATGCACACATTTTTCCCAATCTTGACTTTATAGTGCCATTTAATTGTTCAACCACTCCAGAAGCCTCTGGGCGATATGCACAGTGCAAGTTCTGTTTGATTTGAAATGCTTCACAGATTATCTGGATCACTTCGCTATTAAAGTGTTTTCCTCTATCTGATTTCAAAGATACTGGGAAACCAAATCTAGGTATGAGCTCACGTAACAACAGTTTTGCAACTGTAATACTGTCATTTCTCCTAGTAGGGTAAGCCTCCACCCACTTTGAAAACAGACACACTATGACTAGTACATATTTTAGTCCTCTGCATGGTGGTAACTGTATGAAGTCGAACTGGAGTCTTATAAATGGGCCCTCTGCCTTTCCAATCTTTCCAAACCCAATTATCGTTTTCCTGCCTGGATTATGCATTTGGCAAGTTAGACATCTCTGGCAAAGACTCTCTGCAACAGCCCTGAATTTGGGATTGTACCAATTTTGTCTGAACAGCCTAATCATTGCATCTCTCCCTATGTGTGAGTCTCCATGGTGCATTCTAGCCATTTGTGAGAGTAAACAGTCTGGCATGACTGGTCTGCCATCAGCACTGATCCATACTTCATCCTCTCCTCTTTGGGAGCAACCCACTTTGATCCACAAATTCTTCTCACTTTCATCAACCTCATCTTGCAATTTCTTGACGTCATTCCAAGTTTCAGGTGGCATATACAGCATAAGTTGGCAGCTGATTCCCATTCTTTCCACCCTCTTATTGACTGACATTCTGGTTTTGGCACAATGTTGAGCCACCAGATCCGCATATCTGTTGCCGACTACCACCCAGTCATCTCCTGACTGGTGTGCGGCACATTTCACCACAGCCAATTCTTTTGGTGATTGTATTGCTTCTAGCAATTCCCTTACAAATTGTCCATTTTTAATGGGGGATCCTGAAGAAGTCATGAAATCCCTCTGCATCCACAGTTGGCCAAAATCATGCACAACCCCGTAACCATATTGACTATCTGTAAATATGGTCACTCTCTGATTCCTCCCAATTTTGCAAGCTTTTATCAAAGCAATCAATTCAGCTACTTGTGCAGATTTGACTCCTGGTAAATAGGATGCTTCAACTATTCCAGTTAATTCACATACCGCATAGGCAGCAGTTAGTTTACCATCTTCATGTCTTTGACATGAACCATCGACAAATAGCTCCCTGTCTGGCTTTTTAAGAGGCTGTTCCTCTATGTCTGGGCGTGGTTTTGTACATAATTCTGTAATTTGTACACAATCATGTTCATCTTCTTCGTCATCTTTATTTGTTTCATGATATGGGTCCGGCAATAAAGTTGCTGGATTTATTATTGTACACCTTACCATGGTCACATTTTCAGCACCCATTATTATCCTCTCATATTTAGTCAGCCGACTAGGAGTAAGATGCTGAGTTCGGGTTCTTGTCAACAGAATCACAACTGCATGTGGAACATACACTTTTACAGGATGTCCCATCACAATTGACTCGCTTTGTTCAATGCTCAAACAAGTTGCTGCCACTGCTTTTAAGCATCCTGGCAACGCGGCTGCTACTGGGTCCAATGTAGCAGAAAAGTACGCTATAGGACGTCTGTCTAGTCCATGTCTCTGAGTTAGGACAGAAAGTGCACAATTTTCTCTCTCTTGACAGAATAATGCGAATTCTCTTTTATAATCAGGCATGCCTAAGGCAGGTGCTGAACAAAGTGCGTTTCTCAATTTTACAAAGCTTCTACACTTTCATCCTCCCACTCAACAGGGTCCTTTGCTTTCTTTTTCGTCATGTTAATTAAGGGATTAGCTAACATGGAAAAATTTGGTATCCATTGTCGACAGTAGCCTACCAATCCTAGGAACATTCGCACTTGTCTTTGGGTTACAGGCATTTGCATTCTCTTTATTAATTCTACTCTTTCAGAGGTTATTCTTCTTTTTCCCCTCTCAATTTGATGTCCCAGATATTTAACAGCTGTCCTGCAAAACTGTAACTTTTCAGGTGAGACTTTATGCCCTTCCTCAGCCAAAAGATTTAATAATGCTATGGAGTCAACAACACAGTCTTCTCTGGTGGTCGACGCCACCAATAAGTCGTCGATATATTGGACTAAGACTGAGCTTCCTGGCATCACTAGTTTTTCCAGGCACTTTTTCACTATCTGGTTGAAGATGGAAGGACTTTCTGTGTACCCCTGAGGAACACGATTCCACACATAGACCTTGTTCTCAAATTTAAATGAGAAAAGATACTGGCTGTCTGGATGCAATGGTATTGAAAAGAATGCTTGACACAAATCAATTACTGTGAACCATCCTGCATTCCAAGGGATCTGGTATAGAATTACTGCAGGATTTGGTACTATCGGACAACATGGTTCCACAATCTTATTTATTTTACGCAGGTCCTGAACAATCCTATATTTTCCACTAGGTTTCTTTAGTCCCATGATTGGTGAATTACATGGGCTACTCATTACTTCTTTTAGAATGTTTTGTTCTACCATTCGATTGATTTCTTCAATAACTCCTGTTTTTACTTCTGGACTCATTTTATACTGTCTAGTATTTGGGAAAATTGCACCTTCTTTTACAGTAATTTTAACTGGATCTATTTTTGCCATAAGTCCTACTTCTTTTCCCATGAAATCCCATACTATGGGGTTTACTGTACCTTTTATTTCTTCTGGCAACTCATCTTTTGTTATTAACGAAAACATTTCGTCTATTTCTGTACCTTGTTTTGCAACCATAATTTTATATACATGGTCCTCATCTGGTGTCTGAACTGCCACACCATCTGGCGTGCAGAAAATTGTACAGTTCATTTTGCACAATAAATCCCTACCTAATAAATTCACTGGACTAGAATCACACACTACAAATTGATGCATTTCTCTAAAATTTCCTATTTTGACTTCCATTGGTTCTGTAAGAGGTGTTCTAATTCTTTGATTAGCTACCCCTACTACTTGGATATCTTCACCAGAGAGAGGAAGGTCTGGGATGTCTGCTGATCTCACTGTAGACCTGGTAGCACCAGTGTCCAAAAGGAAAGTAATATCATTACCTTTCACATTCCCTTCAACATATGGACCAGACTGATCTACCTGTAAGGATGCGCCAAGTACGCACTCCTTCTTCCCCTCTCCTAGGCACCGTCATGAGTTGAATTCACAGAAATTGTCCTGCAAAAGAAATTGTGATGTCATATAATCATTCTTAACACTTCCTCCTGGGTATCCGATGTCTGTACCGTGCTTTGCTCTGCTTACATTACCCTGAACAGGTGGAGGTGGCAATTGACTCTGAAGATTTACACCCTGCTGTGAGTCATTCTGCGTCTGTGGATTTAAGTTTTGATTTGGGCCATTATTATTCCGAATCTTTTTACATTCGTCCTTCCAATGCCCCAATTTTCCACATCCATGACAAGGAAATTTCTTTTTAGCTTCTTCTCTACTCATTCGTCCTCTAAATTTTCCACCATTTCCCGTATCACCACTCGTTCCAGAATCTTTTCCTGGATTTTCACTCGGATTTTCCAAATTAATTCCCTGCTTCTCTGCCATTTTCACCTGAGCCCACATCACTTTTTCCTGCAATTTCTTGTGTCTATCCTCAATATCGTCTCCACAATATTTTGCATACTTCAGAATCTCATCTATGGGCTTTCCCTGCCAACACAGCATATGCTGTTTAATCATCTGGCAAATCTCTGGCTTCAGACCGTAAACAAACCGATACACAAACTGACTCATGTTTTTGTCTCCAATGTCCTCAAATCCACTATACTGTTTAAACACCTGCAATAGGCGCTCATAGTAAGAATGTACTGATTCACTGGCTTCTTGGGTGGTTCGATCTATTTTCACCCAATCTGTTTCTTTCGGTGGTATTTTCCCTTTCAGGTAAGTTATCACTTGCTGATACTTTTTCATTACATCATTTGACGGGGCACCTGTCTTCGGATCTCTAGGATATTCATCACTAGGCCAATCAACTGTAATTTTACAATCTGTCCACAAATCGGCAGGTACCACTATGTCAAACAAACCATCCAAATCCTTCAACAATACCTTTGACACCTTCACAAACCTGTCAACCTGCTTGTACCATTCAATTGGTTTTTCTCTCAACTTTGGAAAATCATTCGTAAATGACAAAATATCCTGTCTGCTCCATGGGACATGTACATATCCTCCTCCCGCAACTTCTCGCATTGGATACATCTGGTCTGCTTTCCCTGTTTCTTTCATCACATATTCTGATGCTGTTCTACTTGTTCGTGCTTCTTCCTTTTTCTTGGCCCACCTAGTTTTCCATTTATCTAGGTCTCTCCATTTTTGCAAAACTAACATTAATTCTCTTATTTGTAATCTTCTTCCAGAGGCATTCATATTTTCTAAGTCTTTGTCTGAAAATTCTGCTCTATAGGGTTTCTGTAGTACCTTTGATCTCCCTATTTCTATTCCCATCTGTAGTGCTAAATTGGATAATTTTTCATGAAATATCCTTACATTTCTGGTGATACTCCTACACAGGAATAATAATTCTTCTTCATCATAGGTATTTAAGCATTCTAGTCCTACATTTCCTGCTATTATTTCTTCTAATTCGACTTTTAATTTATGAATGTCCATTATTTTCGGAGGTGTGCACTGTTTAACTGACCCTTGCACCCATCTTTCTAGATCTTCAGGTGTTACTATGGTAGCACTTTTTGCTCCCGATGAAGTTACTAAACTTACATCTTTTGAACCTCCAGGTACATCTTTTCTTGGAGTACTATTTACAGAACCTCGAATAGGCAAGTCCATAAGTGATATTGTGGATTCACAGTCACTAAATTGATCCTCAATTATAACTGGAGCTTCAGGTTTGGGATTAATCACAGGAGTAGGTGTAAGTATCGGTGGAGGACAGCTTCCCTGAGTACCATATACTGGAACTACTGGACCAATTGTTACAGGTATGGTCAACGAATCAGGATGTACTTTTATCTGGGTTATTTTCTGTATTAATTCTGCTCTGGTTTTTTCTAGGGCTTCTTTTTCTTTGTCATGAAGTATTCTACTCGTGGTGAATTCATGCATTACCTGTGGCACTAATGGAGTTTTTGGTGGTGCACTTGGGGTGCATCCACTTGTCCCTTCCTGATATGGTGGGGGATTTCTTAACATTTCTTCCATAAATTCGTCTTCTGAATCCTCATTTCTCATTAAATGTTTTGTCTTTTCTGTACATTTGCCTCCTGATTTCTCTCCTTCTGTGAATAATGGATACAGTCCTTCTGTAATCATTGCCCTTCTCCATTGTTTCATCTGACCTTCTCTCGACTCACGTAAATATCTGGGGAAAAATCCTGGATAACTCCTATTGCTTCTTGATCGGTTACGTTCAAACGCCTCAGTTTCTCACTCTTCTAAAGCTTCATATTGAGTTAATCTAGGTCTAGGTTCTAAGTCATTCATCCTTAATCTTAAATTTTGAAGAATTCGCCCATTGAACGTGCCATTTTCAGGAAATGCTAATATTCCATCATTTTTGGTGTATTCTATCCAATTCTCCATCCATACTCAAGTATGATAACCTCTCTCCATCATCATGAATGATGCTGGCGTTTTAGCTGGTGGAATAATAATTCCTTCTCTAGTTTTGATTGGTTTGTCCTTTTTAAAATAGTTCTTAATCTTTTGCAGAAAGGACATTTTTCTCCTTTCTCCGTACATTCTATCTAATCTTCGGTGTACAAAATTATATTCTGCAAAGCCTAGGAATCTCCTATCCGGACGAGTTCCTGCTAAAGTCGGATCGCGTTTTAACATGCAATCCTTATCCACTAAGAATTTTGCTTCTATAATTTTGACCAATCAAATGTCCGCTATCTTTTATTTCTGACCCAATCCCAGCGTGGCCTTTTGGTGACGTTTCTCTGTCAACCCCTCCTTTACAATCTGCTCTTTTCTGTCCTCGCTGGTTTAACCAATCCCAGCGCGGCACCTGTGACGTCAGTACTGCTCCTGACTACTGACTCCTCCTTTACAAGAGTCTCTCCACACCCGCTGTTTCAACCTACCACAGCGCGGCGTTTTGTGACGTCAGCTCCCTCTCCGGCAACTGACCCTCCCTTTACAAAAATGTACGCAAACTTATTTTCTCTATAAATCTTAATTTAATTTCAGTAACAACATAAAACATTCGCTATCGTGCCAGTTTCCACTAATTTTGAAAAGAATAGTTTCTTCCCCACTTTAGTAAAACCTTTCCGTTTACTAAAACATACACTACGAGTAAAACACTTCCGTCTACCCTTCACACAAGCTCCAGAAGTACCTGTTACTTCTCCAATGTTACCCTTTCTAGGTGATATAACATCAAATTTTTACCAGCGTACTCTTTTTGCTATTACTCACACGCATAGAGTCCCTAACAAATACTGAAAGTCCTGCTTAACTGTTCAGTACTATTTCTGCCTGACAGATAACCTCACTGCAGTATGGCTTCCACTTGCCACCCGCTATTCTTTTTACCCCGGGGTATTCTGGACAACATAAAACAAAACTCAATATTTAAGCGGATGTTAGTTCATAAAAATACAAATAAAAATTCTCATTACCCAATTAACAAAGAGTAACCATAACCGTCCTCTGCTTACCAGAAAACTGATCCAGCGCAATATTAGCCAACAGCATTCATACACCATATACTCACTTGGGCCCATACATTCATACTACACTAATACTTACGCTGGGTGTCAGATGTACTCTTTTATCAAATTCCCTGCTACCAATTACCTTCTGATTGAAGAGTAATAACTTACCAATGGATCCTTTGCCAATTGGGAAATTTAAAATGAGTGACATTCAATATAGTTCATAATCCTGAAATAACCACTGAGTCAGGAAGTTTTAAAATGTTTATCTAAATTTTTAGCAGAGTAAAATACAGAAAACACTGTACTTGATTGAAATACCCAAGAAAAAGCATAGAAATGATTTTGCTAATAAATGACGGTGTTTAAGGAAAGGAAGAGAATAGAGACAGCAGCGCAACTAAAGGTTGCAGTATAGTTACCTAAATGCGAGAACCAAGCCCCTTGGCCAAGGAGTTGGAAAGGATAGGACCCAGGAAGGATGAAGAGCAAAGACTTCTTCCAGGATCAGGACAGGACCGGTGACCTCTCTACAACGACGCCTGCGCCGTTCCCCTCTCTGATACTCGACTTCTCCTCGATTCTCCCGTTCTAATGGACTCCGCCGCCCCCTCCTCAGGACCTCTTCTGGACAGGGATTCAGTCAGCAACCGATCAGCATGGCAGTCTGGAGCTAAGAGCTCTCTCGCAGCATGGACGCCTGTTCTTCGTGAACGCATGCTCTGACTAATTAACTAATGCTATATTCTATTATACCCTTCTACGCCCATGTACCTCCCCTTAATGTTGCTAAAATATGGGACCACTTCTTCTGATTGGACAGGGACAGGGGGTGGATTCTCGCACCATGTCAAATTCGGCCTAAATTGTGAAGCCTATTGTTTTTAGCTTCCCGCCCCTTCAAATTAATACATTCACTTTATTTCCCACCCGTTTCACGACAAATGTTATACATTTTACAGGGGAAAAGTATCAATTTGTCCACAGGAAACATTAAGTACAGCATCTTCGGCCAATGGGTCATGGCCTTGGGAGACGTCCAAGTTGACTTCACTTGGCAGGCACACAGGATACATGCGCAGAACCATCGTCTCTCGAGTTACAAGTCACCAACCCAGGCCCAAGTTTACGAATTACTAAAAGTGCAAGAAGAAAATATTAAAATCACAAATAAAATGTTTCACTGTATGCCCACTTTTCCTACTCTATTCCCAATTAATTATAATACTATCCTGCATTAGTAGCATTAAGAAAACGACAATTTAATAATGACATGAGAGCAAGCTTAAGCATGTGAAAACATTTAGCGGCCATTTTAGCGCACACTGCGCAGAAGCAGAAGTTTCCCACCAAGCAAAGAAACACGTCACACCATGTGATCAGGTTGCGACATGCGCAATGAAGTTCCCGCGCTTTAGCGGACATTTTGGATTACAGACAAGCGTTATTCATTAGTAAAACACAATGCAAGCTTCTGTCCCTCTTGTGTTTGTGAATGTAAAGGTTAGTATTGACAATACAAATGTAATAAATTAATACTATGAGGAGGATTGCGTACAAGCAAGTTTCATTTTTGAAACCTTGCTCCATCAGTACTATAATGCATGACACATGACAAACACTATGGGGACATAGCTGTGTTGTCTGGATGCCTCACTGTGTTGTGCCCTGACTTTCGACCCCCCTGCTACGCACAACATCTCTCAATAACTGAATAAAATATATACCATTTGCTGAAAACTGGTAAACTTCTCCGATAGCTTCTAGGCAGCATCCCATCAAATAGGGATGTCAGTAATTTCTGAATTTCTGTTAAAGATCAAAGCTGGAACAAATAATCAAGTGCAAGCAGGCTCCTATATTTACATAAGGCTCTGGAAGACACCCTAAAGTTCTTTCCAGTAGGATCTCCATGCCAACAGAAACGTTGATAAAAATTGTAAACTCCATCTCCAACACTTTAGACCACTATTTGATTCTATAGTACGTTAATTTTATGGCAAAACCGGAGGCTCATATTATGCTTTTCTAATCTTGCTTTATATGAATAGCAGCCAAGATAACGAACACAAACTACAGTTCCCAACAGGCCAAGCGAGAAAAAAAAAAATTGGCCAATGGGAGACAAAAGAATCAACAGTGATAACCAATGAACAATCAGTCTAGGATATAATGAAGGGTCAGACTGCGAACAGCCCTCTTTTCTTGCTGCTCGCAGTCAAGATAAGTACCCTTTCATTATCTCCTTGTGTTATTGACAACTTTGATATTTATAACTTTCATACTTCAATAGTTCTATTGTGGTTATATATTGAATTGAGTGAGCGCGCTGCGTTTTTCGTTACCCTTGTAGCGCTTTCGAGCGTCTTTCTTCTTCCGCCCTCTTCGCTCCCGTTTGCCTCCTCACGCGTCAGCTGTGCCTCGCGATGCGCAGCGGCCATTTCAAGCGCTTCCTCGCAGTGCGTTGGTCCCGCTGGCCACTCCGTTTCTGCTTTCGTCTCCTCAGCGCCTGAAACTTGGTTCACGCCCCTGGGAGGGGTTTTCTTCACTCCCGGTCAGGTTTATCCTGGTGTCTGTATACACCCACAGTGAAGGGCTTCTCATTTCTTAATCTTAACCCCTTGTTGTCTGGTTTTCACAGCGTGCTGACTATGGAGCTAGATAGTTCTCAGAGCTACGAATTTAATAATGAGGAAGGGGAGGCATTCAAGACAGATTTAAATACTTTCATTAATAGTTCTGTGGAACATGCAGTTGAGGCTTCTATGAAGCGTTTTTCTAAGGATATGGAAAACTCCTTACTGTCATTAATGTCCAAAACTTTGGCCCAGTCTGCGGGGGATAGCAGAAAAAGAAAACTGGTACCTTCCAGCATTAAAAATGTTTCTGTTACTGCGTCACGTGGTTTGGAAGAGGTTTCCTCTCGCAAGGTTGAGGACTTGGTGCCTCCCAGGCCTCCTGTCAAGGAGGGGTTATCTGTCTCTTTTACCAAACGAAAAGAAAAATCAAAACATGCTGAGGTACCTGAGAAATTGGTAATTTCTCATATCTTGGACACTGACGATGATTTGGGTGACGCTGATGATAATTTTGATCTTGATGCCAATGATCCTAGTCCTCCTCCTAAAAAATCAAAGACTGATCCTTTTTCCTTTGACCCTATTCTGGATGCTGATGGTACCCCTATGTTTGATCCCGCCACTATCCGTCATCCTAATTCTACTGAATGGTTTCCTCTTTCCCATGTTGGCGAATATATTTCCGCCAGGATGCGTTTGCCTTTGGATAAGTCTGTTAGATCTAAACTAAAATCTGAGTGTCCCAAACCTTCTCTTTCTTCTAACATTTCTAGTACTCCTACTATTGACCAGCCTCTACTGACTTTCTTTTCCAAGTTCGGAAAAGATCCACGCAAGGGTGTGGATAAGGCTTGGTCCACTTGCCAAGACAATTTGTTGGATGTGGTTGGTCCTCTGGCACGCATTTTCGACCTGGCTGAATCCGCCCGCTTGGACGGCATAGACCTTGATCCTCAGGACGTTTCATTATGGGTACAACGGGCCTTTTGTCTTTTGGGCAATGCCAATTCGGCCATCACACATGAACGTCGCAAAGGCCTCCTGATTAAACTGGACCCCAAATTAGCCAATTTGGCCTCTTTGGATCCCGGTATCAAAGCCGATGGTCTCCTGTTTGGAGATTCTCTTGTCAAGGATCTAAGTAAATTCGTTTCTACGTTTGCATCCATCGACAAGGCCCAGCAGTCGATCAAGAAGGTGTTTTCCCTACGTGTTTTTGGAAGGGCCGGCAGAAGCAGGAGTCGCTTTGCCGGCCGTTCCTCCCACAATCAAGGCTCCAGAGGTTCCTTCAACTCCAACAACAATTACCAAGAATTCAAGCCCCAGTTCTATCCACAAAGGGGCAGAGGTTTCCATGGCCGTGGCCAGAAAAACTTCAGAAACAATTACCAACAAGGTAAGTCTTCCAGCTCCTCCTCCTGTGGGGGGTCGTCTAAAGTTTTTTCTTCCAAAGTGGCAGTCTCTGACTGCAGACCCTTGGGTCCTCAATTCCATCCAAGGTTATCTTATAGAGTTCTACGCTCCTCCTTTCCAGACAGTTTTCCCTTCTCCTCTCGCCTTCTCAAACGAAATGACAACTCTCATCTCTCTAGAGGTTCAGTCTCTGCTCCTAAAGCACGCCATCCAAGTGGCTCCTCTAGATCCTTCAGGTTTCCTAAGCTTCATCTTTCTAGTTCAAAAGAAAAACAAAAAGATGCGTCCGGTCATAAACCTCAAATGGTTCAACCAGTTTGTGGTCTATCGCCACTTCAAAATGGAGACCATCATTCACCTCAGAGATTCTCTCCGAATAAACGATTGGATGGTCAGAATAGATCTACAGGACGCCTATCTCACGGTTCCTATTCACCATTCTCACAGGAAATTTCTTCAATTTCAATGGTTAGGAGTGTCTTACCATTTTTGTTCTCTCCCCTTCGGGCTGTCTTCAGCCCCATGGTGTTTCACCAAGATCATGAAACCAGTAGTGACTTACTTGAGGTCCCTCGGGATCCGTTTGATCATCTATCTCGACGACATCCTATTGATGCATCCGGACAGACTAACTCTGCTATCACACTTACGCATTTCTCAGTCTCTTCTTTCCGACTTGGGTTTCCTCCTAAACCCCGAAACGTCTATGCTAGTTCCTTCCCAAAAAATCGATTTTCTAGGTTTTCTGGTGGACTCCTCCACCGCTTCCCTTCATCTGCCCCAATCAAAGGTTTCCACCATAAAGTCAGAGATTTTCCAAGTACTCAGAAGCGACTCCATTTCTCTCAGATCTCTCGCAAGAGTCGTGGGCCTGCTCTCCGCTTCTATCCAGGCTATCTTTCCCGGTCCTCTCCACTATCGGGCCCTCCAGCGCTTAAAAATTTGACATCTGCGTCGAGGCCTGGCGTATTCCGACCTCATTTCTTTAGATCAAGAATCCCGTTCGGAACTTCAATGGTGGATAGACCATTTAGATGCCTGGAACGGCAGAACCATTTTCGCCTCAGTCCCAGATCTTGTGTTAGAGTCCGATGCAAGCTTGACAGGTTGGGGCGCCCGGTGTGGCACGATATCGACTGGAGGTAGATGGTCTCTAGAGGAGTCGAGATTGCACATAAATTGTTTAGAGATGCTTGCAGGTTCCTTTGCGATCAGAAGCCTCGCCAAAAACAAGGTGTGTTGTTCTATACTTCTTCGCATGGACAATGTTTCTGCGGTGCGCTACATCCATCATCTCGGTGGCACAAAGTCCAAGCCCCTGGCGGAGTTAGCAAAATGCCTATGGGAGTTTTGCCTCCTCAACAAGATCTCTGTCAAAGCAGAATACCTACCAGGCAATCTCAATTCCATAGCCGACTGGCACTCTCGTTACCTACGAGACTCCAGCGACTGGAAGCTTCTTCCATCCGTTTTTCACTCTCTCTTTCAAAAGTGGGGCCCTTTGCATATCGACCTCTTTGCCTCTCATCTCAACTCTCAGCTTCCACGGTTCTTCAGTTGGCGGCCGGATCCTTCGGCCCTTGCGACAGACGCCTTTCTTCAGGACTGGTCTTCTCACCTCCATTATGCCTTTCCTCCCTTTCTCATGATCAGCAGGGTGCTAGCCCAAGCATCCCGGCAACGAGCCTCCCTGATTCTAGTAGTTCCCTTCTGGCAATCCCAGGTCTGGTTCCCATCCCTTCTGGAGATGGCGATGGATTTCTCGGTCCTCCTTCCCACTTTCAACAACCTTCTCTTGAACCCCTCGGGACTTCCTCACCCTCTGATTCTAGACAATTCTCTGACTCTGTCCACATGGAAGATCACCGGTCGATCCCATCTGACAACGGCATTTCGCAAGAGGCTTCTCTCTTCATCAGCAGAGCCTGGGCCCCAGGAACGACTAAAGCTTACAAGTCAGCTTGGTCTTTATGGGCAAGCTGGTGTCTGGGAAAAAGTGTCGATCCCTTTTCAGCACCTTTAACTTACATTGTCAATTTCTTGGCTTCTGAGGCCAGCTCAGGTAAGTCTTATAGAACGGTCAACCTCTACCGGTCTGCCATTTCTCTCAACCATTCGCCTATTGATGGTAAACCAGTTGGTGAGCACACCCTTATTTGTCGCCTCCTCAAGGGTGTTAAGTTTTTCAAACCGCCTTTATCTAAATACTCAAGACTATGGGATGTGAACTTGGTTCTTAAGCTTTTTGTCGATTGGCCGGACAATGCCGATCTTTCCTTAAAAATGCTTTCTGCTAAGCTTACCATGCTCTTATGTCTGGTTTCCATTAAACGTGTTTCCGACGTCAAAGCCATGGATGTGTCCTCTCGTCAATTCACTCCTTCTGGTGTACTATTTCATATTAATAGACGTACAAAAACTAATTTGAATTCTGTTTTTTATCCTTACTTTCCTGACCAACCTAAACTGTGTGTAGGACTATGCCTCAAAGTTTACGAACAACGTACCTTTGATCTCAGAACGTCCTCCCATTCCCAGATCCTCATTTTCTTTCGTAAACCTCACAAACCTGTCTCTTCTGCTACCCTTGCCCGCTGGGTTCGTTGGGTCATGTCACTTGCTGGCATTGATGTTTCTGTCTTTGGGGCCCATTCTGCCAGGTGAGCCATGGCTTCCAAAGCCTTTTGGGCTGGCTCCCGGTTGGAGGACATTCTGAGATCAGCGGATTGGTCTAATGATAAAGTTTTTCGTATATTTTATTGTAAACCTGTAATTTCTGCTGTTTCTTCTGTAATTAATATGCTTTGAACAAGCATAATATGAGCCTCCGGTCTTGCCATAAAATGTAGATTTTCCTAATAAGTTATGACGGAAAGTCTTAATTTTATTAAAGACACGGAGGCGAGTATTATCCCGCCTCAACACTTCTAACTTGTGTTTGTTTCCCTCCCTGCAGGGACTCCAGCCTTGCCACCGGCTTCCTCATGATATTCCACGATATCCTCGTTGGAATCATACTCCTCTGCTTGGTGTTTCCTATGATGCTACGGATCCTGTTGCTGCTGACGTTGCCAGGACCTCACTGATGGACTTTGGTCAAGACTTGTTTACTTGGACTTTGGCTTTATGCATTGTTTTTGCTATTGTTCCTCTCATTATGAACTCTTCTTAACTTGCTCGCCGAAGAAAAGAGGGCTGTTCGCAGTCTGACCCTTCATTATATCCTAGACTGATTGTTCATTGGTTATCACTGTTGATTCTTTTATCTCCCATTGGGCAATTTTTTTTTTTCGCTTGGCCTGTTGGGAACTGTAGTTTGTGTTCGTTATCTTGGCTGCTATTCATATAAAGCAAGATTAGAAAAGCATAATACTCGCCTCCGTGTCTTTAATAAAATTAAGACTTTCCGTCATAACTTATTAGGAAAATCTACATTGCGTAGAAATCTAATGGTCTGGGTTGTGAGTGCATTAAGCATTGTCCTTAGACCCTGCAGCTTAAGGTCATGAACATACTGAATGATGTGGTTGAAGGTGCGAGATTATGGTAGCTTTAAGTGATGACAGAGATACAGGAAGTGTTAGGGGATAACTAGAAAGGTTGGCAGTTATGAGGAGCAGTGTATTGTTTGACAAATTTACAGACAGGTTTGGCTTTGGTAAGGGATTAAAATGTCTGGGTGGCTTATACAGATCCTGATGTCAAAGTATAATAGTCCTTTACAATAATAGACACTCATACAGAAGAGATTACTATATTGAGCTACTACTGTGGAACTTCAAATACCAGAAGCCGGCTCGGAAAGACCATCCATATTTCAATATTCTTTCAGATTGGAGATTTTGCAGGGGTCGGAGTCTGTGCATAAGATTTAGAACAGAAGATGATTTGATGCAGAGGACCAAAAATGTTCTAACCATCTGGACTGTCAGAAAAGAAGTCTTTATTGATACGGACGAATGTTGACGAGAGTGATACTCATGAAGTCTGGCATTCTGGAACTACTCAAAAAGTGCATAGTACGCTTTGTCACCAAGAGAGGGTTCTAAGGTGATCACAATTAAGAGGTATCCATAGCAAGGGCAGTCTCCATCTTGTGGGAACAACTACTGACCACATGGAGCCACTGATCAGAACAATTTTGCACCTTGTTAGTGGGAGGGCATTTAGTGCTACTCACTTTACATCCATCGCCTCCTTGATGTCAAAACACCTACCATTGTATCTACACAACTGTTGCAAGGAGAAAGGGCTAAGGATAAATATAGAAGAATATACAAAGAAGTGCAGAGGAAGGAAGGTGAGACGCACCTTTCAAAAAACGTAGCGCATAGGGTACATGGATGAGAGAATACAATATAAATTACAGGCATGTCCTCCTTGGAAAAAAACCACAAATGGAAGAAGAACCAGCAGGCAAAGGGTGCACAGGGGGTATAGCTGTGTTTTAAATTAAAAAAGCAGTTTTAATAGTGGTATACAAGGCATTGGTGCAGCTAAGCAGCTGCTTTAAACTGGAGAGTGTCAAGCCTATGTGTTGGAAACCCCAAAGATCATTTCTGACCAAGGCTTGTAAAGGTAGTTCAGAGCATATTGGTATTCCATGAGCACAGAATTAGACAAGCATTTGCAATGCAATAGGTCTCGCATTTGTCAGAGTTAGAGCTATTGACGTTGTAAATGACAATGTTATTGTATTGTAATTGTATTTATGTATCGCTTACTACCCCTGACGAGGTGTCAAAGCGCTTTTCAGTGAGTAGCTCGCTACTCCACAACCCAAAGAGGATTAGTGATGGATTAGTATAGGGAAATAAGAGTTAGTTTTGAGTAGTGGACATGAGAGTCTGTTAGTTGCATTGAATAGGGAAAAGAAACGGCGGGAAGGGGGGGGGGGTAGAAATAGCAAAAACAACTAATAACAACAAATACAACAAATACAGTAAGCAAGTAAAAGCAGCACAAAATCAGAGCAATACGGCAGTAAGAGAGCAGGCAAAGGGGAGGAAAAAACAGCGATAAAGATAAAAAATAACAGCAGATACAACAAATAAAGGAATCAGGTAAAAGCAAAAGAAAATGACACAAAATCAGAGTAATACGGCAGGAAGCGAAAGGGCAGTAGGGAGTATCTAGCAATGTAACTTGCTTGCTATACGCAGATATTCATTCACCATCTGAAGTAAACATAAACACTTTAAATGTGTCAACCAATATGGCCATGAAGACTGTTTCTCCTGGAAATATCAGGAAAGGCGCTGGTGGGGACATTAGTGGCATGTTTTATAAAGTGTATTTGTTCAGCCAAAACAGAATGTTGTTTCTAAATTATAAATACTATACACCTTAATCAGTGAAAACACTAATTAAAAATAGAGTAATAATGTTGTCAGGTATAAAACAAAAAAACTAAAATATGAATAGTGGTCATTGCCATCTGGTAGATTAATTTAAATAACTAGGAAAATTACTTTTCCATACTTCTATATCTTTGAAATAACTGCAAACTGTTTCTTTATTAAAGAAACTTGCAGCAAGCTTAAAGAAATGGCAGTTGCTGTACAAAAATGTATCGAAGTTAGTGAAAATCAGTGTTGTCAATTAAAAGACATGTGAGCGGCTGGGCTATATGGGACACTGTAAATGTATCTGTACACACCAAGGCTGCTGCTCTGAAACCCGCGGAGGGTGCAATAATATGTAGGCGCACTGAAACCTGCCGTCTGAACACAGTGCTGAATGTGGCCCCCTGAAGCTCGGGCCCCCACGCGCCGCAGGGGCTGTGGGGGCTAATGTTACACCACTGTTGCTGGTTGATTTTCACTGCTGTGGGTAAAAGCAGCTCCGTTCTGCTAATCCCTTCCCTGACTTTCTAGAGGTGTCAGAGGCAGGCCGGCTCGCTGAGTCACTCTTTATTCCGCAAGTCTGTTACATTTTTGCAACATTTCTTCTGTCAGCATGTTTATTCTTAAATGCATGGTAACAGGAAGGGTAGATAAGATTCTTCTTGTTTCTGTTGCTAAACCATGGCAATATTTTGCCAGCTTCTTGAGCTGTGCAGGGGTGAGCATCTTAAAGGGCAGCCATTAAAAACCAAGCCCGCAGAACGAGCCCGACTCTACCCCTCCCCCAATGGCAGAGCTATGGTTTACAAAAGAAACAGGAAGAATATTATTTGCCCCTCTTGACACCATGCATTTAAGAATAAACATGCTGACAGAAGAAATGTTGCAAAAATGTAAGGCAGACTCGCTGATTAACCAAGAGTGACTCAGCGAGCCGGCCTGCCTCTGACACCTCTGGAAAGTCAGAGAAGGGATTAGCAGAACAGAGCTGTTTTTACCGGCCTGGGATCTCCGAGAGCAAAGGAGATACAGTGACCCTGGCTCTACCCCGCCCACTCCTCCAATGGCCGCACTCGCAGAGCCCAAGTGGCAACAACGGAGGAGCAGAGCTGAACTGTCTGGGACAGGAAAGCAATGCCTCGTTTCAATGTAAACTCGATGTATGTAAGCTTTAATGCAAAATATAAACACAGCGTCTGCCACAGAAAAAAAAAAAGAAAGCGCGACCGGCATTAATTAAGACGGCAAAAAAAAGAAACTCGAGTGTGCGGAAAAAAAAACCCATTAAAGCGACAACAAAAAGGAGAACCTACATTAATGCGTACGGCAGCAAATAATAAAGCACATTCTTTGAAATGCACAATCCCAGACCTGGACATCAGCTTCCCGGTGACCTGGAGTTAGCTCGTAACTCTAAACACGCGCTATATAAAACTGTAAAAAAAAAAAACAAGAAAGCGCGGCCGCAATTAATTAAGACGGTAAACAAAAGAAACTCAAGTGGGCGAAAAATTAAAAATTAAAACGACAACATCAAGGGGAATCTGTATTAATGCGTACGGCAAGACAAATGGAATGAAAGCATCAATAAAAAAAGAAGTTCTCACAAACAGGGAGATAACAAAGTTAATCATAAGTAGACTGTACTTTACCGGTGCTCCTGAAGTCTTGAAAGGAAGTGAGTTATCGGCTGCCGGACAAAACAGGAGGCTGCAATGAAGAGCGACGCTGGAGAGAACCAATGGTAAGTAGGGGGTGGGAATAGTGTGGTTTTATTGATTACAGCAGGTCTAGCAGCAGCGCATGCGCTGCTACGCTCGACCTAAAAAAAGACTCACGGTTAGCCAAAGCCAAGTGGGTTCAAACGGTCAAACCATTCAAAATTTACCTAATCACGTGTACAACACTAGAACAAATGATTCACCATTCCTTGGTGCCCTCACCCCTCTCCCCCTCCAGAAAACTTTCATCGTGGGGAAAAGAAGCCAGTAAATGACTGTGAAATGACTCATCTAGTCATAATTGACCGTTTTCAAATTATCCACTTGTAGAACACAGTGATTTGGAACCTTCGTCATGAGATGCAGATTTTAATCAACTAAAAATAAATGCAACAAGGTTGTTGTGAAAAGATCTAAAACGTCTGTGAGAAATCGTTTCAGTACACCAATCAAAGGTTCAACCAAATCAAACAGTACAACTTTTAATCTCCTTGTTAGATGAAGTGCATTATCGAGCTAAGAGCGCAAGGACAGCTCCTCACATGCCCAGTGATGTGCAGATCACTCTATCTTCCTTTTAGAAAACTCAGAAAAAATAAGGCCCTTTATATCCCAGCTATCGGGAACTTAGGGCCTGATTACGATGCCGCTGGGTTCGACACCGACGGCTTGTCGGTTTCGGACCCACAGACATCTGCCTCTACGATCCGCCTGCCGCATTATGATGCGGTGGGTGGAGGCATCTGGCAGAGGGACCATCCGCTGCGCTTCTGACAGGCTCAAGGAGCCCCTCGGTGCGTCAGAGGGTCAGTAATCCCTACAATAAAGGCTGCTTCTGCTCACCGCCGTAGGGATTACAATGTCCCTTTCCGCCTGCCCTTTCATGGTGGTATTGTGAAAACAGAGTACATTTTTACAATAGTATGAACGGTGCCGGTGGTAGGATGTTTAGCACCTTCAGATCTTGGTCATTTTTAGCGAATAATGTCTTTTTTGACAGCTGTTGCATACAATGTGCACTTTTCTTAGTAGATATTTTTTATTCGTCTGTGGTGTACTTCTAATGAAAGTTTCAGTGCTTTCAAACAGTGTGGTATAAATTAATTCTCTGTATAGAGTAAGCACTGTTTACCATACTCAGTTCTCTACTGATATCAACTTAATTTCTTAATGTAGGTTTGGTGTCTGTCAGGGGTTTGTGACAGATCGAAGCTGTCCATAGTAGGGCATTTGTTTTAGAATTGGCATTCACTATTTTTCGTTCTCTGAACAATTCTATACAGATTTAACACCATACTCAATGAGGGTTTCCCATATATCTGTGGTTGATTGTTAATGTGCACTATGGTACATGTAAAGCCATAGCAACGTATACAGCAATAAGTTGGAAATCAAAGCTTGGATGAAGTCCTCAGTGATGTCATCAGTGCTGTCATTTGAGATGTCATCAACTTATGTAACTGGTAAATTTCTGTGTTTTTTGTAGTTCAAAATGTTAATGTTCACACTGACAAATTCACCGAACTATAGCGTTACTTTAACCTTTGTTTTTTTCAGTGAATTTCAAGGTTTTTTGTTTTAAGTAAATGAATTATTTTTGTGACTGTATGTAAGGTAGAATGACTTTATAATATATGTTGTGACATTATTTCAGTAAAATAATATTTTTTTATTGTAACAAAACAGGATATGGTTCACAGTTTGCTAAATCTTTGTACATTGTGTGTGACTGTTAAACAGATAAAAATTCAATAGAAATTGTTTATTTGCTCAATTATTTTAACTCTGATATAAATACATGTCACCAGCACTCTTTTTCTGAGGTGTCATTACTCTCGCAATGATGGATGTGCATAGTATGGTGTGCAGAGGGACTGGACTCTCTGCTGAGACCTCTCTCTGTAATGATTGGTGTTAGAAATGGGATTTCTGGTTGGCTAAGGCTTGCGCCAAAGCCAGGCAGAAACCACCACTCTAGTCAGGGCAAGGGAGTTACACACCCAAGATAACCCCTGCTCACCCCCTTGGTAGCTTGGCACGAGCAGTCAGGCCTATCCCGGAGGCAATGTGTAAAGCGTTTGCGCAACACACACTCACAGCAGCAACACACTAGGCACACCACAAAAGGAACTCCACACAAGGTTATATAAAAAATAGCCTTTGTATTGTCATAAACACATTAGATCATAATCACACAAGGTACACTATGCCACCTGGCACTTAGGCCGTATTTACAGGGGACTATATACAGGACCGGGCCAATCGGGCCACGGTCAGAACCATCAGAACAGGTAAGTAAAATGTAAACCACAACCCGTAATCACTGGTACCTAAGCATTATATCACATTAGACATAAACCCACAGTAGGCCCAAACCTTATTAGCATAAACACCCTAGGCAATAATCAGCATAAATACAGTCTGCCCCAATCGGGGGCGCAACGCACTGAAACTGGCCCCAGGCCCACTGGCCTCTCACAGGGGCTCAAATGCCCAATGTCCATAATGTCTGGGCTGGCTGCGCATGCAGCAGAGTAAAAGTGCGCAAAAGATCAGGCCTAAACGTGGCAGCTGCCCACTACTTGCTGGGCAGCTGTGTAATAAAAATAAAGGCTGGGCACTCACTGTGCCCTCTAATTCAATGTGCCAACGTTGCAGCTGCCCACTGTCAGGCGGGGCAGCTGTGGCCCTATCACAATGAGGCCCAGCACCACTGGCTCTAATTACCACAATTGTGGCCCCCGTCGTTGGAGCGGCGCGCTCCCTTTGCGGGACCGCTCAGGTACTGTGCCTTCCCTGGCACTAACAAACTGAGGGCGCCAAGAAATGCCCCCAAGCCCCACGGGGACTACGTAAACCAAATGCAGCCTCCCGCAAGAGATCCGCCCCCACTCACCAGGACTCTTCTCTTCGGTGCGGACTGCACGGGGCTGGCATGCGGCGGGGGCAGGCACCGACAATGTGCCTCGGGCCCCCTCCGCCTCACTCCCAGACAGCTGCGGCTTCTCCGTGGAGCCTCCGAGGCTCCAGGTAATCAGGCGGTACGCGGGGCTCCTACCTCCAACACAGGAGCCCCGCCAGCAATTGCCACAACTCTCGGCTTCTCACGGGGCTCTCCCTCACTCTCGGGGGCCCTGGGTGAAGACGCTGACTCCGTCCCCGTGATCTCCCTGGAGCCGGGACTTCCTGCCTCCGCTCTGCGTCACAATGACGTGGGGGTGGGAGTCCCAGTTGCCAGGCAACACTCCGGCTTCCCTCTGGGCCGCGGCGGTGATTTCCCTGGATGCGGCGCTTCCCTACTTCCTTCACCGAAGCGCGGGTGGCACCCGCTCGTAAATAGGAAAACAGCAAAGATGCGGGGTGGGCACCCGCGGGATACACAAAAATTGCAGGGTGGGCACCCGCTCAAAAAATGAGCATACAGCGGGGTGGGCACCCGCTGTTTGAATTCCCAGGCAGCAGCCCAGCGCTGCAAATGAAACAACAGAAGCGCTCTTCAAAATAAAAGTAAAGCGCTCTCAGGCGCTTCTCCAAGAGGATAAAATAAAGCGCTCTTTCAAGCAATAAAGAGCCAATCGCTCTTCCAAATGAAAGGCAAAGTTCAGGGGGCACAAGGCTGGGCTCAGGCAGGCCAGCACACAGGGCCCTCCAGCAGGGAGGCAGTCCCTTGTGGCGGTTCCTCCTGGAGCCCAGCAGCAGCAGCCCCCCAGCGTCAGGATCAGCACAGCAAAAGAACATTTTCATGGGGTCACAGCCCCTTCTTTTATACCTATATCCCCCTTTGTCACACAGCACAGGGCTGGGGGAAAACCAGATGCAACTGGTTTGGGGGAGCTTTGGAGCACTTTGTTGTGCTCAGCTCCTCTCCTCTTTGTCAGGTGGGGGCTAGGTGCTCAGACGCACCACAGGGGCGGAGCCAGCATTGTGGAGGGAAGGCACAGCCCTATTCAGGTCCCAGGTGCAACTCCTCCCTCCCATCTAGATGCAGATCTCTCTATTCAGCCCTGCGCTGACTCACCCTGCCCCTGTCACTCACAAGCCAGACATGCACTCCACATCAGGCAGGCAGACACACAGCACACAGAAATGCCAACTTCTAAAAGTGGCACTTCTCCACTAGTCACAATAAATCTGCGCACACCATTGCGCAGCATTTATTCTCACGAGTTCGCACATACTAAACTCGCCCCTGCACTCCTCTCACACCAGGAATTACCATGGACACACATATCCCCCATGCATTCCTATGGGAGGGCAGGCCAATCTCACCACACGCACTCAGAGTGCGCACGCACTTTACACTGGGACACAGTGCTAAAGTTCGCAGAGGCCAAAAACTACTAATATCAGGTCACATCAACAGGCAAAAAGTTTAGGGGTGAACCTGCCAAACGGGCCAAGTCCAACACAACCCCCTTCCAGCCAAAACGCAGGGCAGACCAATCACCACTGTGATGGGCTTCCCTGCTTGAGGCGATAGAACACGGACGCGGGCCCGCAACTGCAGGGACACCCTCCTGTTCTACGCCACGGTGAACCCATGTGGTTCCTTCTGAAAAAGCTGTCCGGAGCAACTGGGCTACCCCACTGGTACTCCCTAGCTGTCCGCGGCCAGGACCAGGCCCTAGGCCACCCAGATGCCACTGGTCCTTGCCTATTCACAGAGTGGGGGTAGTAACCCCTGGCACATAGTAGCCATTCTCCACTCTTCCCCTCATCAGGGCAGGTCTAGACTGCCACTGATCTTCCAGCCTAGGGTCTGCACTCTCAGGCTGACCAAAGTCACGGGCGAGGCTCTCCTCCCCTACCTCTTCTTCTATGGGTCCGCACTCTCCTCCTTGGAGAGGCACCCTCAGAACACAACTCTCCCACCAGTTCAGGACCTGTCTCCAAAAACTGGTCTCCCAACCTAGGGTCTAACCCCTCAGGTTGCACCGGGTCAGAGGCGAGGACTCCCTCCCTCTGCACCCCTTCCAGAGTTCTGCACCCTCCCAACTGGAGCGGTACCCCTGGAAGATGAACCGGTCAGGACACTGGTTACAGATGTCCTTCCCTCCAGGTCAGGCAGATCCTGAACCTGGCCTCCCAACCTTGGGTCTAAACCCTTTGGCTGAGTACTTGCCTGGCACTCCAGGACTTCTGGGGACTCACACAGTAGCCCCTGAGGGTAACACATGACTCATGTGTTGTGTGACAGTCTGCATGGCGCAGACCTCCCGACCCCTGTCCATCTGACGGTGCGCAGAGATCCCCCACGACAGAAGTGGTGTCACCATGGTCACTTCTATGAGACTCAGCCCTTCTGGCTGATCCCTGACCCACTGTCTCTTCCACTGGGGAACACAGCCCCATGTCACCCCTCTCTCTGGACTTCTGTACCCTCCCAACTGGAGCAGCACCGCCAGACACCAGAACCACTGGAGCTCTATTTACAGACGCTCCAGGTTCTCCAGACACTAGGAGATCCTCCTCAAATGGACTAACAGGACAGCCTAGGCTCCCAACCTGGTGTTCCCTGAAGAAACCATCCAGGTTCTGAGACTGGGTTTCGGACACCTGGGGACACTCAGTCCCACACTCACTCCTACTCCACTGAGACAGGACGTGAGCCCCTACACCCCTCCCACTACCCTGGGACCTAGCTGGGCTACTCTGAACCTCTTCCCCAATACAGGACTGGAAGATACCTGAGCCACTACTTTTGGGATCACTCCCCAATGCCTCTTCAGAACCTCGGGCACTTTCCCAGAGGTCTGCTTCCCATGCAAGATCCCATGGATCAGGGTGCCCACACTCCAACAGGTGTTGGCGCAACCCTGGAAAACAACAACTGAGCAGGTGCTCTTTAATAACCAGATTGAACAGTCCTTCAAAATCCTGTTCCGTGGTACACTTTACCCAGTCACTCAGTGCATCATTACAGTCATCCACAAACCTCCCCCAAGACTGGTGAGACAGTTTCCTGCTGCCCCTGAACTTCAACCTGTACTCCTCTTCCTGGGAGCCAAGTACCATATTCTGGGAACTGGGAATGGGACTTCCTGCACTGGACTCCATATTGCTGCCACCACTGGATCCCACCCTCACTGGTGAATCCAGACAATTGAAACTACTCTCAGGGGATAACCTACCCTCCAGAGCTAATTTCTCCCTGGCGAAGGCCCTCTCAGCCTCCGCCATCCTCTCCTGCGCTAAGACCCTCTCGGTCTCTAGCTTTTTCTCCTCCACACTCAGCTGCGCTATCTCCCTGGCATGCTCTAACCTGAGCTTCTCCAAAGCCAGCTGATGCTCCCTTTCTTCCCTCCTATCCACCCACTCCTCTGGGGACAGGGAAAGGGATGAGGCACTGCCCCTGACACTGGACCCAGCAAGGGACTCCCTATCCATGGGGTCCTCACTATCTACTGGCGTCCCTGTCCTGTCACTTTCTTCCTCCTCTTCAGACTCCTCAGGGCCCCCTCAGACCCACCACCCTCTTGGCGTGCGGCCAGGGCCCTCTTCTCCTCATTGCGCTCACAGTCCCATTCATCCTTTTGCCATTGGATCAGGTTGTCCCTCAGTTTTGACTGGGTGTCTGACCCACTCACTGCTATGTCTCTCTCCTTACAGAAATCCACCAACTCCCACATGCTGTATCTAAACAGACCACAAAAATTAAAAGCAGACTCCATTTTGGCAGGACACTCAGGGACACGTGCAACACAGGAGACCTAGGTTTCTGAGCTGAAGCAAGAGTACACAATTTACAAATGACACTTTTAGGAGAAGAATTAAAATAAAACTCAGAACAATAATCCCCAAACACGTGATTATCTAAATGCAGAGTTTTTGTAGTGCAGCCAGTTGTCGCTGTGGTACTGCGCAAGCGCAAGTCCTATCCACCGCTGCCACCAATGTTAGAAATGGGATTTCTGGTTGGCTAAGGCTTGCGCCAAAGCCAGGCAGAAACCACCACTCTAGTCAGGGCAAGGGAGTTACACACCCAAGATAACCCCTGCTCACCCCTTGGTAGCTTGGCACGAGCAGTCAGGCCTATCCCGGAGGCAATGTGTAAAGCGTTTGCGCAACACACACTCACAGCAGCAACACACTAGGCACACCACAAAAGGAACTCCACACAAGGTTATATGAAAAATAGCCTTTGTATTGTCATAAACACATTAGATCATAATCACACAAGGTACACTGTGCCACCTGGCACTTAGGCCGTATTTACAGGGGACTATATACAGGACCGGGCCAATCGGGCCACGGTCAGAACCATCAGAACAGGTAAGTAAAATGTAAACCACAACCCGTAATCACTGGTACCTAAGCATTATATCACATTAGACATAAACCCACAGTAGGCCCAAACCTTATTAGCATAAACACCCTAGGCAATAATCAGCATAAACACAGTGTGCCCCAATCGGGGGCGCAACGCACTGAAACTGGCCCCAGGCCCACTGGCCTCTCACAGGGGCTCAAATGCCCAATGTCCATAATGTCTGGGCTGGCTGCGCATGCAGCAGAGTAAAAGTGCGCAAAAGATCAGGCCTAAACGTGGCAGCTGCCCACTACTTGCTGGGCAGCTGTGTAATAAAAATAAAGGCTGGGCACTCACTGTGCCCTCTAATTCAATGTGTCAACGTTGCAGCTGCCCACTGTCAGGCGGGGCAGCTGTGGCCCTATCACAATGAGGCCCAGCACCACAGGCTCTAATTACCACAATTGTGGCCCCCGTCGTTGGAGCGGCCCGCTCCCTTTGCGGGACCGCTCAGGTACTGTGCCTTCCCTGGCACTAACAAACTGAGGGCGCCAAGAAATGCCACCAAGCCCCACGGGGACTACGTAAACCAAATGCAGCCTCCCGCAAGAGATCCGCCCCCACTCACCAGGACTCTACTCTTCGGTGCGCACTGCACGGGGCTGGCATGCGGCGGGGGCAGGCACCGACAATGTGCCTCGGGCCCCCTCCGCCTCACTCCCAGACAGCTGCGGCTTCTCCGTGGAGCCTCCGAGGCTCCAGGTGATCAGGCGGTACGCGGGGCTCCTACCTCCAACACAGGAGCCCCGCCAGCAATTGCCACAACTCTCGGCTTCTCACGGGGCTCTCCCTCACTCTTGGGGGCCCTGGGTGAAGACACTGACTCCGTCCCCGTGATCTCCCTGGAGCCGGGACTTCCTGCCTCCGCTCTGCGTCACAATGACGTGGGGGTGGGAGTCCCGGTTGCCAGGCAACACTCCGGCTTCCCTCTGGGCCGCGGCAGTGATTTTCCTGGATGCGGCGCTTCCCTACTTCCTTCACCGAAGCGCGGGGTGGCACCCGCTCGTAAATAGGAAAACGGCAAAGATGCGGGGTGGGCACCCACAGGATACACAAAAATTGAAAGGTAGGCACCCGCTCGAAAAATGAGCATACAGCGGGGTGGGCACCCGCTGTTTGAATTCCCAGGCAGCAGCTCAGCGCTGCAAATGAAACAACAGATGCGCTCTTCAAAATAAAAGTAAAGCGCTCTCAGGCGCTTCTCCAAGAGGATAAAATAAAGCGCTCTTTCAAGCAATAAAGAGCCAATCGCTCTTCCAAATAAAAGGCAAAGTTCAGGGGGCACAAGGCTGGGCTCAGGCAGGCCAGCACACAGGGCCCTCCAGCAGGGAGGCAGTCCCTTGTGGCGGTTCCTCCTGGAGCCCAGCAGCAGCAGCCCCCCAGCGTCAGGATCAGCATAGCAAAAGAACATTTTCATGGGGTCACAGCCCCTTCTTTTATACCTGTATCCCCCTTTGTCACACAGCACAGGGCTGGGGGAAAACCAGATGCAACTGGTTTGGGGGAGCTTTGGAGCACTTTGTTGTGCTCAGCTCCTCTCCTCTTTGTCAGGTGGGGGCTAGGTGCTCAGACGTACCACAGGGGCGGAGCCAGCATTGTGGAGGGAAGGCACAGCCCTATTCAGGTCCCAGGTGCAACTCCTCCCTCCCATCTAGATGCAGATCTCTCTAATCAGCCCTGCGCTGACTCACCCTGCCCCTGTCACTCACAAGCCAGACATGCACTCCACATCAGGCAGGCAGACACACAGCACACAGAAATGCCAACTTCTAAAAGTGGCACTTCTCCACTAGTCACAATAAATCTGCGCACACCATTGCGCAGCATTTATTCTCACGAGTTCGCACATACTAAACTCGCCCCTGCACTCCTCTCACACCAGGAATTACCATGGACACACATATCCCCCATGCATTCCTATGGGAGGGCAGGCCAATCTCACCACACGCACTCAGAGTGCGCACGCACTTTACACTGGGACACAGTGCTAAAGTGCGCAGAGGCCAAAAACTACTAATATCAGGTCACATCAACAGGCAAAAAGTTTAGGGGTGAACCTGCCAAACGGGCCAAGTCCAACAATTGGTGTGTGTGGTAGGGTGTGGGGAGGGACTGCTCTCTCCTTTTAGTCCTCTTTCTCAGATGACGGGTGTGCATAGTAGGGTGTGTGAAGGAACTGTCCTCTCTGCTGAGACCTCTTTCTGTACTGAATGGTGTTCTTTGTAGGGTGTGGGGAGGGACTGGCCTCTCATTTAAGACCTCTCTCACAGATCACAGGTGTATATAGTAAGGGGTGGGGAGGGACTGCACTCTCCTTTCAGACCTCTCTCTCAAAGATGATGGGTGTGCATAGTAGGATATGTGGAGGGACTGGCCTCTCTGCTGAAACATCTTTCTGTAATGATAGGTGTGAATAGTACAGTTTGGGGAGGGACTGGCCTCTCTGGGGAGACCTCTCTCTGTAATGATGGTTGTGCATAGTAGGGTGTGGAGAGGGACTGGCCTCTCCTTTCAGACCTCTCTCTCAGATGACGGGTGTATGTAGTTGGGTGTGGGGAGGGACTGCCCTATCCTTCCAGAGCCCTCTCTCAGATGACGGGTGTGCATAGTAGGGTGGTGTGGGGAGGGACTGACCTCTCCTTTTAGACATCTCTCTCAGATGATGGGTGTGCATAGTAGGGTGTGTGGAGGGACTGGCCTCTCTGCTGAGACCTCTCTCCTTAACAATCGGTGTGCGCAGAAGGGTCTAGGGAGTGACTGGCCTTTCCTTTCGGACCTGTCTCTCAGATGATGGGTGTGCATAGTAGGGTTTGTGGAGGGACTGGCCTCTCTGGTGAGACCTCTCTCTGTAATGATGGGTGTGCGTAGTAGTGTGTGGAGAGGGACTGGCCTCTCCTTTCAGACCTTTCTCTCAGATGATGGGTGTGCATAGTAGGGTGTGGGGAGGGACTGTCCTCTCCTTTCAGATCTCTCTCTCAGATAACGGGTGAGTGTGGTAGGGTGTGTGGAGGGACTGGCCTACCCTGCTGGGACCTCTCTCTGTAATGGTAGGTGTGCGTAATATGGTATGGGGAGGACTGAGCTCTCCTTTCAGACCTCTAACTCAGATGATGGGTGTGCATAGTAGGGTGTCTGGATGAGTCTTAACTCTAATCACAACTCTTCACAAACCAATGAGCATACATTATTGAGAATATAAACACCATCCCCAATAAGACTCATTCACACAGTAACAAGTGTGCCTCGCAGAGTGTGTTCAAACATCATCTACTCCTTCCTACTTTTCAGAGATTCAGCAAGAGTCTCCGGAGATCGTAACTTTAAAAAAAAAAGATTTAACTTTCTAATCATCACTGTACTTGGCTCCATTTTTTATTTTGCGCTCTTGCAGGATGCTCATGAGACTCTTGCGAGCCTCACTGCCAAAATATACAATTAAATTTGGCCCTTTAATTCTTAAAAAGTACTGAACGGATTTACACCTAAATTACAAAAAATACAATCTTATTATCAAGATCTAACTTCCTACCGAATTTGGTGTAATTCCGTTCAGCAGCTTTTCCTACGCCCTGCCTTAACGAAGTCTATAGAAAATGCATGGGGATTTTACATTTTGGGACTTACCTTTTTTCAAGGCCCCTGCATGATGGATCACCCGAAACTTTCTAGGAAGGGACCGAGGTAGATGAGCCTGTTTTAGGAAAGTTTCAGGAAGATTCGATAAACAGGGCCAAAGTTGATAGGAAACCAAAAAACCAAGCCAAAAAACCAACCCAAAAAACGTTCCTTCTATGGAATAGCAGACCAAACTATAACTACCTAGTGGCAATCACCACAGGGTATATATATCCATTAATCACCTCCACAAAATCCCCCAAGTTGCGTCGCTGGCAGGCCAGATCTACGCCAGGGGAAAAGGAAGATAGCAGAACAGCATAGGCTTCCAAACCTCTTATTTTATTTTTCCTTTAGGTGCCAACAAAGAGACCAATGCATTTCATCCGTAGCCTTCAACAGGGTCATGAGGTTACAGTAGTCAAAGTCATGTATTTAAAGGGAACCAACCCTCACTTACACTTCCATTAAATACAACAAGAAGACTGCTGATTTTTGTTAAATCATGGCACTTTTCTTGACTCCATTTTTTATCAAGAAAAACTCATTCATTTTCTAGATTTTGGTAAAGTATCCAAATGCTTCAAACAATTCTTTCAAATAATTCAGAGCCACATTAAAGAACCACCAACATACATGCAGCATTCAACTTCTAAATAGGCAAACATTTAATTTTTACATACAACTTCATATTTTTGTATAATAATTCGTTGACAATATCCTTTTCCTATTTTTGTCAATTTAACAAATTAGATGTTTCATTTGGATATATGTCTCTCCAATAGTCAAAATTACTGAAGAGGAAGTTTCAGGGTAAAAATGGAAAAGACAAAGGGAGAGGACAAGGGGAGTAGTGGGCAGAGGAGGAGAAGAGATGAGAGTATAAGAATATATAAGGAGAGACAATGAATCAAAAGTATCAAAAAATTGACAGTCCCTTGGATCTCCTAAGAGTATCTAAATCAGATATGGGCTGTTTACCATCTTGGTTTTAATACATTGATTTTAAAAAGTTGATTTTAAAACAGGTTCTTAAAGTGCCATGTGGATTCTATACAATACAAAGGAGTAGGTCCCATAAGGTGCAATGGCTATGTAAACAACAGTCAATGTGAAACATTCACAATTCTTGACCATAAAGTGCAATGGCTATGTAAACAATAGTCAATATGCAACGTTCACAATTCTTGACCATCTCCAATGTGCAACAATTGCAATTCTTGGCCATAAAGTGCAATGGCTATGTAAATAATAGTCAATGTGCAAAATTCGCAATTCTTGACCATATTATATCTTCTCCTAATGATCCTATATAGTGCAGGGTATTCATGATTCTCAGTTAATTAGATTTCATCCAATACTTCTATAAGTTTCATAAAGTGCAAATGCAATGTCAATAATAGTCCATGCGCGGCATTTACATACAGTAACTGTAATTGATTTTTTTATATTACTTATTTTTCCATTGTATAAATATATTACTCTAGGTGTAATAACCTTCATACAAAACTTATAAAATATAGCATGATCCAATAGGATAAAAAGGTTTCGCAGTTTATATCTTAGAATCTTTCTCTCAGATTTCACACATTTTCATGATTACATTTATGTCTTCTATTATACATGATTCAATTTCAATTAGAAGATGGCAGTTATAAATTAACATACAGTTCTGCAACTGTGTTCAGGTCATGTGGGGTCTCTATACCTATTAAAATTATCATTTTTGATTCTGCTCTCCAAAGATCTAACTCTCTGTTTCCTCCTCTTGGTTTTTTTGCCACATGTTTTACTCCATAATACCTCATACAGTTTATTTCTCCATTATGCATCTCCCAGGTGCTTTGCCATGGCATATTGGAAGTCCTGATTTCTTATCGCTCGCAAATGTTGTAGGATGGGATGCTTAAATTTTCTAATAGTAATTCCCACATACTTTTTGCCGCATGTGCATTCCAAGATGAACACCACAAAATCTGTTTCACAAGTAATCCATTCCTTTATTTTACTCATAGTTTCATATATTGTTTTAAATTCAGTGGTGTTCAATCCATGCACACAGGTTTTGCATTTGGGTCATTTCCAAAATCCCTTCTTTTTATTTGTTAGCCAATTCGTGGTAATGTTTAACCCTGGATTACCAAGTTTCATATGACTGTTAGCCAAAAGGTCTCCCAATGATGCTATTTTTATGTATGTAGTGTTAGGAGATTCATGTAGTGAGTTTTTGAGATCCTCATCCATTTTCAGGCACTTCCAATTTTGCTTTAATTATTCTAACAGTGTCTCTGTTTGCCAAATCATAATCTGTGATGTATCTGATAGTTTCCACACTGTTTGCTAACAAAGCTCCCTTTGGTTTCACTAACATTAAAGTCTCACATTTTTTTGTTTTGGTTCTCTGTGGAGCATCAGATAAAGCAGTGTCTGGGTATCTTGAATCTTTTATACATCTCTGCGACTGGTTGGTCAAAGATAGATTCCTCTGAACAACTGCACCTGACTCTAAGGAACTCCCAATTGGGAAAGCTCCATTTCAGTGATTTTGGGTGTCCACTATTAGCATGTAAAATGCTATTGGTACTGGTGTGTTTCCTGTATAACTTCATACAGAATTTATCTTTCTCAATATAAATTCCAAAAATGTCAAAAGTAAATTTAAGGTTCAGTTTATTATTGTTCAGTAATTTCAGAAAACAATCCGAGTCAGATTTTTCACCTTCACAGATGAAAAACAAATCGTCTATAAAATGAGCCCACAAGACTGTTTGCTCCATATTGAATCTACTTTGTTCACTCCATGCTGTTTCTGCCTCCCAGCCCCCCATTAGTAGATTTGCATAGGTCGGTGCAAATTAAGTGCCCATTGCAGTTCCATGCACTTGCAGGTAGTACTTGTTGTCAAATAGAAAAACATTGTGGTGAAGGCAGAATTCCATCATTTCAATCAGCATTGTGCAATGTTTCAAGAGTGAAACAGAGCAAGTCTACAAGATATATTTATACACCTCAATTCCATCAGCATGTTGGATAGATGTATATAAAGAGACTCCGTCTACTGTGGCCATTTTATAATTAGACTATAAATATATATATATTACCTACTGACAGTCACCAGTAGGTAGTTAGAGTTAGGACCACGTTTCCATAGAAAACATAGTTTTTGACTTGTCTATAATTTAGGCGCCGGTTGACAAATCTTCATGAAAGTTTCCAAAAAAAGTGTCAAGTTAGGTTTTTTGTACCTGGAAAGTTTTGCAGTGATCCGTCAGGTGGGGTCGAGAAAAAGGTGTCAAAAGAAGTGAATTTTCCCTTGTTAATTCCCATAGAGTCTTTAAATACGCCTGCAGCTTGAACCTTTGGATGGAATTACACCAAATTTGGCAGAAAGGTAGTTTGGTTACGCAGACTGTGCTTTTTATTATTGGTGTAAATCTGTTCAGTAGTTTTTGAGAAATTTAAGAGAATAAAGTTAGTGACATCCGTGGCGGCAATGACTTTGTGAAAAATATTGAGCGTGTGCAAAGAAATGCAGAGCTCTGAATGTCTGCCAACACTTCAACAAGGAAGTGTTGGCAGCCATCTTGAGTCTCGACTCCAGTCTAGTCCCACAATTTTTTTTTTTTTTTTTAAGAAAATGGGGCAGTGTAGGAATCCCCTATCTCCAAAGCCTTGGTCTTGAGCAACCCCTGGGACCCCGCCAGGCCCAAAAATATTTTTTCTAAAATAAAACCTGCAAAATCGTGATATTAGCAAATTCGTGAGAAAAATAAAACAAAAACAAGCGTGGGCACCCCGGCTTGCTTTTAAATGACCCCCGGGTGGACCACGGGGCGCACCTCCTCGGGCTTATAAAAGCCCTGGGGACCGCCACCTCCCCGAGGCAGTGCTTTTAATTTATGCAAAGGGAGCCCGCGCGGCAACCCCTGTGCCCTGGGGACTGCCTCCTCCCCAGGGCAAATCTGAAATAAATTTGGGCCCATGTGGCCCCCACGCAGCCCCGGGGATGCCACCTCCCCGGGGCATTTAAAATTATATATGCGGGTGGGCCCGCCAGGCCTCCTGCGCCCCAGGAACCGCCATCTCCCCGGGGCTAAATATATCAAATTAAACTGTAGGGCCCACACAGCCCCCCTCAGCCCCAAAGACCACCACCTCCTCGGGGCTAAACATAAAATTAATGCGGGTGCTGTATGGCTGACCCACAGCCTTGGGGACTGCCTCCTCCTCTAGGCAGTTTATTGAAAATAAGAGGAGGCCAGACTGTCCCCTCACAGCCCCAGGGACCACCACCTCCCCGGAGCTGAAATAAATTAATGTAGGGGGTTTGTAATGGAACCTCGGCCCCGGGGACCACCAATGCCCTAGGGCTAACTTCTACGATGGAGGGGGCCTCACAGCTCACCTGGTGGAGCCATTTATGGCCCTGGGGACTGTCACCCCCCAGGGCCAGCTCCTGCTACCTCCCGAGGTGCCCACCCTTGGTAGTTGGTTGTTTGCTTTTGCTTGGTAGGAGCTGACAGCTCTCACCAAACAAAAGCAAACATAACTACGCTATCTGCAAGCCGGAGCTGTCAAACAGATAGCAGAGTTTTCATCTGATTCCCTGCTCGCAAATATGCATGCAGGGAAACAGATGAAACCATTACTCTGACAGACAGGGAGCTGCCTTTCAGTAGCCCCCTGTCTGTCAGAGCAATGCCGGTTCCCGCAGGAGGCAGGGAGCTGGCTGGGGCCGCTGGGGCTTTGAGGCTCCCCCCGCAGACCCATTGCACACTGGGTGCCCTAGGGGCACCCAGGTGACATGACCAGACCCTGGGGGAAGGGGCCCCCGGGGTCAAAATCAGCCCGTTGAGGAGGTCCGCACAGCCCACCTTTCTATAGTAAAAAAAAGCAGTTACTTCTGTAAAGTACAAATCATCCAAGTGTGTCTTCTCTGCATTTCCATCAACAAACGTTATCTGTAATCCATGATGGAGGTGTTTGCATCCTTGCTTTTCTCGAGTGTAACATCTCACTTAGTGTCTGTGATGAGGGGATTTTTTGTTGTCATCTGCTGCTGAAACCAGAGATTGTGTTTTAAACTTTTAAAAACTAGAAGTATATAAACTTGCCAAGAAGCCCCTCCCATTTGGCCCGCACCATATACATTAGCGGTATGCAGCGTCTTCCCACACTTTTCTCAGGAGGATGGCCAGCTTACTTAAACCCCCCTCAGCACGTTTCCTAACGATTTTGGAGACGGGTTCTTGATGCCTAGGAATAGGATCGCATCTCCACCAAACAAATAATCACTTACTTATGTAAAGCATAAATTATCTAACTGTGTTTTATCTGCAGTTCCACCTTGTAAAGTTATCTGTTGAAAACGCTTGAGTAACAATCACATTGGCAAAGTCACAGACACACAAGGTCACTTGAGACATTTCCTCGGCGTCCTTTATGCAGCTGTAGTGTAGGAGATGCACTATACATTTGCCCAACGAGGTAGCACTTGCTAATTAGCCAGTGGAAAGTACTCCAGTTGGGTAGAGGTGTTGCACAAAATGGTGGTGTCTTCTTGGATAAATACGCAGGGCGGGATTCATTCTGGCACAATGCACATTTCAGAGTAATGAAACCTCAAAATGAAGCACATAGAGATACAAACAAAGCAGGAGCCCACGATGAAGCTCCACTTCTGTAAAGTACTAATCATCCTAACTTCGCACGAATGGCCAAGGCAAAGCAAGTGTGATTTCTCAACATTTCCAATGAAAACTTATCTGTAATCCGTGATAGAGGTGTTTGCATCCTTGCTTTTCTCGACGCAATATCTCACGTAGTGTCTGTGATGAGGGGATTCTTAATTGTCAAATGCTGCCCAGACCAGAGATCGTTTTCTAAACTTTCAAAAACTAGAAGTATGTAAACTTGTCTCAAAGCCCCAAGCTTTTGGTCCCACCCATATACATTAGCGCCATACAATGTCTTCCCGTCCTTCTCCTAGGGTGATGGACATCTTACTAAAAGGCCCCCTGAGCACGTTTCCCACCGATTTTGCAGAGAGAGTCTTGAAGCCTAGGAATATGATTGTATCCCCACTAAACAAAGAAGCTCTTACTTCTGTAAAGTACAAACCATCCAAGTGTGTTTTCTCCGAAGTTCCACCTTGTAAAGTTATCTGTTGAAGATGCTCAAGCAACAATGACACTGGCAAAGTTACAGACACACAAGGCCACTGGAGACATTTCCTTGGCATTCTTTACACAGCTGTAGTGTACGAGATGCACTATGCATTTACCCAACTGGGTAGCACTTTCTAGTTAGCCAGTAGAAAGTACTCCACTTGGTTAGAGGTGCTGCACAAAATGGTGGCCTCTTATTGGATAAATACACAGGGCAGGATTCAGTCTGGCACAATGCTCATTTCACAGAAATTTGACCTCAACAGGTTACAGTTAGGAAATAAAAAAAATGTAAACGTTGAAATTCACTGAAAAAAACAAAGGTCACAGGGACATTACAGCTAGGAAATAGAATTTTTTAAAAACCTTAGAAATTCAGTGACAAAACCAGAGGTCACAGAGATGTTATAGTTAGGAAATAGAATTTTTTTTAAACGTAGAAATTCACTGAAAAAACCAAAGGTTCCAGGGACATTATAGTTAGGCTGACATTTCACTCGTACAAAACAGGGAATTTATAGTTACCTGAGCGATGCACTGCTTATGATCTCACATATTACATCACTTGTTAGACTTGGCATCTTTTGGCGTGTTTCCCCTGACTTTTTGCTTTCTGACCTCCTGGTTTTGACTGGTGTAATGATTCTGCGCACTTTCCTCACTGCTGTCCAGTGGGAAAGTGCAAGTGCTCCTGTATAAAATGTGTTATGGATTGGTGTTTCCATGATTGGCCTATTTGATTTATGTGTCAGTCCCTTGTAAAGTGCACTGAGAGTGCCAGGGCCTATAGATCAAATGCTGTTGGTGGGCTGCAGCACTGGATTGTGCCACCCACGCAAACAGCCCGTAAAGTGTAACTCTGGCCTGCCATTGCAGAGCCTGTGTGCAGCCTGGGGCTGCCATGTCGACTTGGCAAGTGCACACACTTGCAAGTCCCTAAACCTTCCCTTTTCTACATGTTAGTCACCCCTAAGGTAGGCCCAAGGTACCCCTGTGGGTCAGGGTGCATTGTATGTGAAAGGTAGGACATGCCCTGGTGTGTGTGGCATGTCCTGATAGTGAATTACAGCCTATTTCGTTTTTCACTATTGCAAGGCTACCGGTTCCCCATAGGCCAGAATGGGCAGTTTTGATTATTAGAGCTTATAATCCTAACTGACCCAGGGAACATGGTAGAAATTCGAGTTTAGTATGCCTGGACTCAGAATGATAAAATGCATCTTTTAGTGAAGTTGGTTTTAACATTCTGTGTTTGAAAATACCACTTTTAGAAAGTGGGTATTTTCTTGTCTAACCATCCAAGCCTGCCTCTGCTAGGTTGTGTATTCCTTGTCTGGAGTGCGAGTGACAGGGGCTGGGGGATGCCAGGAGACAGGGTGAGTCAGCACAGGGCTGAATAGCAAGACCTACATGTAGATGGGTGGGAGGAGATGCACCTGAGACCTGAATAGGGCTGGGCCTTCCCTCCACAATGCTGGCTCCACCTCCTGTGGTGCGTCTGATGTCCCTGGCCTGCACTGCGAAAGGAAAGAAGGAGACTTGTCAACAAAGTGCTCCAGGACTGACCAGAACTGGTTTGGACTAGGCAAAGGCCTCTCTGCCTTCAGAGAACAAAGGGAAATTGAGGATAAAAAGGGGGACCCAAACCCCAGAATTTTAGATCTCGCTGGAATCAAGGAACCTGCCAAGACGAAGAGCTGGAAGAGCTGCCAGGAGGAGTACTGCCCCTTTGCTGTGTTGTTGCTTTGTTGGGTTGGCCTGCAGCTGCTGCTTCTGCCTTGGGCAGTGAAAGGACTGGACTGAACTTTCTACTACTTGTGCTGAGAATCTCCAAGGGCCTGAAACCGAGCTGGCCTCCTGTTAAGAAGTCTCAGGGACTGCAAAGACTTCACAACCCTCTGGGTACCGCTTCTGGAACCGCTGTTTCAGTTGCCACAGAGGAAGGGAACCGCAACTGACTCCGTCAACCGACTCCATCGCTGGCCCGGTGTCCTGTTTGCACCGCAGTTCGCATCGCATCGCTTCACTGTGCCAGCCGGACCAGACCGACGCTGTCGCTGCAACTGGCTCAACACTCGTGACCGCATCGAAGTTGGGGCACCGCTCGCACGCTTGCGACGCACCGCTCCGACTCGAACCGCTGTCCGACACCAGCTCCCGCACTCCGGCTTGGTCGCCTGCATCGCAACCTGCCAGCACCGCATCGAGCACCGTCTCACCCTGCACCGCACGCCTTGGACTCACCGACTCCGTCTACACGATTGTCACCGAGCCGCTGCCTGCACCGCATCGAGAGGACACCGCGCCCTGCACCGCTTCCATCTTGCACCGCAACCGCGACGTACGCCGACCGGCTTGCACACTCCGTGCCCGCCACAACGAGAAAAGGTACTGTGACCGAGTCTGTTCACGACTCTGCTAGCCCGTATCGAAGCGGTCGGCTGGAACTGTTAGACTCTGTGGTTTTCAGCATCGCGGTAGACTCGGACGGAGCTACCGACTCGTACGAACTTTGTTTTTGAACTATTCCTGCAAAGAAGAAGTTATCTTGCAACGTAATCATTTTTAAAGTATTGTACTGTGGATTTTTATCGTATTTGGTCTTGTTTTAACGTATATAAAAATATTGGATATTTTTCTAAACTGGTGTGGTGTCAGTTTGTAGTGCTTACACTGTATTACTGTTGGTTATGTGCAAATGCTTTACACCCTGCCTCTAGAATAAGCCTGACTGCTCGTGCCAAGCTACCAAGGGGGTGAGCAGGGGTTATTTTAGGAGTGTAACTCCCTTACCATGACTAGGAAGAAGGGTCCCTACTTGGACAAAGGTGCAAACCCTTGCCAACTAGAGATCCCATTTCTAACATCACTCATGACATGATCAGTGACATCACTGATGACATCATCCACAGAACCACTCACATACCCATACAACCTCTCATACGTCCAAAAAAACTCTCATGCAACCACTCATATACCCATTCACAGACCCATACAATGACTCAAAAAACCCTCTCACTGATCTATAGAGCACCTCACAGATCCACTCACTAATACAGCCACTCAAACAACCACTAACTCACCCACATAGCCAATCATGCACCCACTCACTCACCAATACAGCCACTGATACATCCAGTTATTTAAACATGCAGATACTTACACACCCACTCATACACCCATACAGCCACACATACACTGAGTCAGTCACCCATACAGCTACTCTCACACCTACTCACTCACCCATACAGTCACTCATAAAGCCACTCACTCACCCATACATTCACTCACTTACTCATATGGATACTAACACATGTACTCACTCACTTATACAGTCATTGACACAAGCACACACTTACCCATAAAGGGACTCTCACATTCACTCACTCACACCCACACACTCGGCCATACAACACTTATGCACCCAGTCACGCACCCATACAGCCACTCACATACCCTATCACTAACCTTTACATGCCTCTCACAAACCCACTCACTCACCCATACACCCCTGACACACCCACTCATTCACCCATACAGCCACTCACAAACACATACTAACACACTGATCCGACCACTCACACCCACTCACCCACCGATACAGCCACTCACAGACCCATTCACTCACACATCCACTCACTCACTTATACAGCCATCACAGAGCCACTCACTCACCCATACAGCTAGTCACATAGCCACTCACACACCCATACAAACAGTCAGAAACCCACTCATATGCTGATACACACAGTCACAGCACCACTCACATAATAAATGCTAGAAATTGTATCACTCATTGCTAGGACAAAAACTATACTAATTTAAGTAATGTAGTAGTTTTCTATATATACTTAACACACATAAACTTCTAGAAAACACAATTAATGGATGATGTCATTAGTGATGTCACTGACCATGTCATGAGTGATGTCATATGTGAGGTCATAAGCAGTGCATTGTGGAGGCGTACGTTACAGTTAGCTCAGGTAACTATAACTGCTGAATTACTCTGGTTTTGTATGAGTGAAATGTCAGCCTAACTATAACATCCCTGTAAACAAGCATCCTGGGACCGGTTTCGGGGTAACACCTCCCTTGCTCACTTTGTCACTGGATTCAAGCTAACCGGCTGATGAGGGGGTGTTACCCCGAAACTGGTCCCAGGATGCTTATTTCCGGTCCAGGGAAGACCTGGCTTGGCAGTTCGGGCTGGACTGTTCCCATGAGGCACGGGATCAAGACTGATTTGATATGGCTGGGTCTGTACTGGGGTGGCGAAGTGAGCCAAAGAACGATGATGAATTCAACCCAGATCTGTGACTGGGGGTGAGTGTCTGAAATGTTTCAGCGTTCCCTTCATCATCTATATATATATATATATATATATATATATATATATATATATATATATATATATATATATATATATATATATATATATATATATATATATCACTGAAAAACCATAGGTTTTAGGGACAGTTATAGTTACAAATTAGCATTTAAAAACCTTTGAAATTCACTGAAAAAACCATAGGTTTCAGGATATGTTATAGTTAGAAATTAGCATTTAAAAAACCTTTGAAATTCACTGAAAAAACCACAGGTTTCAGGGACAGTTATATTTAGTTCGACATTTCACTCGTACAAAACCAGAGAAATTTGTCCATTATAGTTAGTTCAGCTAACTATAACTCGCGCTCGCAATGCACTGCTGATGACGTCACATATTACATCATTCATGACATGGTCAGTGACATCACTGATGACATCACTGATGACATCTCAAATGACATCACTGATGACATCATCCACATGATAATCTGATGCACCTCCTGATACCCTAATATACCCTTTGATACACCCACTCTAAAATACAGACTACCATTTTCGAAACCATAGACACACCAATACCAGTTACTACATACCCACTCACTGATTCCTAGGTCTACACACACATCCACTCATTCACCCATACAGTCACTCATACATGCATTCACTCATCAATACAGCACTATCATATGCACTCATACACCTATACAGACACTCACACACCGCCACTCACCCATAGAGTTACTCACACACCTAGTCAGTCATGCAAATAATCAATTACACTCCCCTTTACTCACCTATACAGTAATACACACACCACCTCACTTATTCATACAGATACTAACACATACTTACTCTCTTATACAATCACTGATACAAGCACACACTCATCCATACAGCCACTCTCACAATCACTCACTCTCACATATAGTCATTTATATACTCCAACACTCACATATACTGCCTTTCACATATGTAGTTACTCACACATGTACCACTGAGACATCCATTCACTCACCAACACACCCATACACACACTCACCCACCCATACAGCCCTTCACACATATAGTCTTGAACCCATACATCCAGTGAATCACACACTCACACATCTATGCACAGAGTCACACACCCCCACCCACACACACAGACACTCAGGCATCCATACAGATACTCAGACAACCAATCAATAACCCATATAGACACTCATGTAGCTACTCACCAACCCATGCAGATGCTTACACACCAAATAACAGACTGATACAGACGTTCACACAGTTTAGTCACTAAACCATGCATTCAGTAACACGCATTTAATCATTCACTTATACAGTCAGTCACGCACCTACTAAATCATCCATTCAGACACTCATACACACACTCATTCTTTAATAAACCTTGGCATTTATATATATAAAACATATTTAAACTTTACAGAAACACAGTCACTGGAAGACGTCATCAGTGATGCCATCAGTGATGTCATTTGAGATGTCATCAGTGATGTCATCAGTGATGTCACTGACCATGTCATGAATGATGTAATATGTGACGTCATCAGCAGTGCATTGTGGGGCACGAGTTATAGTTAGCTGAACTAACTATAATGGCCGAATTTCTCTGGTTTTGTGCGAGTGAAATGTCCAACTAGCTATGACGTCCCTGAAACCTGTGGTTTTTTCAGTGAATTTCTAAGGTTTTTTAAATGCTAATTTCTAACTGTACACGTCCCTGAAACCTGTGGTTTTTTCAGTGATATATATATATATATTCACTGAAAAAACCATAGGTTTTAGGGACAGTTATAGTTAGTTGGACATTTCACTCGTACAAAACCCGTGAAATTCCCCCGTTATAGTTAGTTCAGCTAACTATAACTCGCGCCCCGCAATGCACTGCTGATGACGTCACATATTACATCACTCATGACATGGTCAGTGACATCACTGATGACATCACTGATGACATCTCAAATGACATCACTGATGACATCATCCAGTGACTGTGTGTTTCTGTAAAGTTTAAATATTTTTAATATATATAGGAAAAGACGTATTGAAGAATGAGTGGGTGTGTAAGTGTCTGTATGGATGATTTAGTAGGTGCGTGACTGACTCTATAAGTGAGTGATTTAATGTATCTTACTGAATGCATGGGTTAGTGACTAAACTGGGTGAATGTCTGTATCCGTCTGTCTGTTGCTGTGTAAGTGGCTGCATGGGTTTGTGAATAGCTACATGAGTGTCTATATGAGTTATTGATTGGTTGTCTGAGTATCTGTATGGGTGCCTGAGTGTTTGTGTGGGTGGGGTGTGTGCGACTCTGTGCATAGATGTGTGAGTGGGTGATTCACTGGGTGAATGGTTTCAAGAGTGCATCTGTGATAGACTGTATGGGTGGGTAAGTGTGTGTAAGAGTGTGTTAGTGAGTGAATGTATGTCCCAGTGGTACATGTGTGAGTAACTACATATGTGAAAGCCAGTATATATGTGTGTTGGAGTATATAAATAGCTATAAGCGAGAGTGAGTGATTGTGATAGTGGCTGTATGGATGAGTGTGTGCTTGTATCAGTGATTGTATAAGAGCGTAACAATGTGCTAGTATTTGTATGATTAAGTGAGCTGGTGTGTGTATAACTGTATAGGTGAGTAAATGGCAGTGTGTTTAATTATTTGCATGACTGACTAGGTGTGTGAGTACCTCTATGGATGAGTGGCGGTGTTTGAGTGTCTATATAGGAGTAAGAGTGCATATGATAGTCCTGTACTGAGTGACCATAAGTATGAGTGACTGTACGGGTGAGTGAGTGGATGTGTGTGTGTAGACCTAAGAATCAGTGAGTGGGTATGTAGTTATTGGTGTTGGAGTGTCTATAGTTTTGCGAATGGCAGTCTGTAATTTAGATTGGGTGTATCAAAGGTTATATTAGGGTGTGAGGAGCTGCATCAGATTATCACGTGGATGATGTCATCAGTGATGTCATTTGAGATGTCATCAGTGATGTCATCAGTGATGTCACTGACCATGTCATGAGTGATGTAATATGTGACGTCATCAGCAGTGCATTGCTGGGGCGCGAGTTATAGTTAGCTGAACTAACTATAACGGGGGAATTTCACGGGTTTTGTACGAGTGAAATGTCCAACTAACTATAACTGTCCCTAAAACCTATGGTTTTTTCAGTGAATTTCAAAGGTTTTTTAAATGCTAATTTCTAACTATAACGTGTCTGAAACCTATGGTTTTTTCAGTGAATTTCAAAGGTTTTTTAAATGCTAATTTGTAACTATAACGTGCCTGAAACCTACGGTTTTTTCAGTGAATTTCAAAGGTTTTTTAAATGACATTTTTTAAATGTATTAATTTTTATATTAATTTTTTTCATACTGATTTACTACATTTTTAGAAACAATTTCTTTTTACATATTTTATTTTTTAAATTACATTGTAATTACATTATACATTACATTACAAAAAATACTTTCTCAGAATGAATTACTTTAGTTTAAATACTTAGCACATAGGCAATAGACTTTTAAGTACAGTAGTTACAGTTGTTGCAATGGGCAACACATTTTCAAACACAATGCAACATTCAGCTCAATGTGAATTTCTAGTTAAATGCAATTAGTTACTTTATGGATTACTTTTTCTAACCACAGGACTGGATCCTAGATTCAGTCCTGGGACATCTCCTGTAAACAGTTGAGTAAAAGCGTTTTGGTTACAGTCGTGATTTTTAAGGAATATTATTGTATTTTAAAAGTTGACACTTAGAAACTTTTCCTCATAGAATCACCAATGTTATCCTATGGAAGGAAATTCACTTAGCAGGTAAAAACTGTTATCGTTACTTTTTCTTACTCAGTGTTGGATCCTGGATCCAGCACTGGTGCATCTCCTGTAAACAGTTGAAAAATGCGTTTAAGTCATACAGGCGATTTTTAAGGAATATTTGTAGTTTGTGAAAATCGACACTTTGAAACTTTTCTGCTGAAAACCAGACAATGGATTCCTATGGAAGAAAAGATAAGTTACTGGTAAGTACGGTTAAAATTACTTTTCAGGGTCAGTGCTGGGCTAAAAGATGCAGCACTGGGTTCTCTCCTGATAACAGGTGAGTAAATCGGAATTCGTATTTCGGCTGATTTTAGAAGAATAATTTAAAGTTCCAAAACTCCACACTTAGAAGAATTTCCAAGTGAAACCAGTCAATGTTAGCCTATGGAAGGAAATTCAAGTTACTGGTAAGTACGGTTAAAATTACTTTTCAGGACCAGTACTGGGCTGAAAGATACAGCACTGAGGTCTCTCCTTATAACAGGTGAGTAAATCGGAATTCGTATTTCGGCTGATTTTAGAGGAATATTTGTAGGTTTCAAAATCAACACTTAGAAACTTTTTCAGCAAAAAGCAGGCAATGATATCCTATGGAAGGAAATTCAAGTTACTGGTAAGTACGGTTAAAATTACTTTTCAGGACCAGTACTGGACTGAAAGATACAGCACTGAGGTCTCTCCTTATAACAGGTGAGTAAATCGGAATTCGTATTTCGGATGATTTTAGAAGAATATTTGCACAATGGTGAAGGGAGGGGCGGGGCCTGAGGTGACATCTGTGTAAACGCGCCTCGTGGCGCGTTTTGAGTTGGGGATTAAGTCCCTTGAATCCTGAGGGTCCTAGGGACCAACTAGCCCACCAGGAACCTCCAACATGCACCAGGGGCTGCGTTGCAGAGACGTGTAGAGAGGCCACACTCCTTTTACACCTCTCTGCAACGCAGCTCTGTGGCGCTTTCTGGATGTACCTGTTGGGCTAGTTGGCCTCAGGGACCCTCAGGATTGAAGGGATTTAATCCCCAACTTAAAACGCGCCACGGGGCGCGTTTGCACAGATGTCACCTGAAGCCCCGCCCCCCTTCACCACTGTGCAAACGCGACCCGTGGCGCGTTTTAAGTCGGGGGATTAACTCCCCTTGAATCCTGAGGGTCCCTGGGGGCCAACTAGCCCAACAGGTATATCCAAAAGCGCCACAGAGCTGCGTTGCAGAGAGGTGTAAAAGGGGCGTGGCCTCTGTACACCTCTCTGCAACGCAGCCCCTGGCGCATACTGGAGGTTCCTGGTGGGCTAGTTGGCCCCCAGGGACCCCCAGTATTCAAGGGGAATTCGTTCCCCCTCTGCAAACGCGCCACGGGCATGGCGCCAGGGGCATGGCCTCGATTTTTTTTTTTTTCTTTGGAGGGGGGCTGCATGGCCCCCCTCCTCAGGCCATTTAAGGCCCCGGGGACCCCATCCCCGGGGCCGGCCTTTCCGTTTTTTTTTTTAAATTTTTTATTTTTTGGGGAGGGGGCCGCGTGGCCCCCTCCCGAGCCACTACTTGCCCCGGGGACCCCATCCCCCGGGGCTGGCCCTCTCCGTTGGGGACTGTGGGGGTCCCCAATCCCCCACAGTCCCGCCGGCTCCCCGCGTCCCTTGGGAGCCGGCATTGCTTTTCCACATGGGGAGCTGCTAAGATGCAGCTCCCCATGTGGAAAGCAATGTGCTTTGGATATTGGAAGAGAGAGCAGGTTTCCCTGCTCTCTTCCAATATCCAAAGCAGCTTGTTATGGCAGGACGGGAGCCGCGAGGCTCCCGTCCTGCCATAGCAACTACAGTGTCCCGGGGTAGGCACCCCGGGACACTGCAGGAGCCGGCCCTGGGGGTGGCGGTCCCCAGGGCCATCAAGGGCTCCAGGAGGGGGCCGCGCGGCCCCCTCCCTTAAATTGCACAGCCCCGGGAGGTGGTGGTCCCCGGGGCTCTGGGGGTCCGTAATAGACCCCCACATTTATTTTGTAAGTGCCCCGGGAGGTGGTGGTCCCGGGCGTGTGGGGGCTGGAGCCCCCCACACCTTATTTATTTAAAAAGAAGCCCCGGGGGTGGCGGTCCCCGGGGCTGCGGAGGGCAGGAGAGCCCTCCCGCACCATTTCTTTTATAAAGCCCCGGGGTGGCGGTCCCCGGGCTTGGGGGCCCTTTGAGGCCCCCCATACAAACAATATACCCACTCTCACCATGCCCCCGGGACTTGGGCCACCCGGGGCAAATGCAATCGAAGCGGGAGACCGCGCTTCGATTTTCTTTTTTGGCAGGATTCGCGCACCCTGAGCGCATCCTGCCGATTTAAAAAAAAAAAAATTATTATTTTTGCCCAGGGGTCCTTGTGGGACCCCTGAGCAAACCTAGGGGTCAGGGTGTTTCTACCCTGCCCCCTTTGTGCGCTTTGCGCACTTGTTTCTGTCCCTCGGTTCTACCGAGGATAAAATGGCTGCCAACATTTCCTGAATCGGAATGTTGACAGCCAGCTGACAGCCAATTAACATGCAGCTCGTGGATCGGGACGGTGCGCGCAGGGTGCGCTGAGGGTATGCGGACCCTACTCGGCCATAGATATATCTATCTTTTTACTTTGATTTTCTCAGCAACTACTGAACGGATTTACACCATTTAACAAAAGGGTTCTTTCTGAACCAAGAACTACCTCTTTGCCAAATTTGGTGTAATTCCGTTCAGCAGTTCGGGCTGTAGCCGTGTCTAAAGTTTCCTATGGAAAATTGCATGGGGAAAACGCGTTTTGGGACCCCCTTTTTCTCGGCCCCCGCTTGACAAATCCCCCGAGACTTTCAGGGTAGGAGCGGACCGGAGCGCCCCACAAAGTTTGAAAATTTTGCGAAGATACGTCAACCGGCAAGAGAGTTATTTCAAATAGAATGTCGCGGATTTCCTATGGATAATAGGTTGTAACTATAACTATCTACTGGCGACCGCCAGTAGATAATATATATATATATATATATATATATATATATATATATATATATATATATATATATATATATCATTTCCTGCATGGACCCATTGTTTGACCATTTGGGCGCATCTGCGGCGGTGCGTTTCGAGTACGGCTGGACCAAGCCGTTACCAATTGCCAAACACTTTCCCCAAAAAGGAAGTCCTCTCCGCACTCACAGTTCCATTATAGTCATAAGGTAATAATCATGCCAATGCCTCCAAAGCAGTTCCACTGTGCCTTTATTTGATCATAGAAAGTCAGCACACCCCTACGCGTTTCGATCTCAGCCGTGATCTTGTTCACGGGGATTCAAAAAACACAGAACCAATCGCCATTACTGCCATATATACCCATGTGACATCATTGTCCATGATCGACCCAAGTGCAGTCTGGTATTCGTAGTTCCAATCATTTATACATTCTGCATTTTTTGCAAAACCACTCGTTATTTACAATTAAAAATGTTTCCGCAATGCCTATATATATTATGGCCCTCCATTACATTAATTAATTCTCATTTGCCATCAAAACTAATTCCAATGGTCTTTTACCACAGTTTGCTCGTAATAGACATCCATTTAAATTCATAACTGACCATTCACATTATCAATGTTTAACACCACCCCCAAAAATATGTGACAAAATTATATTCATAGTAAAGAGAGTGATAAATATTGTAACACAAAATAATGTTCAACTTTAGATTTAAATTTCACACGGCCACCCCAAGGATTGAACCCTTGTCCCAAACACTACTCTGGGTTGCCTCGCTAACCGTGAGCTACTATAGACCTTCTAGTTGGATGCCTCATTTAGTGGCATGTGCATTTAATTCCTTTTAAATCCTTTTAGGTTGCACAATTATACATCCCTCCAGTGGGCCCACTGAGCTACTGTAACCATACTCATTACTTATCTCATTTTATGACATCTGTGTTACGTTCCTTTTTTCCTTTTTCACATTTATATATCCCTCCAGTGGGACTACTCCTCTTATATATACCGAATACATTAATACATGAATGATGTTGTTTATGCTTTACGAGCCTAAAAGACCAATTATTTGTTATATAATCATTACATCCTTGGTAAGGAGTACCATTGCGATCACATAACAATTAAAAATTACAGTTAAAAACATAGAAAGGGAAGCCTCCTTTTCAGAAATTCTCATGAAAACATCACAAAATACAAAAACCAAGAAAAGTCCAAGTGTGTTTTTCTAAAAGGAAATCATTTTCACAGATGTGAATGTAATTCTTCGTCCTGGTTTAACTCCCGCAGGGTCAGAGTTCGAAAATTCAAAATGTGTCGGGACTCCTTTTGGCGTAGGATTCGCTCCCGATCCCCGCCTCTTGCCTGCAGTTCCACTTGTTCCAATGCAAAGAAAGTCATTAGTTTCCAATTTCCATTATGTTCCTTCTCCATATGTCTAGCTATGGCATTGCTTCTATCAAGATTTACTGTGGCCCTCACATGTTCAAGTATTCTTTTCTTTAAATCACAAATCGTGCTACCCACGTATCTCAAGTGGCACGGACACTCCACCATATAAATCACATATTGGCTTTTACAGTTTATAAATTGCTTAATTTCCCAGATTTTTTTGTTCGCCATCTCAACTTCTTTTGTATTTTTAGCTATTGCACATACTTTGCATTGTGTACATTTGAAAAATCCATTCACCTTTAACCATGTAGTTTGTTTAGATTTATTTCTGAAGTGACTATGTACAAGATGGTCCTTTAAGTTAGTGGCTCTACGGAACGTTACCTCAGGGCCATCACCTACAATTTTGGCCACTGATGGATCAGATTTAAGTATGTTCCAATTCTTGCGAAGAATATATTGAATCTGTTTGTTTTCTGTTGAATAGGTAGTAATCAGCCTAATTTTTTGAGAGTCATTCTCCACATTCGTGGGTAGTTGTTTTTCTGCAATTAGTTCTGTACGTGTCAAATTTGATGTTTTTTGTTTGCATGATAGGACCAGTTTTTTGTTATAGTTTCTTCTTTTAAATCTTTCCACAATTAGCTCACTATTCCTCTGCCATTCTGAATCTTCAGAACAAATCCTTCGTGCCCTGAGAAATTCACCATATGGTATGTTATTGATCCAATTTGGATTATGAAAACTCTCTGCCTGTAATACAGAGTTGGTGGCAGTTGCCTTCCGGTGTAGTGTTGTATGGACTTCATTATTACTGATATAAACCTCAGTATCTAGAAACACCACCCTGTTGTTACTGATGGTGTATGTGAATTTTAGATCAGTGGGAGTGTTATTCAGGATGTTGAAATATTCAGCAAATTCCTGTTTCGAGCCATCCCAAATTATAATCAAATCATCAATATAACGCAGCCATTTCACTATTTTGTTAACATGTAGGTCATTGTTGGTATTCCATGCCATACTGCGCTCCCACCACCCCATTGTGAGGCAGGCATAGCTAGGGCTAAACGAAAAACCCATAGCCGTCCCTTTTACCTGACGGTAGATCTCTTCACCAAACATAAAGATATTTTCATTTAGGCAGATCCGTATCATCTCCAACAGCATCTTATTATGATTAGAAAACTGAATATTTCGCTCCTGAAGAAAGGTTTCAATAGCTGCTAAGCCGATCTCATTGCGGATGTTAGAATACAATGATATTACATCCACCGTGGAACTGCTTTGGAGGCATTGGCATGATTATTACCTTATGACTATAATGGAACTGTGAGTGCGGAGAGGACTTCCTTTTTGGGGAAAGTGTTTGGCAATTGGTAACGGCTTGGTCCAGCCGTACTCGAAACGCACCGCCGCAGATGCGCCCAAATGGTCAAACAATGGGACCATGCAGGAAATGATTTGACTTTTTGACCGGGCGAACGCTGGAGAAACGGATTGTACATTTATCTCGGACTCACGGAAAACACAGAAACAAGGTGAAAAGTGCAAGGAACAACCGGAGGGCTGAACCTTTCATCAAGTACCCTTGAAGTAGGTGAGTGAGCGACGCTTTTATAAACGTGTGTAAAAAACTATATGATAAGTGAATCACCAGTTGGGCTCGGGGTATAAGCTCTCGGATGGGCAACATTGTAAACAGGGGTAAACTGACCCTGGGAACTGTGTCTTCTATTGAGGGCACGAAGGATTTGTTCTGAAGATTCAGAATGGCAGAGAAATAGTGAGCTAATTGTGGAAAGATTTAAAAGAAGAAACTATAACAAAAAACTGGTCCTATCATGCAAACAAAAAACATCAAATTTGACACGTACAGAACTAATTGCAGAAAAACAACTACCCACGAATGTGGAGAATGACTCTCAAAAAATTAGGCTGATTACTACCTATTCAACAGAAAACAAACAGATTCAATATATTCTTCGCAAGAATTGGAACATACTTAAATCTGATCCATCAGTGGCCAAAATTGTAGGTGATGGCCCTGAGGTAACGTTCCGTAGAGCCACTAACTTAAAGGACCATCTTGTACATAGTCACTTCAGAAATAAATCTAAACAAACTACATGGTTAAAGGTGAATGGATTTTTCAAATGTACACAATGCAAAGTATGTGCAATAGCTAAAAATACAAAAGAAGTTGAGATGGCGAACAAAAAAATCTGGGAAATTAAGCAATTTATAAACTGTAAAAGCCAATATGTGATTTATATGGTGGAGTGTCCGTGCCACTTGAGATACGTGGGTAGCACGATTTATGATTTAAAGAAAAGAATACTTGAACATGTGAGGGCCACAATAAATCTTGATAGAAGCAATGCCATAGCTAGACATATGGAGAAGGAACATAATGGAAATTGGAAACTAATGACTTTCTTTGCATTGGAACAAGTGGAACTGCAGGCAAGAGGCGGGGATCGGGAGCGAATCCTACGCCAAAAGGAGTCCCGACACATTTTGAATTTTCGAACTCTGACCCCGCGGGGGTTAAACCAGGACGAAGAATTACATTCACATCTGTGAAAATGATTTCCTTTTTAGAAAAACACACTTGGACTTTTCTTGGTTTTTGTATTTTGTGATGTTTTCATGAGAATTTCTGAAAAGGAGGCTTCCCTTTCTATGTTTTTATCTGTAATTTTTAATTGTTATGTGATCGCAATGGTACTCCTTACCAAGGATGTAATGATTATATAACAAATAATTGGTCTTTTAGGCTCGTAAAGCATAAACAACATCATTCATGTATTAATGTATTCGGTATATATAAGAGGAGTAGTCCCACTGGAGGGATATATAAATGTGAAAAAGGAAAAAAGGAACGTAACACAGATGTCATAAAATGAGATAAGTAATGAGTATGGTTACAGTAGCTCAGTGGGCCCACTGGAGGGATGTATAATTGTGCAACCTAAAAGGATTTAAAAGGAATTAAATGCACATGCCACTAAATGAGGCATCCAACTAGAAGGTCTATAGTAGCTCACGGTTAGCGAGGCAACCCAGAGTAGTGTTTGGAACAAGGGTTCGATCCTTGGGGTGGCCGTGTGAAATTTAAATCAAAAGTTGAACATTATTTTGTGTTACAATATTTATCACTCTCTTTACTATGAATATAATTTTGTCACATATTTTTGGGGGTGGTGTTAAACGTTGATAATGTGAATGGTCAGTTATGAATTTAAATGGATGTCTATTACGAGCAAACTGTGGTAAAAGACCATTGGAATTAGTTTTGATGGCAAATGAGAATTAATTAATGTAATGGAGGGCCATAATATATATAGGCATTGCGGAAACATTTTTAATTGTAAATAACGAGTGCTTTTGCAAAAAATACAGAATGTATAAATGATTGGAACTACGAATACCAGACTGCACTTGGGTCGATCATGGACAATGATGTCACATGGGTATATATGGCAGTAATGGCGATTGGTTCTGTGTTTTTGAATCCCCGTGAACAAGATCTCGGCTGAGATCGAAACGCGTAGGGGTGTGCTGACTTTCTATGATCAAATAAAGGCACCGTGGAACTGCTTTGGAGGCATTGGCATGATTATTACCTTATGACTATAATGGAACTGTAAGTGCGGAGAGGACTTCCTTTTTGGGGAAAGTGTTTGGCATATATATATATATATATTTAACTGCGTTTATAATGATGGACACAGCTTCTTTAATGAACTGAAAGTATTTCCTTCATGGTAATGGAGGGGGATGAGCTTAAGAAGTACAATCAAAATGGTGATTATAAAGTAAGCAGGATTGATAAAGACAGTAAGTGCTGGAACGCATCTCTTGAATTTGCTTATAATAAAGTCTGGAAGTCCTACCTATTGAGTGCACGGTCTCTTTGGAGAAAAGGAGCAAGTGGCAATATATATATATATTTTACCTACTGGTGGTTGCCAATAGGTAGTTATAGTTAGGAACTAGTTTCCATAGGAAAAGCGTGTTTTGACGTGCCTATATCTTTGGCGCCGGTTAACGAATCTTCATGAAATTTTTCCAAACAAGTGTTATAGTAAGTCTTGCTGTGCATGGGAAGTTTTGGGGAAATCTGTTTAGTGGAGGCTGAGAAAAAGGGGCTCAGAAAAAGTGTGTTTTACCATTTTAATTCCCATAGGAACTCGTAGTCGAACCTACAGCCTGAACCGCAGGACGCAATTACCCCAAATTTGGCAGAAAGGTAGATGTTGTTACGCAGATTCATCTTTTTGTTATTTGGTGCAAATCCGTTCAGTAGTTTAAGAAGAAAAAGTTAGTGATATCTGTGGTCGTGGATATTTCGCAACGATTTTGTGATTAATCGTGAATGCGCGTGCAAACAGGAATGCTTTGATTGGCTGGACATAACCTGAACAGAAAGTTGCGGCTGCCATTTATAGATCGGGAATGGTTCCCGAGGCTGAACATTTCTGTGAAAGCTAATATAAGGGTTCAGTGTGGAGGCACTCTGACCCCATGTTTGAAGAATGAGGGTGTAAGTGGCACAAGTTATGTGTCCAAAAATTGTTTTTTTATATTGCGAGCGATATTTGCGATGACTACGCGATCACCAGTGCAGCCCCCTGTGTACCATTGCAGGGATGTCACGACTACCGAGGTCGTCTCAAATATTGGTGAAATATATAAAAAAATATCTATATATGTGTATATACGCACACTTGACAACAGTTTTACTTATACACTCACACACCCACTCAGAGATGCACTACTGATGCAGCCACTCAGAGACTCACTCAGATACTGACATGCCCACTCAGAGACCCACTCAGACACTGACACACTCACTCACAGACCCACTCAGACACTTACACATCCACTCATATACTCACACAGAGACTCATGAACCCATTCACATATCCACTCAGATACCCATGCACCCACTCACATACCCACTGTGACTCTTACGCACCCAGTCACGGACCCACTCAAAAAGTCAGTCACCCAGTCACAGACCCACTGAGAGACTCGTGCACCCACTTACATATCTATTCAGAGACTCATGTACCCACTTGCAGACTCTACTCAGAGAGTTATGCACCCACTCAGAGACCCACTGAGAGAGTCATGCACCCACTCAAATACCCTCTCAGGGATTCATGCATCCAGCCACACACCCACACAGAGACTCATGCACCCACTCACATATCCACTCAGATACTCATGCACCCACTCATATACCCACTCACTCATGTACCCAACCAGAGACTTACTCAGAGACTCATGTGCCTACTCACATACCCACTCAGAGAGTTATACACTCACTCACAGAACTACTCAAAGACTCATGTGCCCAGTTACATATCTACTCAGAAACTCATGTACCCACTTGCATACCCACACAGAGACTGATGCACCCACTCACATACCCCACTCAGAGACTCATGCACCCACTCACAGGCCCACTCAGACACTTATGTACCCACCTGCATACCCACTGAGACAGTCATGCACCCACTGACATACCTACTCAGTGACTCATTCATCCAGTCACATACCCATACAGACACTTATGCACCCACTGACAGACCCACTCAGAGACTCATGGACCCACTCATATACCCAGTAAGAGACTCTTGCACCAACTCGCATATGCACTCACTCATGCACCCACTCACATACCCACTCAGAGACTCATACACCCATTCACACACCCACTCAGACACTTGCAGACCCACTGAGAGACTTATGCACACACTCATTGACCCCCACACAGACATGTTGTTATTATCATGCAGTCACTCACACAGCCACTCAGATACTCATACACCCACTAAGAGATGTACTGACAGACACATGCGTTCACTGACAGACCCTGTCAGAGACTGAGATACTTAGTTACAGACCCACTCAGACTCTGATGTACCCAGTGATAGGCCCACTCAGACACTCATGCATGAAGTCACACACCCAGTCAAAGATAGATGTGCCTACTGACAGAGCCAATAAAAGACTTATAGTGGCACTCAGCAACCCACTCAGAGAGTCATATACCCACTAACAGACCTAGTCAGACACTAATACATCCATTCAAAGTACACACTCATGCACCCACTGAAAGACCCACTAAGAGTCAGAAAAATCCTGTCACAGACCCACTGAGATAGTTATGCATTCACTGAGACATTCACTCAAACACTCATGCATCCAGTCACAGATGCACTTAGACCCTTATACACCCACTGAGAAACTTAGTGACACATTCACACAGCCAGTCACATAACCCAGTCAATCATTCATATTCACTGTTTCAGAGATATTCAGAGACTGATATGTTTTTGTAGAGTTTTTTAGATAGTGATGTATCTAGTGTGATGGTTAGAATGAATAATATAGTTATAATTTTTTAATGTGTTGGTGGCTATTGAATTCCTGCTTTGGCTTTGCGTTTTCGCAGCATATTTGCGATGGTCGCGGTCACTGATGTCATTGCGAAAACGGAAAATAGGTTTTATAGATGCTCTTTATAGAAACTGACTAGAAAAACATGAGTTTGAACTGTACAGTAATAAATCCCTAGTGCCCAAAATACTGTAAAATGTGTGAATATATGTGTTGTGCACTTTATGAAAAAGGCAAGATCATTGTGTTTACTGACGTCATCGTGGCCCCCAGCATCAATGCAAATACGAGAAATTGGTTTTAAAGAGGGTTTTTAAAGAAACTCACTAGAAAAACATGAGTTTGAACTGTACAGTAATAAACCCCAAGTGCCCAAAATACTGTAAAATGTGTGCATATATGTGTTGTGAACTTTATGAAAAAGGCGCGATCATCGTGGTTACCGATGTCCTCGCGACATCCGGTTTCACTGCGAAAATAGGAAAATAGCTTTTAAAGATGGTTTTTATAGAAACTCACTAGAAAAACATGAGTTGAAACATGTTTTTGTATACAGTTATGTGGATGGTAGTGTGTGTAGTGTAATCGAATATATATATATTACCTACTGGCGGTCGCCAGTAGGTAGTTATAGTTAGGACCTAGTTTCCATAGGAAAAGCATTTTTTGATATGCCAATATCTTTGGCGCCGTTTGACGAATCTTCGCGAAATTTTCAAAACTAATGGCCCACTCCGGTCAGCTCCGGTCTTGAAAATTTCGGGGTGATTTGTCAAGCGGGGGCTGAGAAAAAAGGGGGCCCAAAAACACGTTTTCCCCATGTAAATTTCCATAGGAAACTTTAGACACGGCTACAGCCCGAACTGCTGAACGGAACTACACCACATTTGGCAAAAAGGTAGCTCTTGTTTCAGAAAGTGACCTTTTTTTTAAATGGTGTAAATCCGTTCAGTAGTTCCAGAGAAATTCAAAAAATAAAACGTTATATATCTGAGCACCAAGGAGGATTTGCGACTCCTCCCGAGCACGAGCTGACTTCTGATTGGCTGCCAACACTCCAAACCAGGAAGTGTTGGCAGCCATCTTGTGACTCGGTAACCGAGTCACAAGAAATCAGAAAAAAGAAGATGAAAAATAAGAAAAGGGGGCAGGGTACAAACACCCTGACCCCCTAGGCCTGCTCAGGGGGTCCCACAAGGACACCCAGGGCCAAAGAAATCATTTTTTAAAATAATTTCAGCCGAATTCGCGCTGGGTGCGCGAATCCGGCCAAAATTATTTTTAAAAAATGAAGCGCTGGCTCCCGCGCTTCGTTGTACTTAAGCCCCCGGGTGGGCCAGGTCCCAGGGGCATGCCAAATTATGTCACGGGGGTCCGCAGGGGCCCCCACAGCCCCGGGGACTGCCACCTCCCCGGGGCTTCATTCATGATGTGCGGGGGGACCCAACCCCCCCATAGCCCCGGGGACTGACATTTCCCCGGGGCTTTCTTGATATTAGGATGGGGGGCCTCGCGGGCCCCCCCAAGCCCCGGGGACCACCACCTCCCCGGGGCTCTGAAAATAATTAGTGTGGGGGGGCTTGAGCCCCCTCACACTGCCCCGGGGACCACCACCTCCCTGAGGCATTGAATATGGTAATATGGGGGTCCGTTATGGACCCCCGGCCCCGGGGACCACCACCTCCCCGGGGCTATGCAAATAAAGGGAGGGGGGCCCTCCTCCTCCCTCCTGGAGCCCTTGATGGCCCTGGGGACGGCCACCCCCCAGGGCCGGCTCCTGCAATGTCCTGGGGTGCTCACCCCTGGGACATTGCCGTTTGCTATGACAGGGCGGGAGCACGGCTCCCGCCCTGTCGTAGCAAACTCTGCTTTGCTTTTTGGACGTGAGAGCAGGAAACCTGCTCTCGCTTCCAAAAAGCAAAGCAGATTGCTTTTGGGCAAGGGGAGCTGCATGTAAGCAGCTCCCCTTGCCCAAAAGCAATGCCGGCTCCCACAGGAGGCGGGGAGCCGGTGGGGCTGTGGGGGCATTGAGGCTCCCCCCACGGTCCCCAACTTGAGGGCCGGCCCCGGGGGATGGGGTCCCCGGGCCAGAAGTGACTCGGGAGGGGGCCATGCGGCCCCCTCCCTTTTAATTATTTATTTTTTTAAAAGGAAGGCCGGCCCCAGGGGATGGGGTCCCCGGGGCCATAATTGGCCTTAGGAGGGGAGCCACGCAGCCCCCCTCCTAAAAAATAAACAGGCTGGCCAGGCCCCGGGGGATTGGGTCCCTGGGGCAAGAAGTGGCCAAGGGAAGGTGGGGCCACGCGGCCCCACTCCCGTACTATTTTTTTTTTTTTAAATAAAAACGAGGCAATGCCCCGGGGGATGGGGTCCCCGGGGCCATTATAGGCATCAGGAGGGGGGCCACGCAGCCTCCCTCCAAAATAAAAATTTTAAAAAATTCTGGCCAGTCTTCGGGGGATGGGGTCCCCAGGGCCAATAGCGGCCCAGGGAAGGGAGGCCACCGGCCCCTTCCCGTTTCTTTTTTTTTTTAAATGCTAAGGCCCTGGGGGATGGGGTCCCCGGGGCCCAAAAAATAGTAAAAGAAGGGGGGCCATACCACCCCCCTTCTACAAATATTTTAAAAAAAGAAAAGCCGGCATCTCGCCGGAGGCCCCACCCCCTCCCTGCACCACTCTGCAAACGCACCCCCTGGTGCGTTATAAGTTGGGGAATTAAGTACCCTTGAATACTGAGGGTCCCTGGGGGCCAACTAGCCCACCAGGTACCTCCAGTAAGCGCCACACAGCTGGATTGCAGAGAGGTGGTCCGAGGCCACGCCCCTTTTTACACTACTCTGCAAATGCGTCTCTTGGCGCACTGCTGGTGGGGCAATGAGGTCCTCTTGTGTCCTGAGGACCTCAGGACACAAGTGGACTTCATCCCCCGAGCAGCAGTGCACCAGGCGGCGCGTTTGCACAGTGGTGTAAGAAGGGGGCGTGGCCTCGGACCACTCTCAGCAATCCAGCTGTGTGGGGCTTACTGGAGGTACCTGGTGGGCTAGTTGGCCCCCAGGGACCCTCAGGAGGCAAGGGGACTTCATCCCCCAACAAAGAGCGCACCAGGAGGTGCGTTTGCAGAGTGGTGGAGAAAGGGGGTGTGGCCTGTGTCCACCTCTCAGCAATCCCACTGTGTGGGGCTTACTGGAGGTAAGAGGTAGGCTAGTTGGCCCCAAAGGACCCCCAGCAGCGAAGGTGACTGCAATGCCCATCCAAGAGCATGCCAGGGAGTGCGTTTGCAGAGTGGTGGGCAAAGGGGCCGTGGCCTGCTATGAGAACTTAGCAATCCTGCTGTGTGGGACTTACTGGAGGTAATAGGAGGGGTAGTTGGCCCCCAAGGATGTCCTTGGGGGCCAACTACCCCTCTTGTTACCTCCAGTAAGTCCCACACAGTGGGATTGCTAAGACGTCTTCAGAGGCCACGCCCCCTTTCTCCACCACTCTGCAAACACACCTCCTGGCAGACTACGGGATGGGGGATTAAGTCCACTTTACTCCTGAGGGACTTTGGGGGCCAAGAAGCCCTCCTGGTACCTCCTGTAAGTCCTACGCAGCGGAATTCCTGAGCGCTGGTCGGAGGCCCAGCACCCTTTCTCCACCACTCTGCAAACGCGACTACTAAATAAAGAAGCATTTGCAATGTAATAGGTTTCGCATTTGCGAGAGTTAGAGCTATTTGCATTGTAAATATAAAAGTTTTTTACTAATGTTTTTTGGTGTAGAGTGGATGTACGTTGTGTGTAGTGGAATTATGTGGTATGTTGTGCAGTGAAATTATGTGAATAGAAAGTATGTGGTATTTAGTGTATAGGAATTATGTGGAGTGGGATTATGTGTTTTCGAGAGTAATTATGTGGTATTGTAGTCTGTGTTGTGGAGTGATAACCTCAGGTTTAGTCTTCCTCGTTTCCATAGAAGCTAAACTATAAACTCAATGAGACACAAAAAAAGAAGGAACCACTGAGGAGCACTTCTGGACCTAGTCTGAGGTATGAGCAGGGCCACTGGAATTATGTGACTGTTCGGCTGCACCAATTTTCACATAATTAAACATGTTCTGCATTTGCCAAATATTCCATCATCTGCTGCCTAATCTGCAGATTTGAACAAAAAAAGCCTTGTTCCTAGCTCAAACGGCTCAAATGTTCCCAAAAATGCAGCGTCACGTGTTACAGCGTAGTGGAAGGCCCTTTGCAAAGCTGGAATGGTCACGTGTTACTTATTGCATAATGTGGGTGTTAAACTGGTACTTATGGTGCACAAACCTCTCTTCTTTCTGTGCCTCTCTTGCCTCTTTCTGCATTTCTCTTGCTTCTTTCTGCACCATTCTTCCTCTTTCTGCACCTCACTGTCTTCTTTTTGCACTTCACTTGCCTCTTTCTGCACTTATCTTGCCTCTTTCTGCACCTCACTTGCCTCTTTCAGCACCTCTGTTGCTTTTTTCTCCAGATCTCTTGCCTCTTTCTGCATCTCTCTTGCCTCTTTCTGCACCTCTCTTGCCTCTTTCTGCATCTCACTTGCCTCTTTCTGCACCTCACTTGCCTGTTTCTGCAGTTCCCTTGCCTCTTACTGTACCTCTCCTGCCTCTTTCTGCACTTCTCTTGCCTCTTTCTGCAGTTCTCAAGCCTCTTTCTGTACCTCTCTTGCCTCTTTCTGCACCTCAAGTGCCTCTTTCTTCACCTCTCTTGCCTCTTTCTGCTCCTCTCTTGCTTCTTTCTGCACCTCACTTGCCTCTTTCTGCATCTCACTCTCTTCCTTCTGCACCTCTCTTGCCTCTTTCTGCACTTCTCTTGCCTCTTTCTGCAGTTCTTGAGCCTCTTTCTGTAGCTCTCTTGCCTCTTTCTGCACCTCAAGTGCCTCTTTCTGCACTTCTCTTGCCTCTTTCTGTACTTCTCTTGCTTCTTTCTACACCTCTCTTGCCTCTTTCTGCTCCTCTCTTGCCTTTGTGCATTTCTCTTGCCTGTTTCTGCAGTTCCCTTGCCTCTTTCTGCACCTCACTTGCCTCTTTCTGCACCTCACTCTCTTCCTTCTGCACTTCTCTTGCCTCTTTCTGCAGTTCTTGAGCCTCTTTCTGTACCTCTCGCCTCTTTCTGCATCCCAAGTGCCTCTTTCTGCACTTCTCTTGCCTCTTTATACAGTTATCTTGCCTCTTTCTATACCTCTCTTGCCTCTTTCTGTACCTCACTTGCCACTTTCTACTCTTCTCTTGCTCTTTCTGCACCCTTTGCGCCTCTTTCAGCACCTCTGTTTCTTCTTTCTGCACTTCTCTTCCTTCTTTCTGCACCCCTCTTGCCTCTTTGTGTACCTCTCTTGCCTCTTTGTGTACCCCTCCTACCTTTTTCTGCACCCCTCTTGCCTCTTTTTGCACCTCTGTTGGTTCTTTCTGCACTGCTCTTGCTTCTTTCTGCACCTCACTTGCCTCTTTCTGCACTTCTCTTGCTTCTTTCTACACCTCTGTTGCTTCTTTCAGCAATTCTGTTGCCTCTTTCTGCACTTCTCTTCCTTCTTTCTGCACCCCTCCTGCCTCTTTCTGCACCTCTCTTGCCTCTTTGTGCACCTCTCCTACCTCTTTCTACACCCTTCTTGCCTCTTTTTGTTCTTTCTGCACTGATCTTGCTTCTTTCTGCACCTCACTTGCCTCTTTCTGCACTTCTCTTGGTTCTTTCTACACCTCTGTTGCTTCTTTCAGCAATTCTCTTGCCTCCTTCTGCACTTCTCTTGCTTGTTACTGCACCTCTCTTGCGTCTATCTGCACCTCTGTTGCCTCTTTCTGCACTTCACTTGCTTTTTTCTGCACCTCTCTTGCCTCTTTCAGCACCTCTGTTGCTTCTTTCTGTACTTCTCTTTCCTATTTCTGCACCTCTGACTTAGAAGTAGTTTTAATCCCCCTGCCCTATTATGTACCAGGGCCTTACAGGGGAGGTCATGCCAATCACAGGGGTACCCCAACCCATAGAGTACCCTAGTGTATGTAGGTGTTTTCACTGTATTCTAAGTGTCTTTCAGCATAGCACTGGCTCAGGGCCTGGTTAGTCAGAGTCAGTTACCACCAGTACCAGTCAGCAAAAAGTTGAGGGCACAGGATGACTTTGCAACAAGGCCTCTTTTTGTATCTCTGTTGGTTCTTTTTGCACCTCTCTTGCCTCTTTCTGCACTTCTCTTGCCTCTTTCTGCAGTCCTTGAGCCTCTTTCTGTACCTCTCGCCTCTTTCTGCACCCCAAGTGCCTCTTTCTGCACTTCTCTTGCCTCTTTCTACAGTTATCTTGCCTCTTTCTATACCTCTCTTGCCTCTTTCTATACCTCTCTTGCCTCTTTCTGCACCTCACTTGCCACTTTCTGCTCTTCTCTTGCTCTTTCTGCACCCTTTGCGCCTCTTTCAGCACCTCTGTTTCTTCTTTCTGCATTTCTCTTCCTTCTTTCTGCACCCCTCTTGCCTCTTTGTGTACCTCTCTTGCCTCTTTGTGTACCCCTCCTACCTTTTTCTGCACCCCTCTTGCCTCTTTTTGCACCTCTGTTGGTTCTTTCTGCACTGCTCTTGCTTCTCTCTGCACCTCACTTGCCTCTTTCTGCACTTCTCTTGCTTCTTTCTACACCTCTGTTGCTTCTTTCAGCAATTCTGTTGCCTCTTTCTGCACCTCTCTTGCCTCTTTGTGCACCTCTCCTACCTCTTTCTACACCCTTCTTGCCTCTTTTTGCACCTCTGTTGGTTCTTTCTGCACTGATCTTGCTTCTTTCTGCACCTCACTTGCCTCTTTCTGCAGTTCTCTTGGTTCTTTCTACACCTCTGTAGCTTCTTTCAGCAATTCTCTTGCCTCCTTCTGCAATTCTCTTGCTTGTTACTGCACCTCTCTTGCGTCTTTCTGCACCACTGTTGCCTCTTTCTCCACTTCACTTGCTTTTTTCTGCACCTCTCTTGCCTCTTTCGGCACCTCTGTTGCTTCTTTCTGTACTTCTCTTTCCTATTTATGCACCTCTGACTTAGAGGTAGTTTTAATCCCCTGCCCTATTATGTACCAGGGCCTTACAGGAGAGGTCATGCCAATCACAGGGTACCCCAACCCATAGTGTACCCTAGTGTATGTAGGTGTTTTCACTGTATTCTAAGTGCCTTTCAGCATAGCACTGGCTCCGGGCCTGGTTAGTCAGAGTCAGTTACCACCAGTACCAGTCAGCAAAAAGTTGGGGGCACAGGATGACTTTGCAACAAGGCCTCTTTTTGCACCTCTGTTGGTTCTTTCTGCATATCGCTTGCTTCTTTCTGCACTTTTCTTTGTCTTTCTGGACTTCTGTTGCCTCTTTCTGCATTTCTCTTGCTTATTTCTGCGCCTTTCTTCCTCTTTCTGCACATGTCCTACCTCTGTAGGCATAGTTAGAAATTAGCATTTCAAAAATCTTTTAAATTTACTGAAAAAACCATAGGTTTCAGGGACGTTATAGTTAGAAATTAGCATTTAAAAAACCTTTGAAATTCACAGAAAAAAACACAGGTTTCAGGGACGTTATAGTTAGAAATTAGCATTTAAAAAACCTTAGAAATTCACTGAAAAAAACCATAGGTTTCAGGGACATTATAGTTAGAAATTAGCATTTAAAAAACCTTTGAAATTCACTGAAAAAACCATAGGTTTCAGGGACATTATAGTTAGAAATTAGCATTTAAAAAACCTTAGAAATTCACTGAAAAAACCATAGGTTTCAGGGACAGTTATAGTTAGTTGGACATTTCACTCGTACAAAACCAGAGTTATTCTGCCTGTTATAGTTAGTTGAGCTAACTATAACTCGTGCCCCCGCAATGCACTGCTGATGACGTCACATATTACATCATTCATGACATGGTCAGTGACATCACTGATGAAATCACTGATGACATCTCAAATGACATTACTGATGACATCACTGATGACATCATCCACGTGATAATCTGATGCACCTCCTCATACCCTAATATAACCTTTGATACACCCACTCTAAAATACAGACTGCCATTCTCAAAACCATAAACACTCCAACACCAATTACTATATACCCACTCACTGATTCCTAGGTCTACACACACATCCACTCATTCACCCATACAGTCACTCATACATGCAGTCACTCATCAGTACAGCACTATCATATGCACTCATATACCTATACAGACACTCACACACCGCCTCTCATCCATAGAGTTACTCACACACCTAGTCAGTCATGCAAAGAATCAATCACACTCCCATTTACTCACCTATACAGTTATACACACACACGCTCACTTATTCATACAGATACTAGCACATACTTACGCTCTTATACAATCACTGATACAAGCACACACACTCATCCATACAGCCACTCTCACAATCACTCACTCTCACTTATAGTCATTTATATACTCCAACACTCACATATATTGCCTTTTACATATGTAGTTACTCACACATGTACCACTGAGACATCCATTCACTCACTAACACACCCATGCACACACTCACCCACCCATACAGCCCTTCACAGATGCACTCTTGAACCCCTACACCCAGTGAATCACCCACTCACACATCTATGCACAGAGTCACACACCCCCACTCACCCACAGAGACACTCAGGCACCCATACAGATACTCAGACAACCAATCAATAACCCATATAGACACTCATGTAGCTACTCGCCAACCCATGCAGCCACTTACACACCAACTAACAGACGGATACAGACATTCACACAGTTTAGTCACTAACCCATGCATTCAGTAAGACACGTTTAATCACTCACTTATAGCAGTCAGTCATGCACCTACTAAATCATCCATTCAGACACTCATACACTCACTCATTCTTCAATACGCCTTGGCACTTATATATATAAAACATATTTAAACTTTACAGAAACACACAGTCACTGGATGATGTCATCAGTGATGTCATTTGAGATGTCATTTGAGATGTCATCAGTGATGTCATCAGTGATGTCACTGACCATGTCATGAATGATGTAACATGTGACATCATCAGCAGTGCATTGCGGGGCACGAGTTATAGTTAGCCGAATTAACTATAACAGGCTGAATTTCTACTGGGTTTTGTACGAGTGCAATGTCCAACTAACTATAACTGTCCCTAAAACCTGTGGTTTTTTCAGTGAATATATATATATATATATAAATATATATATATATATATATATATATATATATATATATATATATATATATATATAAATAATGACTATAAGGTTACAGGGAGGTTATAGTTAGGGTCAGATTTCACTCATACAAAGCCAGTGAAATTCGGCAGTTATGGTTACCTGAGCTAACTATGACTTACGCCCCACAATGCACTGCTTATGACCTCACCTATTAAATCACTTGTGACATGGTCAGTGACATTACTCATTCAGGCAGGAGACTCCTGATGTTTTTTAACCCAAAAGGGCTTTATTTTATCTGTCTCCTGCCTAAAAGCTCCTCTTTTTCAATGTGAGTCAATAGAAAAATTAAATTCCCCACGTTTTATTTTTCAAAATCTCCCTCTTACCAAGTTCGAAATGTTGGCAAATAAGGTACATTGGATCACGGAGGGCAGGAGGAATGAGGTGGGGACTCAGATAAGAGAGGACAGGAGGATGATGGGCATGGGCACCAAACTGACCTTTCTGGACAGGCATCAGGGGTTGTAGCAGCACAATACACCACACAGGGCAAGTGGGATGGTAGTGCAGCTCAACAGACCATGGAAAGCAATAGGGAGAGGACAGGGCCATGCACATTGACAAGAGAGAGCAGAGGGGAAAGAGGCATGGGCAGCAAGGTGACCATATCAGACAGACAGGAGGGACAGTTGAAGCATAAAGGACCATGAAGGGCAGGATGGAGGGGGCAGGGGCACAGCAAAGGACCAGACAAGGCTGGAGGGAGGGGATAGGCATCTGCACTTGGAAAATGGAGGCCGGGGGTAAGGGGGCAGGGTAGGAGCAGCAGGCTGACTATGGAGGGCAGGAGGGATGGGTACTGGAAGCACAACACACCATGGAGGGCAACAATGAGACTATAATGGCACACACACAGACATTAGAGTAAAGGTGGGGGGGTTGGGGCAGCAAACTGACTACACAGGGCAGGTGGGAGGGGGTGTGGCAGCACAGAAGACCATGCATGGGAAGTAGGAGGGTTAGTGGCAGCACAACAGCCATGGGGGCTAAGATAGAGGGGACTGGGGCATGCACAAAGGACCATGCAGGGGTAGAGGGCAGGGGAAGAGGCTTCACAACAGACCATGCAGGGCAGGCAGGAGGAGCAGTTACAGCAAAACAAAGCATGGAGGGCAGAAGGGAGTGGCAACAAAATGGACCCTGGAGGACAGGACAGAGGGAATGGGGCATGGAACTTGAACAGGCAGGGTGGAGGTGGCAGGGACAGGCAGCAGCCATCTGACCATGCTAGGCAGGTGGAATGGGCAGTGGCAGCTCAACAGAACACTCAGAGTAGGTCGGAGTGTGGCAGGTCCATGGAATATGGTGGGCAGAAAGGAGGGAATAAGGGCATGTATACAGACATCAGAGGGCAAGTGGAAGGAGAGTAAGGGCAGCAAACTAAGCACAGAGGCTAAGCAGTCGGGCAATGATGGGTCATATAATTGGGAAACGGAGGGCAGGAGGAGTGGGCAGGGACATAAAGCTTAATGGAGGGCAGTGGCAGCACATCAGACCATGCAGGGTAGGAGGGAGGGGGCTTGTGCATGGATTCAGACAACAGAGGGTAGAGAAGAGGCAGATGGGCAGCAAGCTAACTGTTTAGGGCAGGCAGGAAGGACAGAACAATAGCCACAAATGGCTGTAATGAGGGAGCAGGGTCATGGACTTGGACATGGGATGGCAAGGAGGAAGGGGACCAGGAGCAGCAAGCTTGGGTGGGGGGAGCACAATGCCAGGCCAGGTCTTGTGTTTAACTCTCCACTGTGCATTGCAATGGGCATCTTACTTAACGTTAAGAACACCTTAGAAATTCACTGGAAAAAACAAATGTTACAGGGTCGTAATACTTAGGAAATAAAATTAAATAAACCTTAGAAATTCACATGAAAAAATCAAAGGTTACAGGAACATTATAGTTAGGCTCAGAATTCAGCAGTTATAGTTACCTGAGCTAACTACAATTTATGCCCCCACAATGCACTGCTTATGACCTCACATATTAGATCACTCATGACATGGTCAGTGATATTAATCATGACATCACTGATGACATCTCAAAAGACATCACTGATGACATCATCTAGTGATTGTTAGTGTTTTCTAAAAGTTTATGAGTTTTAAGCATATATACTAAGGTACTACAAAAGTACCACATACGCCCAGATATACAAATTTGGTTTCCTATAATATCTCGAAAACTACTGAACGGATTTACAACAAACAGGAAAAAGCGTGATCTCCCCAGCAGGATCTACCTATCTCCCAAATTTTGTGTAATTCTGTCTAGCGATTTGGGCTGCAGGAGTGTCTATAGACTCTAGGTAATTCACATGGGAAATGCACTTTTTTTGACCTCTGTCTTTTTCTATGCCCCCGAAACTTTTCATGCACAGTTAGAATCACCTACACATTTTTTTGGGAACATTTTTGGGAAGATTCGTCAACCGGCGCAAACGTTATAGGCAAGTCTAAAAACACTAAAAATTCCCTTGCCATCCAATACCCACCCAAACCCCTAAAAATTCCATTGCCAATCAAAAACCCATATCTGCCCTAAACCCCAAAAAATCCCTTGCCACCCTAAACCCTAACACATTCCTTGCCACCCAAAAGACCCATACCCACCCCAAACCCTAAAAATTCCCTTGCCAACCAAAAGCCCATACCCACACTAAACCCTAATAATTCCTTTGCCACCCTAACCCCAAACAAATCCCTTACCACCAAAAAACCCATACCCCCCCTAACCTTCCTCAACCGGCACAAAAGATATAGACAAGTCTAAAAACACTTAAAATTCCCTTGCCATCCAATACCCACCCTAAATCCTAAAAATTCATTTGCCACTCAAAAACCCATTCCCAGCCTAAACCCTAAAAATACCTTACCACCCAAAATCCCATAACCACTAAAAACCCGAAAAATTCCTTTGCCACCCAAAAACCATAATCAACCTAAACCCGAAAAAAAATCTTAGCACCTAAAAACACCCACCCACCCTGAACCCTAAAAATTCATTTGCCACCCAAAAACCCATACCCACCCTAAAACCCAAAAGTCCCTTGCCACTTAAAAACCCACACCCACCCTAAAAACCAAAAATCCCTTGCCACTCAAAAACCCACACCCATCCTAAACCTTATAAAATACCTTACCACCCAAAAACCCATGCCCACCCTAAACCCTAAAAATTCATTTGCCACCCAAAAACCCATACCCACCCTAAAACCCAAAAATCCCTTGCCACTCAAAAACCCACACCCATCCTGAACCTTAAAAAATACCTTACCACCCAATAACCCATGCCCACCCAAAACCCTAAAAATTCCCTTGCCAGCCAAAAACCCATACACACCCTAAACCCTAAAAAAACACTTACCACCCAAAAACCCATGCCCACCTAAAACCCTAAAAATTCCCTTGTCACCCAAAAACCCATACCCACCCTAAACCCTAAAAAAAATCCCTTGAGTTGTCATCAGTGATGTCACTGACCATGTCATGAGTGATGGAATATGTAAGGTCATAAGCAGTGAACTGCGGGGGCGCAAGTTATAGTTAACTCAGCTAACTATAACGGCTGAATTTCTCTGGTTTTGTACAAGTGAAATGTCAGCCTAACTATAACGTTCCTGTAACCATTGTTTTTTTCCGTGAATTTCTAAGGTTTTTTAAATGCTAATTCCTAACTATAACGTCCCTAAAACCTGTGGTTTTTCAGTGAATTTCTAAGGTTTTTTAAATGCTAATTCCTATCTATAACGCCCCTGTAACCTTTGGTTTTTTCAGTGACTTTCTAAGGTTTTTTTTAATTCCAATTTGCAACTATAACGTCCCTGTAGCCTTTGGATTTTTCAGTGAATTTCTAAGGTTTTTTAAATTTCATTTCCTAACTATAATGTCCCTGTAACCTTTGGTTTTTTTAGTGAATTTCTAAGGTTTTTTAAATTCTATTTGCTAAATATAACATCCCTGTAAACTTTGGTTTTTTAGTGAATTTCTAAGGTTTTTTAACTAGCAGTCACGTTTGCAGAGTGGTGGAGAAAGGGGGCTGGGCCTCTAACCAGCTCTCAGGAATTCCGCTGCGTAGGACTTACAGGAGGTACCAGGAGGGCTTCTTGGCCCCCAAGGTCCCTCTGGAGACAAGGGGACTTTATCCCCAACTAGTAGTGTGCCGGGAGGCACATTTGTAGAGTGGTGGAGAAAGGGGGCATGGCCTCTGACAACTTCTCAGCAATCCTGCTGTGTGGGACCTACTGGAGGTAACAGGAGTGGTAGTTGGCCCCAAGGACGTCCTTGGGGGCAAACTACCCCTCCTATTACCTCCAGTAAGTCCCACACAGCAGGAGTGCTGACTTCTGATATTTAATTTGTAGGAACAGTGGTCCTTGGTAAGAATCTGATATAAATAAGCAATCAATATAGACTAGAGTCAGTACCATATTACTACTGTCCAGCCGGACAGTGGGATTTAATGAATAGCAAATTAAAGATCTGAAAGGAACAAATAAAGTGGGACACAATCCTGCGTCCAACACATTATAGAACACAAGCAATGACGAAAACAAAACATTCAGGCAGGGCAAGAAGGGCTTGTTTGCAATGTGAACAATTAAACAAGCAAAATGAAAGCAACACCCGTTACACTTGAATATCAATTAAAATTGTGTGCGCGGTGTTCAAGCAAGTCGACGACATTTTGATCCCTTGGCAACAATATTGGGATCATCATCAGGACAAAAATAATGCATGCCTGAAGAACATAAAGCCTGCAAAGCAATTGAGAGAGTGGGAGAAAGACAGGCAAAAAAAGGAAGAATTTTAGGGTGGAGTAAATGAAACAACAATCCTTTAACAGCATAGTGCATACGGCGATGTGAATTCAAAAGATAATGAAGTTCCTGGACTGTGCACAGTGAAAGTACTCAAGCGGACTAGGGTGATTATGGATAATAGAAAGCTCAGTGAGAGTCTGGAGATGGTTAAGGTATTTCAATTTAAAATTTCGTGGGGATGTCAAAAAACGGCGAGTGGATTAAGCGCGTGACCACGGTGAAGTTCTGAGAGTTAGTGGCTCTGCTGAAGGCGATAACGTGATGCGCGGGAACTTACCAATGGTAATGTGACAAGGAGGCCTTAACCAGCCGGGAATTGGTGGGGGCACGGATGACAAGCCTAAGAGAAAGATGAGGGTATCAGAAACTGAGTGGGAGTGGACCGGGAAGGAACAGAAGGGGTGAGAGTAACGGAGGGTTACCTCTAAAGGTTGGAATGAAGCGGTCCAGTGCTGATGCTGGATAATTATTGGAGTATGAGCCGAAACCCGCAATAGGCAGAGTCCGAAACCGTTAACCACAGTGGGCTGGGCTGGTGTCCATGGGCGGTCAAAAACTGCGGGAAAAGGGAGTAGAAGTGAGTGGGGCATGGGAAACGAAAGTTAGAATAAAAAGCGCGTAGAGCGGATAATGCCGCTTACCTGAAATAAGGTTGTTTAAGGGGTGAAAGGTCCGCGATGGCGTGGCCGGTGGAACCTACGGAGAGTAGATGAGGATTAGAGCCAAGGTAGGCGGGAAAGGGAGGCCAGAGGATAAGAGACAGGACAGGGAAGGGGATCTTACCTATGTGAAGGTATCACGGCATGAGGCTCAATGGCTGCAATTCTGGACGCTTACGCAAAAGGCCTACGAAGCTAAATAGCGTCTGGGACGTGGCGTGGTCCCGTGGTGGAGCGTAATATGGCGGCCATATTGGATGAGGAAGAGTGCACGCAGAATGAGGCTGGCACTGGTTAAGAAAGTGATAATTACAAATAATGTCAGGTGGCTAGTGTGGGATGCGTGTAACAATAGTTGGTAGTGATAAAGAAGGTGAGGTAGTTATGGAAAAAGCCAGCACGCATATATGGAAAAGAAGAATTTTTGCAAGGCAGGAAATGATGAAGAGAGAGAACAGGTTGCTTTACCAAACAGACATAAGGCCTGTAAACATACATAGCGTGATAGTGATAACTGGTTGTGAAAGGGTTAAAAAGAGGCATTGTGACAATTAGGGGAAGGTTGTGATGAAATAAGGATTAGATGGTGTCCTTGAAAAAGGAGAAGTGAAAGTAACACATTCTGGGATATTGAGGGATCAAAAGCAGTACAATCTAGGATTTTACAAGAGAGTTGTCCAGTCTTCATTTCTATTCAATCCGTTTTTTATACTGCCAGTTCATAAGATCCATTTGAGTTCTTCCTTATTTAAAAGTTGTGCAATGTCTGCGCCTCTTGGTGGAGGTTTCACCACACTGATTATTGTCCATTTGATGTCATCTTCGCTGTGACCAGCAGTGGAAAAATGTTCAACGAGAGGAGCATTTGGGGTTTTGCAGCGAATTCGGCTCCGATGTTGGCAGATCCGGATTCTCGCTTTTTGGGTGGTTTGACCGATGTAGATTTTGAGACATGGGCATTGAATCACATAAATCACATTACATGTATTACAGTTAGAAAAAAATTGTGACTTTACTTTAACATTATTAAAAGTGAATTCTTTGCCTTCAATAGTTAGATCACATACATTGCAATTCCCACATTTTGCATGTCCTATGAGGGGGTCAAGGCCCCAATGTGCATCTAGTGTGGCAGCGGGTCTAGGTTTAGAAAGGGCTGCTCTAACCAGATGATCTTTTATATTTCGACTTTTGCGGAATGCAAAAAGTGGGCGTTCTAGTCTCATGGTCCCTGCGTTCAGGATGCTCCAGTGTTTGAGAATGCATTTCCGAATGGTATGCTAGACTGGTGAAAAAGTGGTAACGCACACCATGCGGTTTTCGTTGGACTTTGGCTTAGAGGATAGAAGAATCTCCCTGGGGCAGTACCATGCTCTTTTGAGTGCAGTGCGCACAAGTCGCCTTGGGTATCCGCGAGCAAGCAGCTTGGTGGAGAGAGTAGAAGCTTCGCAAAAATAATCTTTTCCGAGGAAACAGTTGCGTCTGATCCGCAAAAATTGCGAATAGGGTAAAGAGTCACGCAGTGCGCGTGGGTGATTGCTCTCATATCAAAGAAGGGTATTGCGCTCAGTGGGTTTCCTATATAAACTTGTGATTAGTTCACCATTGGAATGGTGAATGGTTAGATCAAGGAAAGGGATGGAGGTTCTGTCACAAGTGAGGGTGAAATTTAGTCCTTGGCAGTTATTATTTAGCCAGTGTAGGAATTGTTTAAGTGTATCTTCATTCTCATGCCAAATCAGGAAAATGTCGTCAATGTAACGTCGCCAGAGAGTTATTCCGGAGTAAAAAGGATTATTAGGGGAAAGGATTTTGGTCATTTCTAGATGGTCCATGAAAAGTATGGCCAGGTTGGGGGCGAAAACAGCCCCCATCGATGTGCCTTTCACCTGTTGATAGTACTCATTCTCAAAGGTAAAAAAGTTCCTGGTAAGACCAAGTTCGAGAAGTTGTAGAATAAAAATGGTAGGGTGGGAACGTGGTCTTGAGTTTAGTATATGCTCAATGCCCCATAATTGGTTGAGTAGGAGTTTGGTATAAATGGGTGAAAGCGTAGAGGGACTAACGCTATACACCGTGACCAAGACCTGTGTGGTTGAAACACGTTGGTGTTGGAGTAGATGGCTTGAAAAATAAAGAAAAACTAAACCCCAAGGAGAGTACTGCGTTATATTTTCAAATTGGTGATAAATATATATATATATATATATATATATATATATATATATATATATATGTGTGTGTGTATATATGAAGATATATATATCAAACTCCTTTGCTCAGCATATATATATATATATATATATATATATATATATATATATATATATAAACATACACTATACTAATAGGGGGATTTCAGCCACCCTTCTTCCTTCCATTGGTCTATTACTGTGTCAGTCACATTTTTCTTCCACCTAGTGCGGCATGTGGCAGTGGTTCAGCCATTTGTTAACTGTTAACTGCAGTGTGAGTGACAGAATTTCTGCCTTCTTTTACGAGGAACACATCCATATACAACAAGGTAGTCCCTTAAATGCCAGAGACCACAATGGCAACGGGTGCTTTTTGAGAATAAAAAAAAGTTGCTTTTAGACAATATTTTTAATTAGGACTGATGAGGGTCCTGCATGTTCCCCCCAAAGGGTTTTACCAAAAACCAGGACAAAACAAGAATTGACAATTCCAAAATTCTGACAGTCAACGCAAGACTTTTTGGCTTTGCCGATGCTTGTTAATCACTTAAGATTGTGCTCTTGGAATTCCAGGGCAAAGCAGTTGTTCAAACATACTGTTTCGCCATTCCTGTGTTTTTTACTGTCCTTTAGAAGTAGACAATGTAAGGTTTCCTCATGCCCGGTTATGTACTACCTTCTCTTTGAAACTAGACTTTACGTTTTTAGATCTTGTCTCATGTTTCTTAGTACAACTGATATTTCACAAGTGTGAAATACAAAAATAGATAAACTAGGTTATTCATTCTTTCTTTGAGATTGTAGTAAAAAGAAAAGCAGAATATTGCTTCTCGTGGGTACCCCGAACATAGATTAATTTGTAATACCGCCCAATCACATTTTATTGAAACTAGCTCAGCTCACTCAGGAACCAAAGAACGTGTTAGAGAAGACCGGCTATTTTACTCTTTGTTCTCGTTCTAAAGAAAAAAAGATTTAAAATGCCTCTAGCAAATACTCAAAGCTTTTGTGCACGCCAGTGCTGCTCTCTCCTGCTCAGCCAAAGGCGTTCTCATATTTTTATTCTTCGATGTAATATAAATAGGGTACTTAAAGAGGCTTTTAAGATTATTTTGGAACCAAGCCAAGTTCAGCAGAGAAAGGGAGGATTATGCATCATGCACACAGACGCACGCACGCACCCAACATACACCGGCCCACAAAACCAGTGAAAGACAATCAAAAGAAAGCTTCTTGCTACTAGTCTCAGCAAACTGAATCACCTGCAACTTGTTTTCTGGTTTTCCTTTCCCTAACTAACTCAGTCATGGTACTTTGTGTTCTCAGGTGGCTGCCACTTGCGTAATCTTGAAAATTGTGAGCCAGGGCTTCGAAGAAGGAAATAATTCAAAACACTCTCAGGCCATTAGGATGCAGCATCACGTCATGTTGGTGAGCTAACATTTATTAACTTTTCACAAAGTCCCTTGAAAGGACTAGAATCGGGGTTTGCAGGAGCCATAGGAAACATTTTAATACCAGCAGCCCCTCAGTGACCCGAGCTAAGTGTCAGTCACGAGTACACCTAGAACTCTGATAGGATTCTGGGAAGATTTTCCCCCTGTCCACTCCACAACTCCAAAAGATTTGCAAATGAAGCCAAAATATTTTTTTTTATTGGTTGGGACGCTATATATGTTACGGGCAGTTCTTAAGAAGCCATCGCTCTTTAAATCCATCATTCGAGGGACTCTACAGGGAGCAAGCCATGGATTTATTTCTATAACAAACGCTGGGGCATAGCTATCCATGGGGCATCAGAAGGTGCAGTGGTACTGGGGCATGGGGACCCACTGCACCCCAAAAAATAACCATGTTTCACTACTGCAATGAGGAGTGGGGCCCATTTTTGCTGTTTTCATTAGGGATCCTTGCAACTTTGCTACACTACTCTGATACCAGTCGCGAGCCGGCACAGGTAAGAGCGGTGGGGGGGGGGGGGTCAGGGCCGGGGAAGTCGACATGCGATGGGATAAGTTAAATTAATACAAAAAGATATAAATCACTTAATCTCATGGCCAGTCATCGCATCGCTGCAGGTAGTTTCGATTTTTTTTAAAATTTAATTTGACTTGTCCCAGTGTATGTCGGCTTTCTGACCCCAACTACTCGCCCTCGTCCCACCGCTCTTGCCTGTGCCCGCCATCACTGTTCTGTACGGTTCTCCTTCAGGGTTGCTTTCAGGTAAGAAGAAACGCAACGTTCTTTCTTTCTCTGTATCATCTGGTCAATCCACCCCACTCTGGGAGTTCCTCAAAGTGGCATTTGCAGCACCCGTAGAGCCTCAATTCTCCAGCACAATCAGCTCTTCATGTTTCATTTGAAACTGTGGCCTTGATTAACAAACATTTTGTGCCGTGTTTGCGTCACAAAAGGGACTCAAACTTTAGCAAAATGCTTTTTTATTTGCCAGCATAAAACTTGTTTTGCGCTGGAAAGTTCCCTAAGTAACGCAAATCAGTGCTCAGCACTGCTTTGTGTTCTCTCGCCTCAAGGTAGCGGTCCATGGGCGGTACATGGGCGTCTCACTGCAACTACCCATGTTTTTATGCAAAACTGTATCTACTAATTATAGTAGACATGGTTTGCACCAAAAATAACGTCACTGCAAGCAGGCGTTAACAGGAGAAATGCCTTTATTTCTCCACTAGCCTCCCCACTTTGCATGTGTGCTACTTGATACAGCACACTTCCGAAGTGGGAAACGTTTGACGTTAGTCTAAGCTTAGTGTTTTGTACTGGAGGGCACTGTTCTAATACGAACCCTATTCTGGCCTCACACAGACACCCTTGCCGTACAGCAGCCGGGGCTTTAAGTGGGAAAAAAAAACTGGGGTGACTCTAAAAGGCGTGTGCAAATCTCTTCAAGGGGTGTGGCCTATCCGAGAGTAGGAGGCGTGGGGTCTAAATCAAGATAACTAGCATTGTGTGCTTAAGAAAATCATGAGAGTACGGCATCAGCAAAGGATAATAAAATGAGGCAACAAGGTATATTTATTAAGTATAAGCCATAAAAATACCAAACACTTTAAAAAACATGTAAAAATTATTTACATTACTTAGAAATCTATTGCAGGGGTTCCCCCAAACCCTTGAAGATATTCACTGTGTCTATTTTGCTGGGGTTTCTCGGCGGAGTCAGGAGGTGTGGCAGAAAGAGCAAAATATCCCAATTTTCCCAGTATTTGTTTCCCATTTCACTAACCGGTTTACAGCTTATTACGTTATTTAATTTAACCAATGGATACACATGTTTATTTAAGGTTTTAATATGAGTTATTGACATTAAAATACATTCACAAAGTGGGATATGTTTCCAATCCACAGAATGTCCCAAATATCCTTAAAAGTGGAATCGCAAGCCATTCGTCTCCCAGCCATGGAGTTTCTGTCATCAGCACTTCCCCACCCTTTTTCCACAAGAGCAGTTCAAACATGAATGGCAAAATATCCTAATTTGCAAAATGTTTTCCACATAATTATGGCTCTGCCATATTTGCCACATAATACTGCTGTATAATCTGACGATTTTTAACTAATAAGTTGTTTATAGCTCAAACGGATCAAAAGTTACAAATATGTGACTTGTGTTGCTGCAAAGTAGATGGCCCATTGCAAAGGTTGACTGGTCAGCTTTTCTCACTGCTGCACTTGTATGTTCCACTGGTACTAATAAGGAAAAATCTTTGCGGATACTGTTAGCATGTTTTAAAAATGTCAAAATAATAAAGCATCAGAAAATTTACAGCACCACTAATAGCAGTATAGGGTGTCAGAGCACTTTACATCACGTATGATTGCTTATCTCAGTGTAGTATATGTGTGTAAATCACTGTATAGGAAATGTTACATAAGACAAAGGAGCTATAAAGGTGTAGGAGTCACATGACAACCATACTAGTAGGCAAGCATAGTTTAATAGTGATTGGTCTGGAGAAACACAAACTCAGAATTTAAGCGTTAATACCATGGTTGGGGGTTCTCTTTAATAATCAGAATTGATTTCTACCCAAATGAACTCTTTTTGCAACATTAGGATAATCAAAGACTGTGGAAAAAACCATGACACTCTAATTTATACCTTGCAGTTTGCATGCAGCTCTTACATGACAGTTAATAGCTCACTGTTCTATGTTGGGATTTTTAACTTATTAACTGCAAGTAATAATAGGGTCTCTCTGACAAAAGCAGTAACCCACTGACCTATTTACATTATGTGCACTTTTGTGATCTGCATGAGTACATGTTCTTAGCAGTGGGCACATTAGTCCTCTGCAAGCTTCCTTTCCATGAGTCAAAACGTCCACTAGACAAAACACCATCTCTCTCTACTAAGAACATTAATCCCTGGAGTTATCATGACATTTTTATTATGTTGCCAGCAAGTGTTGGAGGCCAGGAAGAGAAGACAGCAAGTGCTTTTTTAAAACCATATTATACTTGCAGACGGAGGCCGCCACCACCTGAAGTCAGTGCCACCACGCGGTCCGTGCAGGTAACAGCGGTGGGGCCGGAGACAGGGGGTTTCGAGGATGATGGTGAAGGAGGAAATTAATTATTTAATTTTTTTCCTCGGCATCGTCCGCGAAATCCCCTTACCCGGCCCACCCTCTGCCCCACTGCTGTTAGCTGCACGGATCGCGGGTGGTCAGGCGCCTGGTGCGGTGCAGCACTGCCCTAGAAGCCATCCTGCTCCAAGGGTCCTTTTGACCTCAGTGACTTAGAGTCACTGTCACTCTATGGTGTGTGCTGCTTCATAGGCCTGCCTGCAAGACTGGAGGTGAACTTCCAGAATAAATTGTGGCAGGAACAGGCCTTCAAGGGTTAACCCACACATGCCACTGCTAGGAGTCCACCTGCTGGTGCTAAGACACCAGGGCTTTTAAGATCTTGCGGGGCCTTCTAAGGTCTAGAATAGGGAATGTGCTCCCTCAGCCGGAGTGGTCTGGTGGACTGGTCATGAAGGCTGAACCTGGGTTCCCCAGTTCCGAATTCCGCAGCTCTGACCATAGTGCCACATCCTCTCCCCCACTGAACACCATACTGCCCCACTGAGAGAAACTTGCACTGCACCGACGCATATAAACACCTGGATGTGACTCGAATTCAAATTACGCACTAGACAAGAGCAATATGCCGCTAAAAAAAAAATTAACAACATCCTAGAAAAAAGCAAACCTTGCTCATAGAGAATGCAAGATTAAGTAAAGCACATGTGAAATGTAAGCAGGAACAACATGGTTACCTTTTTCTTTTTACACTCATTATTCAGAAATTAGTGAGTGCTTTTGCCCGAAAGGTAAGGCCATGACTACAGGGCCCAGAAGGGACCCGTTTCAATGCCCATTGCTTATATCCTTACAAAAAGCGTAAGCAGTATGGTTTTTAAAGACCACATTCGTAGGAACACACAGCCGCTGTACACATTTTGTTTTCCAATTCACCACGTCAAGTAGGTATTTCAAGTACCTCCAGGAATAGTGCACTTTCCCACCAAGGGAAAACAATGTTGTTCAAGAGGCGAGAAAACAAAAGTAGCGCTTCACTGGCAAACACTGTGAAGTGGCGCTAATGTGTTTTAGGTGATGAATAAGTCAACCACGGCCACCTTGCAGCCACTCTGTCTTGCTTTAGCTAGTTACTTTTCATATTTTGAATGTTTTAGTTCTCTCCACCCGAGGCTGCACTTAGAAATTGAAAAAAGTCAGAAAAAGGAGGACGTTTCAGCAAAAGTGTTTTTCTTTTTGGATCCATTTCACAGGGGAGCAAATAAGCAGAAAGCGGGAAGAAGTGAAAGCGACCTGTTTACACACAAAGTCTGGGTTTCTCTGTCCATCCCACGCTGGCACCGCGGCAGCAGTTTGCTCCTGCGCTGGAAAAAAGAGAAGGAAATCCTGAGAGAAAATAGGCTCTCTTAGAGGTTTCCACTTCCTCCAACAAGCGCTCACCTGGCACAGACGTCATGCCGTCGTGCCGTGGACGTCATGCCGTGACCTCCACTGCTCAGTGAAGAAACTGAGCTCTCAAGGCAGTCCAGAAAAAAAAAAAAAGAAAGAGAGACTACCTTTGCCAGCCCACGAAAATAGAGCCCGATAGAGACCCGTTTCGAGGGCCCCAAAAAACTGCCGGTGCTCAGACCCGGACAGACCCGGCCCACTTAAAGCCCTGGCCGCAGCCCATGCAGGTAAGAGCGGTGGGGCGGTAGGGCTGGGTTGGGGGGTGATTTCAACGGACTATGACCAGGGAAAATTAATTATTTATTTAATTTTCCCTCATCATTGTCCCTCGAAATCCCCCCCTCTCCTCCGCCCCCACCCCCCCCCCCCCTTTTCACCGGGCTCCTCCACCCTTACCTGCACGGCGGCAGTGCTGGAGAGAGAAGCAGGATAGTGCCAAATCTCTGTAGATAGGGCGCTTTCCTGCTCTGTCCTTCTCAGCAAGGCAGGACAGCAACTTTGGTTGCAGCGTTGATTGACACTTTTGATACTCTGGGCCTGTATGTGGTATCCATGCTTGCACACGTAGCTTTCAGGCGAGACAGGCAAAGACTACAGAGAGATGTATAAACGTTTTAAGTGTTTGCTCATAAAAACCTTGTTGAAATAAGCACACTTTACAAGCTACCGCGCGCCAGTCTCCAGTGCCCCGTAAAAGGCAAGAAGATGCATTTGTATTGATGGCTACCTGGAAGAGCAGCGCCGCGGTGCCACCCTTACCGATATCTTTCTTGACTGGGTTGTTATATTGTGATTTTATTTACCTTGTGGGATGTTTGTCCTCGCACACCAACTGCACCTTTTTCTGGAGCTTAATCTTGGACGCTCCTTTGCTGCCTCCCAGTGGACTAGTTAGGAGGTAACTGTTTCTGTTTAAAAGTCACTACACATTGCACACACAAAGCTCTGCCAAGATACCGAAAATGTTTTATTTTTATTGTTCTTTATAAAAGTATTTTATAGTATGGGTCTACACAAAAGGGCCATGCAGTGCTGTGCATTTACAAAAAAACAGAAGATTAGCAGTTTATGCTACTTCTGTAAATATGTAGCTGGCTCTGGCCAGAAACCTTTAGACACATTGAAAAAGGCACGTAGTTAAAGCGAATATTCCTCAAATATTAATTCAGATAAAAAATAATTTTAGTTCAGAGATTAGTATTTTTCAAATTTAAAACAAGGGTCGCCTACTGAAGGTTTCTTATTTTGGGAGAATCTGTTGCTTTATTTATAGAAGATGCTGATGAGAGAAGAAAGAACTAAAGTGTGTTCCATAACTTATTCATGAACTCATTCAGTTATGACAGAGCAAGTGTTCGACTCTGCATGCTGCTTCTGCCGAATTCTGCTCCATAATTTCAATAGGGGGTGCTAGAACGCCACGCCATTGGGCGAGCACTTGTGCAGCTGTGACGTGAAAGAATCTACAAAGAGTAATAAAAAGTCAAGGCAAAGTTACTCTGTTGCCACCAAAATCACACTTTGAGTCTATCAGTGGGCCCCGAATTGAGAGGAGTGATCTACTGGTAACATTGTTGGTTATGAGTCAATATCCCTGCTTCTCTTCATTTCCAGAAGGGTCTCTGCATGATTTACCAATTGCTTTGTACATGAGTACTTCATTATTTAAATATTACGTTCTGTGCTTTGACTATCTGGACTTGGTATGAGATAGCTGCAAGGCACTAAACCTTAATGGATCAGGTCTACAATTTATTCCTGTCAAAGAATTTAAAGAAAAAAACAAATTTCAAAATATTGGTCGAGATGTAGAAGCGATTTTAAGGTCACAAAGGCTATGATTTGCAAAATCGGAGACCTGGCGACCACTATGTACAAAAACCAAATTGCAATTCAGTATCATGCTACGAAGTCACAATTTATGTTTGACAGTACATGCTGAATTGCTATTTGGAAGGGACGTGTTTAGGACGTCCTTTCGAAATAGTGATTCGCAATGGGATGTATTAATGTTTTGCGACCGAAATCGCATCGCAAAACATGAATATTTTACCTACTATATAAAGAAAGTGGTAATCAATTTGCCAACAGGAAGGGGTCACTAATGGACCCCTACCCCTTTGCAATTGTTGACAAAAACATTTTTTAGGAGTAGGCAGTTTGTAAAACTTTATTGATTTTTAAACATATGCTCTGTCCTTTGAATTAAAAAAAAATTCCTTTATTTAAAAGCAATCAGAGACTTGGTGGTCTGCTGACCTCAGCAAGCCACCATCCCTGTAATGGCAGCAAATCATAGTGAGTTGCTTGTTGCAACTTTCCTCATTAATATGCATGAGGTGGGTTAAATTGCAACCCCTACGATTCACTATTTTGAGACCCAGCCTCATAGGTCAGTTCACAAAATACCACTGGATTCACTAGAAGTCGGTATGCAAATTGAGACCATTTTTACTGAATACAATGTTCGAACATCTGACCAATTGTGCTTAGGCCATAAGGGTCTGGATTGGCACAACACTGGATGTCGCTGCAGGATCTTTAAATCATATCAACCCTTGCAAGCTTAAGATCGGCCATCCACACTCTTGTTGCCACCCAGCCTTTCAGGTATGAATGATTCTGGGGCAGATCATTCCACACACGGGGATCAATGCCTTGGAGCAAAATTTCTGCACTCTTACAACTCGAAAATAACTTTGTGAAATTCTGAAAAGAAACTAACCCCCACCTCCTCATCTCTGTCGTTGACTTAGAGCTTGACATTGTCTCTGGTTCTTGGATGGACTCCTCCGCAACCTCTAGGCACTACAGACCGGTCAGATGCCTAAGACCACACACACCACCAGGCACTCCTTGGCAGGCGCAAGAAACTGGCTGGAAGATCTATTTGCCCCTAATCCCTTCTGGGTACCACCCAAAGTTTTCTGACATGGACGCCAGCTGATTGAGAAGCTTCAAAATACAATATATATTTAAATAAATAAGGCATGAATTCCATCGTCTTCTATTTCTGCTTCTGTACTGCTGATGGGTAGCCCAGAAGATGGGACGAGATGAGTAACATCTAAAGCAATTACAACAAAAGCTCTTAAAAAATGGGCGATTGGTAAATTTGCTTTCCTCTATTTCTCCAAAAGTGTTTAAATAGGAAATAAAATCCAAAATAAGGATCATATCTTAATAATCATACAAAAATGCTATGATCGCGCTTAATGAGCCATCATTCCAGCATGGAATAAGTAAAAGACCTCCACAACACTTATTGGATTCCCTAGAAAAACTCACTAGAAAACTGTTTCTGAAAACGAGTCTATAGATGTACAATACACCTGAACATATTCAAAAACATAGCTATCAATAGTGCATCCGGTTCCAAGGCACAGGGCCCCAGAGGTCATTAGGCCCTCTACCAGTGGCGGCTCCTCCGTTAAGGCAGAGGAGCGTCGCCCCACTGCTTTGCAGCAATGAAATAAAGGAAAAATAAAATGATAATAACTTGAGGTTATTATCATTTTATTTTGTCCTGCTGCTGCAGCTTTGCAGGGCAGGGCGGGGCTGCTCTGATAACAGGAGCAGGGAAGTGGTGAGCACACTTTGTAAGTGCGCATGAACGTTTGGCCGGCCGTCTCGGGCCGGCCAAACATTCATGCGCACTTTGCATGTTCTCCACCCAGGCTGCATTACAGCCTGCGTGGAGAACATGCCCAGGCTCCCATTCCCTGGCTGAGCATCGAACCACGGCACTCAGACCAATCACAAATCTGCATCCTGTTCCTGTTCTGGTGGCGTGGAGGGACGAGGAGGAGAGACGGAGGAGAGACGCGGCGGAAAGGTAAGGTTTTTTTCTTATTATTCTAGATCCCTTAAACCCCCACCCGCCCCCCCGCCCACCACCCCCGATCCATGCCGGCCGCCACTGCCCTCTACACCCCAATTATGACTGTATTTCAGTAACTAACAAGAGTATGGGAATCATTTTTCTGTTATGGCCCCTGGTAACATTCCTACACTATTAGGCATATTGGGGTGTATCAAGGCTTGCCCTATAATATAGAGTGTTGGTTTGGGATGTCATTACTGTAGGATCCCTGACGCATATAACCTTTCATTGCCCATCATCATTAGCTTATAAATCTCTTTTTAACGAATGTACGTTTTGTCTGATAACTTGCCAAAAGAGCAATTCACCCTCCTGCTTTTAAGGCTTCTAGAGATATAGCAAAGTTATTTTATAGTTGTTTTCCTCATAAAATAAGACTATTATATTGCACATTTATAAGGAGGAGGAACATCTGCGACTATAAATAGCGGAGGTACTTTTGTAGCTTTCATTATGTTATGTTGTTTAATCTTTTCTCATATATTGTAAAGATGTTTTGAAACTGAACAATAAATAAATACATTGTTTGTATGCCAGGCACCTGTTCCTGGCAATCTACTGCTATGACCTCCAAAAAAAAAAAAAAAATCTAAATCCTTCACTCTTCTATCCCTCCAGTATCCTTTTCAATCAAAATAACAGACTAACATGTTCACTTCTCAAATTTCATATTCCACTATACTAATTCACCACTAATCCTTTATGGGTTCCAGAGTAGCATGCTACTCGCCAATAAAGCACTTCAACACCCCATCAGGGTTACAAGCGCTATATAAATGCAAACCTTTTTCCCTTTTCTACCCCTCCCCAACCCTTCTCAATCCAAATAACTGACTAACATATCCACTACTCAAATTACTTTCATATTTCACTATACTAATTCAACACTAATCCTTATGGGCTCCAAAGTAGCGTGCTACTCACCAAAAAAACACTTCAAAACCCCATCAGGGGTAGCAAGCATTATATAAATACAAACCTTTTTCCCTCTTCTATCCCGACGCCTACCCTTCTCTATCCAAATAACTGAATAACATATCCACCACTCAAAATACTTCATATTTCACGATACTAATTTTCAACACTAATCCTTTATGGGTTCCGGAGTAGCGTGCTACTCGCCAGAAAAGTGCTTCAACACCCATCAGGGGTAACAGGTGCTATATGAATGCAAACCTTTCTTCCCCTTCTATCCCTCCGCTATCCTTCTCACTCCAAATAACTGACTAATATCCACCACTCAAATTACTTTCATATTTCACCATACTAATTCACCACTAATCCATTATGGATTTCCAGAGTACCATGCTACTCGCCAAAAAAAGCGCTTCAACACCCCATCAGGGGTAACAAGCGCTATATAAATACAAACCTTTTTTCCTCTTCTATCCTTCTGCTATCCTTCCGAATCCAAATAACTGACTAACCTATCCACCACTTAAATTACTTTCATATTTCACTATACTAATACAACACTAATCCTCTATGGGTCCCGGAGTAGCGTGCTACTCGCCGAAAAAGCTCTTCGACGCCTCATCAGAGGTAGTAAGCGCTATATAAATGCAATTACAATACAATGTGACTACTATATGAATTTGAAGGGGCCAAGAAATAACGATTATAAGATTAATCTTCATTTGCTTAAACTCCATCCACGGTGGTTCATACACCTGCTTGGAACAGAAGGGGCACTTGGATAAATAGCATGAAATAGGCTCAGAGGACATCATGCATTTGTATATAGAGAGGTAAACAGAAACATTAAAAAGCGTCATGCCATAGGTACATTGTTTCAAATGCATATTTTTAGGAGTATGCATGTCTGCTCAATGCATTATTTGCAACCCTAGCAGGTGAAAAGCTTATTAGGGCAGATGCGATATTGTATTTTTTATTTCACATTATTATTCTTTAAATCGTTTATATATTGATGTTAAGATTTTTACTAACAAATGCTTGACATGTAATTTGAGCGCATAATGCTGAGATGATAAAGATTTTAAAAAGTTTGGAAAAAGAATCATAATAAACTTGCTTTGGAATGAAAATTTCGTGTCGCACAGCACTTTAGTTGCCTGAAGGAGATAAGATTTAGGGCCTGATTTAGATCTTGGTGGTACTACAGCCATCCTGCTGCGGCAGCGGTCCCAAGTACTCCGTCAAGCTGACGGCGGTCCGCCCATCGTATTTAAATGTAGCAGCAATAGACAGGAGACCGCCACAGTGGCGGTCTTCTCTGGTGGCTAAAAGCACTCTGTCACCATCATGCCAGCGGGTTTCTGCCAAGCAGATTTAGATGTTCCTGTTGTGCTGGCAGTGTCCTGGCGGCGGTGTCCTGACGGAGTGAGGCTATGGTTGTGTGGAAACAGATAAGTGCAACTTATTATCAGCTCAATACACACATATGTTGTGAATCTGTCAATATGTAGGTAATGTGTACTGCACATATTTTTAAATATAGCATTGCACACCAACAACATACACAGACTATTGAGTGTACACCCACCACAAAAGCCTACCTCAGATCCCGACGACAATGGGGTGGATGAACATTGTGGTCAAGTAGCAGCAACACAGTATGTACCTGGACAATAGCGTTCAAGACGGAATCAGTGACACAAACCCAAAAAAAGGTGGGTTTTCCCCTCTTTTTCTTCCATTCCGCCAACTCGAGCTTGGAGGTTTCCCCGCCACAATTGCCTCGACGGAAAGACACATCGTTCGATGGGAATCTCAGCGGGACTCCCTCCGAGAGCCGCTTTTGCCTCTGACGCCGTCGATGCAGGAGAAAGGTTTGGCGGAGGCAGCGGGACAGCGACGGTCTTCACTCCAGTGCCCAGCCAACATCTAAATCGAGCGGGTGGTCCGCCAAGGTGGCGGGCGGGAAGATCACCAAAAAAGCAATGGTGGGAAAGATCTAAATCAGGCCCTGGGTCTCCAAAAAGTTGTGCTTTACTCCTCTAAAAGTTGTGCTTTGACATGTTCTAATTCCCAACAGCCAAGTTCCAAATGCTTTTTCCAGTAGAAACATGTTATGCATAATGAAATTATTTACTTCTCAACTTTCCATGATGAAATTTGTGCAGCTTTTTTGGTTTAATTTATTGCTTTTCAAATTTTGTACATTAAATATATATTTCTCAAGGTTTCTCCATGATACTCTAATTGCCCATTTCAACAATATCATTTCCGTAATTACTAGTTCCTGTGTATCAAAATTTATAAAAATGTATCATTTTAATATTTTCTATTGTGATTATTGGTTAAGGAAAATAATTTACTTAGGATTTTTAGAATACAAATTTTATTTACTCTAACAAAAATTACATTCTGATAACTTTTGAAACACTGAGCCATTACTTCATGCCTGTATACATAAAATATGTCTATGATATATCAGCTTATTCGGAGAATTTAATAAAATAGCCATTATGAGAGCATCATGTGAAATTTTATGAATCTACATTACATCTTAAAAAATATGAGTTGCTTGATTTTAGGGAACTTGCATGTAATATGTTTAATTAATTCTTACTCCATGGCGTATATTGCTGATTATGTACAAAATATTGTACCCTCCTTTTAACCAGACATTTGAAAGCAGATTTACTAATCTCACCTTCTAACATCACGTTGAATATTTTACGTTTCTTTGTCCAGTGATAACAACTATTGAATTACACCATCCGGGAATTTTCCAATTTACCTTAATATTTCACCTAACACAATGTAGGTGTGGTGTTATTATGCTGTGTTATGCTTTTGTTCTATTTTATTGCCTTGTGTTTCTTTGTGATACAAAAGGGGATGATGGACCGAACGTTTGAGCCAATCAAACACTCACCCCCAGTCAACTGATCTGGGTTTAATCCATCATCATTCTTTAGCTCACTCCACCACCCAGTTCAGACATGGCACATATGCAAATCAGTCTGACCCTGTGCCTCATGGAACAGTCAGCCTCGAACTGCCAAGCCATGTCTTCCTGGACCGGGAAACAAGCATCCTAGGACCGGTTTCTGGCATTCCAGCCTTCATCAGCCAGGCTTGCTTGAATCCAGTGGCAAAGTGAGCAAGGGACCCACGTCTGGGCATACCCCCGCCAACTTAGGGGCGAACAAAGCGATACTAAAGGGGATGATGGACGGAACGTTTGAGCCAATCAAACACTCACCCCCAGTCAACTGATCTGGGTTTAATCCATCATCATTCTTTAGCTCACTCCACCACCCCAGTTCAGACATGGCCATACTGCAAATCAGTCTGACCCTGTGCCTCATAGGAACAGTCCAGCCCGAACTACCAAGCCATGTCTTCCTGGACCGGAAACAAGCATCCTAGGACCCGGTTTCTGGCATTCCAGCCTTCATCAGCCAGGCTTGCTTGAATCCAGTGGCAAAGTGAGCAAGGGACCCACGTCTGGGCATACCCCCGCCAACTTAGGGCGAACAAAGTGATACAAAAGGGGATGATGGACGGAACGTTTGAGCCAATCAAACACTCACCCCAGTCAACTGATCTGGGTTTAATCCATCATCATTCTTTAGCTCACTCCCCCACCCCAGTTCAGACATGTATGCAAATCAGTCTGACCCTGCCTCATAGAACAGTCCAGCCCGAGCTGCCAAGCCATGTCTTCCCTGGACCGGAAACAAGCATCCTAGGACCGGTTTCTGGCATTCCAGCCTTCATCAGCCAGGCTTGCTTGAATCCAGTGGCAAAGTGAGCAAGGGACCCACGTCTGGGCATACCCCCGCCAACTTAGGGCCGAACAAAGTGATACAAGGGGATGATGGACGGAACGTTTGAGCCAATCAAACACTCACCCCAGTCAGCTGATCTGGGTTTAATCCATCATCATTCTTTAGCTCACTCCACCACCCCCAGTTCAGACATGGCCATATGCAAATCAGTCTGACCCTGTGCCTCATGGGAACAGTCCAGCCCGAACTGCCAAGCCATGTCTTCCCTGGACGGAAACAAGCATCCTAGGACCGGTTTCTGGCATTTCAGCCTTCATCAGCCAGGCTTGCTTGAATCCAGTGGCAAAGTGAGCAAGGGACCCACGTCTGGGCATACCCCGCCAACTTAGGGCGAACAAAGTGATACAAAGGGGATGATGGACGGAACGTTTGAGCCAATCAAACACTCACCCCCAGTCAGCTGATCTGGGTTTAATCCATCATCATTCTTTAGCTCACTCGCCACCCCAGTTCAGACATGGCCATATGCAAATCAGTCGACCCTGTGCCTCATGGGAACAGTCCAGCCCGAACTGCCAAGCCATGTCTTCCCTGGACCGGAAACAAGCATCTAGGACCGGTTTCTGGCATTCCAGCCTTCATCAGCCAGGCTTGCGAATCCAGTGGCAAAGTGAGCAAGGGGACTCCACGTCTGGGCATACCCCGCCAACTTAGGGGCGAACAAAGTGATACAAGGGGATGATGGACGGAACGTTTGAGCCAATCAAGCACTCACCCCAGTCACTGATCTGGGTTTAATCCATCATCATTCTTTAGCTCACTCCACCACCCCAGTTCAGACATGGCCATATGCAAATCAGTCTGACCCTGTGCCTCATGGGAACAGTCAGCCGACTGCCAGCCATGTCGCCCTGGACCGGAAACAAGCATCCTAGGACGGTTTCTGGCATTCCAGCCTTCATCAGCCAGGCTTGCTTGAATCCAGTGGCAAAGTGAGCAAGGGACCCACGTCTGGGCATACCGCCAACTTAGGGCAGAACAAAGTGATACAAAGGGGATGATGGACGGAACGTTTGAGCCAATCAAACACTCACCCCCAGTCAACTGATCTCGGTTTAATCATCATCATTCTTAGCTCACTCCACCACCCAGTTCAGACATGGCCATATGCAAATCAGTCTGACCCTGTGGCCTCACTGGGAACAGTCCAGCCCGAACTGCCAAGCCATGTCTTCCTGGACCGGAAACAAGCATCCTAGGACCGGTTTCTGGCATTCCAGCCTTCATCAGCCAGGCTTGCTTGAATCCAGTGGCAAAGTGAGCAAGGGACCACGTCTGGGCATACCCCCGCCAACTTAGGGCGAACAAAGTGATACAAAAGGGGATGATGGACGGAACGTTTGGAGCCAATCAAACACTCACCCCCAGTCAACTGATCTGGGTTTAATCCATCATCATCTTAGCTCACTCCACCACCCCAGTTCAGACATGGCCATATGTAAATCAGTCTGAGCCCTGTGCCTCATGGGAACAGTCCAGCCCGAACTGCCAAGCTGTCTTCCCTGGACCGGAAACAAGCATCCTAGGACCGGTTTCTGGCATTCCAGCCTTCATCAGCCAGGCTTGCTTGAATCCAGTGGCAAAGTGAGCAAGGGACCCACGTCTGGGCATACCCCGCCAACTCAGGGCGAACAAAGTGATACAAAAGGAGGATGATGGACGGAACGTTGAGCCAATCAAACACTCACCCCCAGTGGCCATGTCTGAACTGGGGTGGCGGAGTGAGCTAAAGAATGATGATGGATTAAACCCAGATCAGTTGACTGGGGGTGAGTGCTTGCATTGTTCAACACTCCGTCCATCGTCCCCTTTGGTTTTGCTATGTTCGCCCCTAAGTTGGCAGGGTATGCCCAGGCGTGGGTCCCTTGCTCACTTTGCCACTGGATTCAAGATAGCCTGGCTGATGACGGCTGTAAGCCAGAAACCGGTCCCAGGATGCTTGTTTCCGGTCCAGGGAAGACATGGCTTGGCAGTTCAGGGCTGGACTGTTCCCATGAGGCACAGGGTCAGACTGAGTTTGCATATGGCCATGTCTGAACTGGGGTGGCGGAGTGAGCTAAAGAATGATGATGGATTAAACCCAGATCAGTTGACTGGGGGTGAGTGCTTAGCATTGTTCAACACTCCGTCCATCATCCCCTTTGGTTTTGCTATGTTCAGCCCTAAGTTGGCAGGGTATGCCCAGAGCGTGGGTCCCTGCTCACTTTGCCACTGGATTCAAGATAGCCTGGCTGATGACGGCTGTAAGCCAGAAGCCGGTCCCAGGATGCTTGTTTCCGGTCCAGGAAGACATGGCTTGGCAGTTCGGGCTGGACTGTTCCCATGAGGCACAGGGTCAGACTGATTTGCATATGGCCATGTCTGAACTGGGGTGGCGGAGTGAGCTAAAGAATGATGATGGATTAAACCCAGATCAGTTGACTGGGGGTGAGTGCTTGCATTGTTCAACACTCCGTCCATCATCCCCTTTGGTTTTGCTATGTTAGCCCTAAGTTGGCAGGGTATGCCCAGGCGTGGGTCCCTTGCTCACTTTGCCACTGGATTCAAGATAGCCTGGCTGATGGCGGCTGTAAGCCAAAACCGGTCCCAGGATGCTTGTTTCCGGTCCAGAGAAGACATGGCTAGGCAGTTCGGACTGGACTGTTCCCATGAGGCACAGGGTCAGACTGATTTGCATATGGCCATGTCTGAACTGGGGTGGCGGAGTGAGCTAAAGAATGATGATGGATTAAACCCAGATCAGTTGACTGGGGGTGAGTGCTTGCATTGTTCAACACTCCGTCCATCATCCCCTTTGGTTTTGCTATGTTCGCCCTAAGTTGGCAGGGTATGCCCAGACGTGGGTCCCTTGCTCACTTTGCCACTGGATTCAAGATAGCCTGGCTGATGACGGCCTGTAAGCCAGAAACCGGTCCCAGGATGCTTGTTTCCGGTCCAGGGAAGACATGGCTAGGCAGTTCGGGCTGGACTGTTCCCATGAGGCACAGGGTCAGACTGATTTGCATATGGCCATGTCTGAACTGGGGTGGCGGAGTGAGCTAAAGAATGATGATGGATTAAACCCAGATCAGTTGACTGGGGGTGAGTGCTTGCATTGTTCAACACTCCGTCCATCATCCCCTTTGGTTTTGCTATGTTACAGCCCTAAGTTGGCAGGGTATGCCCAGACGTGGGTCCCTTGCTCACTTTGCCACTGGATTCAAGATAGCCTGGCTGATGACGGCTGTAAGCCAGAAACCGGTCCCAGGATGCTTGTTTCCGGTCCAGGGAAGACATGGCTTGGCAGTTCGGACTGGACTGTTCCCATGAGGCACAGGGTCAGACTGATTTGCATATGGCCATGTCTGAACTGGGGTGGCGGAGTGAGCTAAAGAATGATGATGGATTAAACCCAGATCAGTTGACTGGGGGTGAGTGCTTGCATTGTTCAACACTCCGTCCATCATCCCCTTTGGTTTTGCTATGTTCGCCCTAAGTTGGCAGGGTATGCCCAGACGTGGGTCCCTTGCTCACTTTGCCACTGGATTCAAGATAGCCTGGCTGATGACGGCTGTAAGCCAGAAACCGGTCCCAGGATGCTTGTTTCCGGTCCAGGGAAGACATGGCTTGGCAGTTCGGACTGGACTGTTCCCATGAGGCACAGGGTCAGACTGATTTGCATATGGCCATGTCTGAACTGGGGTGGCGGAGTGAGCTAAAGAATGATGATGGATTAAACCCAGATCAGTTGACTGGGGGTGAGTGCTTGCATTGTTCAACACTCCGTCCATCATCCCCTTTGGTTTTGCTATGTTCGCCCTAAGTTGGCAGGGTATGCCCAGACGTGGGTCCCTTGCTCACTTTGCCACTGGATTCAAGATAGCCTGGCTGATGACGGCTGTAAGCCAGAAACCGGTCCCAGGATGCTTGTTTCCGGTCCAGGGAAGACATGGCTTGGCAGTTCGGACTGGACTGTTCCCATGAGGCACAGGGTCAGACTGATTTGCATATGGCCATGTCACGAGACTGGGGTGGCGGAGTGAGCTAAGAATGATGATGGATTAAACCCAGATCAGTTGACTGGGGGTGAGTGCTTGCATTGTTCAACACTCCGTCCATCATCCCCTTTGGTTTTGCTATGTTCGCCCTAAGTTGGCAGGGTATGCCCAGACGTGGGTCCCTTGCTCACTTTGCCACTGGATTCAAGATAGCCTGGCTGATGACGGCTGTAAGCCAGAAGCCGGTCCCAGGATGCTTGTTTCCGGTCCAGGAAGACATGGCTTGGCAGTTCGGACTGGACTGTTCCCATGAGGCACAGGGTCAGACTGATTTGCATATGGCCATGTCTGAACTGGAGTGGCGGAGTGAGCTAAAGAATGTGATGGATTAAACCCAGATCAGTTGACTGGGGGTGAGTGCTTGCATTGTTCAACACTCCGTCCATCATCCCCTTTGGTTTGCTATGTTCGCCCCTAAGTTGGCAGGGTATGCCCAGACGTGGGTCCCTTGCTCACTTTGCCACTGGATTCAAGATAGCCTGGCTGATGACGGCTGTAAGCCAGAAACCGGTCCCAGGATGCTTGTTTCCGGTCCAGGAAGACATGGCTTGGCAGTTCGGACTGAGACTGTTCCCATGAGGCACAGGGTCAGACTGATTTGCATATGGCCATGTCTGAACTGGGGTGGCGGAGTGAGCTAAGGAATGATGATGGATTAAACCCAGATCAGTTGACTGGGGGTGAGTGCTTGCATTGTTCAACACTCCGTCCATCATCCCCTTTAGTTTTGCTATGTTCGCCCTAAGTTGGCAGGGTATGCCCAGACGTGGGTCCCTTGCTCACTTTGCCACTGGATTCAAGATAGCCTGGCTGATGACGGCTGTAAGCCAGAAGCCGGTCCCAGGATGCTTGTTTCGGTCCAGGGAAGACATGGCTTGGCAGTTCGGACTGGACTGTTCCCATGAGGCACAGGGTCAGACTGATTTGCATATGGCCATGTCTGAACTGGGGTGGCAGGTGAGCTAAAGAATGATGATGGATTAAACCCAGATCAGTTGACTGAGGGTGAGTGCTTGCATTGTTCAACACTCCGTCCATCATCCCCTTTGGTTTTGCTATGTTCGCCCCTAAGTTGGCAGGAGTATGCCCAGACGTGGGTCCCTTGCTCACTTTGCCACTGGATTCAAGATAGCCTGGCTGATGACGGCTGTAAGCCAGAAACCGGTCCCAGGATGCTTGTTTCAGGTCCAGGGAAGACATGGCTTGGCAGTTCGGACTGGACTGTTCCCATGAGGCACAGGGTCAGACTGATTTGGCATATGGCCATGTCTGAACTGGGCACGAGCGGAGTGAGCTAAAGAATGATGATGGATTAAACCCAGATCAGTTGACTGGGGGTGAGTGCTTGCATTGTTCAACACTCCGTCCATCATCCCCTTTGGTTTTGCTATGTTCAGCCCTAAGTTGGCAGGGTATGCCCAGACGTGGGTCCCTTGCTCACTTTGCCACTGGATTCAAGATAGCCTGGCTGATGACGGCTGTAAGCCAGAAACCGGTCCCAGGATGCTTGTTTCCGGTCCAGGGAAGACATGGCTTGGCAGTTCGGACTGGACTGTTCCCATGAGGCACAGGGTCAGACTGATTTGCATATGGCCATGTCTGAACTGGGGGTGGCGGAGTGAGCTAAAGAATGATGATGGATTAAACCCAGATCAGTTGACTGGGGGTGAGTGCTTGCATTGTTCAACACTCCGTCCATCATCCCCTTGGTTTGCTATGTTCGCCCTAAGTTGGCAGGGTATGCCCAGACATGGGTCCCTTGCTCACTTTGCCACTGGATTCAAGATAGCCTGGCTGATGACGGCTGTAAGCCAGAAACCGGTCCCAGGATGCTTGTTTCCGGTCAGGAAGACATGGCTTGGCAGTTCGGACTGACTGTTCCCATGAGGCACAGGGTCAGACTGATTTGCATATGGCCATGTCTGAACTGGGGTGGCGGAGTGAGCTAAGAATGATGATGGATTAAACCCAGATCAGTTGACTGGGGGTGAGTGCTTGCATTGTTCAACACTCCGTCCATCTTCCCCTTTGGTTTTGCTATGTTACGCCCTAAGTTGGCAGGGTATGCCCAGACGTGGGTCCCTTGCTCACTTTGCCACTGGATTCAAGATAGCCTGGCTGATGACGGCTGTAAGCCAGAAACCGGTCCCAGGATGCTTGTTTCAGGTCCAGGGAAGACATGGCTTGGCAGTTCGGACTGGACTGTTCCCATGAGGCACAGGTCAGACCCAGTTTGCATATGGCCATGTCTGAACTGGGGTGGCGAGTGAGCTAAAGAATGATGATGGATTAAACCCAGATCAGTTGACTGGGGGTGAGTGCTTGCAATGTTCAACACTCCGTCCATCATCCCCTTTGGTTTTGCTATGTTCGCCCTAAGTTGGCAGG